>OX183130.1:13129322-13729322 GCA_945261195.1 Cryptosula pallasiana | reverse complement strand
CGATATAGTATTTAATAATCTCAAAACTTTAAGTGAGCGAGCCTTGTAGTATGCTCTCTTGAGGTGAATTGTGGGTAGCAATTAACAGTTGATGAGTTGTTTCTCTCAAACCATCCACCAGGAGCATCGGTTACTCTCTTGGCAGCTGTGTATTTTTACAGTAAAATTTCTTGATTGCTTGTACTGGGAGAAAAATGCTTTACGGCGTTGCAATAAATAGAAAAACAATTTTTTTCTTCTTGCTACTCCCCAGTGTCCTGTTTTAATGCAAAGCCACGGTCGATTGTAGCTAAATGGCAGCATTATCTATACAAGTAGATCTGTGGTTTACAGCTGCCCCTCATCTTTGCACAACAGTGAAGCTAATTTGCTTCCTTTCTCGTTAGCTATTTTTTTGCTGGACAGAGAAACAGCTGACACTAAGGGTAATAATCATTATTTTGCCTGGACAAAGGCATAATATGCAATAACACATGTTATCTTTTCAGTCTTGCCACGCTTTCTAACGCACGCTCCCATCTGCTCTCCGCCTCTCTTGAATGAGGCACTTACGGTGCGTCTAATGTGTATAGGATCTACTGATCATGTGTATCAAAGCAAGCACTAAACAGCATCTGTTTGAGATTGACCAATCAGATGCTGTCTTAAGTGAGTCGCGTGCCACGCATGGCTTCTATTACACCAATGCGGCCCATCACAAAAGGATTGTATACCAACAACGCTCTGTAAGAAATGATGTACAAAAGATATTTAAGCTGTTTAAATTTACAAATGCGTGAAGTTTAAAATTCGTTAAAAAAATTCTTTGTTGGTCATAGTCTGATGTGACCCATCAGCGAAGCGGTGCAGCTACGCTGTAATATGGCAATGGGAATTTCAAACTGGTGCAAGATTGCTGTAATGTTTGTTACATAATGTTGTTTACAACAGCTTAACAATTGGCCAATCAATTTTTCCCACATCGCCGATGTTATATAATATGTGTATTAGGAAAATACAGGTTGAAACTTTTTTTAATCTTTGCATGAAACAAAAAATAAATTTTATTATATAATAAATGTAAAGTTATGAAGTGCAGACCAATTCTTTATTCATCAAAACATGTTATTTTTTTAGAAAACTTGAGTTTAATTAATTAAATAAAAAAATAAGTGAAACAGTTTGAAATGCCTCATAAGGTCCTCAGTTTGCAGAAAAGAACAACTTGAGTTTGTTCTAGTCATGAGACGTCGCCAATTACAATAATGGCTACCAGTCGTTGCACAAATTCTTCAAAGGACATGAGGGTAATTGCTATTATTTATTTATTTCATGCAAAACTTTCACTAAATGAAAATAATTAAATAATAAATTGTTAAAGTTTTTTAATAAAGACTTTGCTTGCTCCGCTACATTTTTTTTTATACTGAAGCTATTTTCACAATCAAAGGAAAGTTGTGAAATCATTGGCGTAACGGTCGTTCAGTAACTTCCACTAGGTTTAGATGCATTGACTCTACTCGTATACAACAAATCTATGACTACTAGTGCTACTGTATACAGGTCGCAAGTTTATTGTGGATCTGTCATTATAGTACCTTCTGGACATTAACAGATTTCTATAGAATTAGACAAGTTTGCTATTTAATTTTGATTAATTTCTGATATCACATTGTGAGGTGCCCTTTATCCTTTTACTGCAATGTGGTATCTAATCAGCACCTAGGAGTGGATACAGCCGCACCTGTAATGCAGTGTTGTATCTAATCAGCACCTAGGAGTGGATACAGTCCCTAAAGTAATGGGATTGGTAGTTTTCTGGATTGGGTAGGACAGCATTGTCCAGTTTTTTTCTGTGAGTATTCATCACAGTTTATTTTCTTTAACAAAAATAGAAAGAACTGCTAGTTTTTCCATTTTTCCCCAAATAAAAAAGTTAGATTTCTAAGTTTAGTTTTAAGTTAGTAGAATGAAACGACTAAGGTGCACTTAATCTCTCTCAGTTCATCTAACTCAGAGTTAAACTTAACTAACAATGTTTGCTCGTATTCACACATTTTAAGCAACAATAAAAAAAAATCTGTGATACATCCGAGCCTTTTATTTTCTATGACAAAGACGTTCTTTGTGTGCCTCTCTCTACGATGATCTATTGTTGGTACGATCAAACAAAGCCACCTGTCATCAAATCGTCTGCACTACGCTAACTTTTCTTTTATTAATGTCATTAGACGCTGCTCATTGGTTGACATAAAATTTCTGCTCTCTGAAGAGTATAAACGTTCTGGCATTCTGCAAGGATCGCCAGTCGATAATTAAACGTTGTGACGCTGTTGTAACTCTAGGTTTTTGAACATTTGATTTGGAAGAAAGATTTGTACTTATCTCTACCTGTAATAATTCATGCTAGTTGATATAGTAACTTTATACACTTTGTGACAATGGTATTTGCTTGCATTCCTACATCTGATATGGACATCACACCAGTACCCGGTCCAGGTGAGAACTCGCACTAACATATTCATAACAGCAGCTAGTGTTGTGGAACTTGACTTGGGGTTGAAAAAGCTTTTAAGCTTTTTAGACTGCGTGTAAAGCTACCAGTTTCATTTCATTGTCTCAACTGCAGTTACCAGTGAAATTCGTGAAACCATTTGTGGCAGTTTGTTTAAGGCTATCTGCAGATTTCAGTTTGCATAAAAAAGTTGACCGAAAATGGATTGTTTACCTAAAGTATTAGACACTTAATTTTTGTGATTTCATCACGATAAATCAACTTGGAGCCTTCTAAACGTATCGTTAAATTTCAGGACTTTGAGATCTATCATTTTTGTTACCAAACGCAGTAAATAGCAAGAAGTTTCAATGCGAAGTGATGGGCGAGAAATGGATATTGTAGAACAAATCAAATACCCATTCATCTTTACCAGAAAACACCATTTGCCAAGCTAAATCAGTATCATATCGACTATTTATTACATTTATCGGAAGTGTTTGTCCAAGTAAAAGAAGTTTGAGTGAGAACTGCATATACTGAACATAAGGTTGAGTTCCATTCATTGATCTCAACTATTCACACTGATCTCTTATCTACACTCTTCTCTGTCTATTGTGGTAAAGAGAAACAAAGCGCTGAAGCTCTCAATGCCACTTTTATGCCACAAGAATAGCGCAAATTGATATTGGAGCAATTATTGAAGTTTATCAAGTGGCAAAATAAGATTAACTTTCTGAAGGACTACTAGATGTATCGCTCCATTGGGGATGCAACAATGTCCGTAGGGATACTAAGAAACAAAATGGAAAAGCGATTTTTAGTAATTTTTGTCAGTGTTTGAAATATGGATTCCGAAATTGAAGAGTTTCTAACGATATTGTTTACTATATTTTAGAAGGGATTGTGCAGCTTTAGATTAATCTTGCAGAGATATATTTTGCCGTATTGAGAAGTAAAAAGATACTTTTTTTAATCGTGAATGACCAAAGAGAATTAAAATAAATTTGAACTAGTGAATTTGCTAGCAAAAATTGTCAACTGCAGTTTTTATGTAACAATACCCAACATGTTTGCCTTTTCAATGCAAACTTTTTTCAATGATATGATGACTGGTTGACGCAGACATGATTATGCATTACAGAAGACAGGAAGTTGTTTGTGGGCATGCTCAGCAAGTCACAGACTGAAAAAGATGCTCGAAGCTTGTTTGAACCATTCGGAACTATTGAGGAATGCACCATTTTGAGAGATCAGCAAGGAAATAGTAAAGGTAACCATAGATGTAGCAATGAAAAGTGGTTTGGGTATTTAATAGTTAAATATATAAATAACCTGCATTACAGACGGACTTGTATTGACGTGTTGGAAAATCCCAACTTTTCAAAAATGTAGTAGTTGTCTTTTCTATTAGTAGTGAGTAACAGTGTGATTATACATGTATAAATGTTAGCGTGTGTTCCCACAGTCTGGTAGATAGACCTATCATATGCTTTTGTTATAGTCAGCAACGTCTGTACTACATTGTAGTTGTCTGACCCTGTCACTTTTTCTTAACGAGCCTAAAGTGAACAGTGACCAGGGTGTTTCATACATTGTACGTGCACTAGTCTTGCAATGAATATGAGTTATCCATATGATATTGTCTCACAAGTATTTGTGCTATATACTTCATGCGCAGTGGTTCTACCTGTACAGGTACAAATGTTTAGTGTATGTAAAAATGTCTGAATGCCTGCCCTTTACCTGCGTCACCTAATATGTCAACTCGAAAAAGGAACGTTGCAAAAGTATAAACTGCAAAGTTTGGGAGATCGAATTACCGAAAAATAAGAATTGGGTTAGTAACAAAACTATTAAACTTGCGCAGGAGTTATCTTCTCATGCAATTGAATCGTCACGATTATAAACAATTGCGAAGAAAAAAGATGGAAATTTCTGATACCGTTTTTGCACACAAAAATTCTCGGTTGTATTAGGCAAAGGGCAGGTGAAAAAGGTGTGTATATCGTGTATGATATCGTGTGTTGATAGAGGGGCAGCCAGAAAAGCCTGGCTCACGTGGTTACCGTGGTTAGTGGCTTGTTGTAGGCTGTGCATTTCTAAAGTTCAATAGCCATGCTGAGGCCCTGTCTGCTTGTTCCCTGCACGGATCACAAACCATGCCTGTGAGTGTATAGTCTAAGTAACACTATTGTATGTATACGCAGGTAATACTGCTAGTCTATGTCAGTACTAGCACACAACTCTGTCTGTCTGTGCACTTGGTCTATGGAGCTAGTCTCAGCTGTGAAATACACTCGCTGAGGCTACCTTCATTTAATGTAAATAGCTTCAGTTCTGTCTCTTGTCAGTAAACAGTCTGTGCAGGGTGTCTAACCTACACTCCTACTAAAACATCTCACCTGGATGAGAGTTCACAGGGCTATCCTGTCTAGGGATGGCTTTCAGACACATATGAGTACAATATCATATTGTCTGCTGTATGCCGAATTTAGCAGCAGCTATTTCATAAACATAATAAACGATCATTTCTTCTATTAAGCAAGCAAAGTGCTCCTACCTTTATTGTTAGAGTACTTTACATGTCGAGGAAAGACAACTCCCAGCCAACTTCATTGATTAATGCAATAATATTTATATTATACGGTTATGCAACTAATATTGTATAAAACGAAAGGAAAATTATAAAGTTGGCAATATAAAATGATTTTTAGTGAGGTTTAACTTTAATTTTTCTGACTACTCAACTGCTAGGATTGGAAAAAAAATTGACGCATAGAAAAAAGTTTTTTGTATAGTAAGGTTTGCATCCCAAATCCTTTTGCTGATAAAAATATGAATAATAGGAAGGTTCCAGAAAGAAAACTTCAAGATATTGATAACGAAAAAGGAAGTTGTCTTCTCAATAATAATTATCACGGCACAGCCATATTGCATTAGCAAATGGCATTGTCGGTCCCAGAGGAATAGTATCTAACATAGAATATACTGACAGTAGCGTTTTATTGATTCTGTCCAATAGTATGCTTGATCTTTGCTAGCTATCACTTCAAAGTTATTGAGAGCAAATGCTTGAATTATGCAAATCATTCACCTGATGTTAACAATCTCGGCAGTATTATAAATTCACCTCGATACTCCGGCACAAAGAATCGAATAAAATCATTGCAACACGCTCGGTGGAATCATCTCAACTAGTGACCACAGATATCAGGTGCAGTATGAGTGTTTGACCTTACAGGGAGCGACATCCAGCCTTGTTGTCAAATTCGCTGACACAGAGAAAGAGAGACAACTCAGAAGAATGCAACAAATGACCAGCCAGCTCGGAGTTGTAGCTCCTACAACTCCAGTTGGGTTTCCTAATCCAGGGATTGGTGGATTTCCGATAGCTGTCAGCCAGAGTCCAGCGGTGAGTTAAACCTACCAGTAAGTTTGCATCTGGTAAGTTGTTCGGCTAGGTTGTTGTAAGAAGTCATTCAAGCTGTTGTTCAAGTAAAACCATGTTATTAAAAATTTCAACAGAGCCCGACTTCTGCTGAGCAGAGGTTTTGGTCTGATGAGAGAAAGAACTATTGATATAGTTGCCAGTTTGTAGTTACAATAACTTTGCTGTTGCAGCTCATGCAGCCACCATTGATGGGACAAGCGCCTGCTGGTTTCCCTCTACCAAATCATGCTCTGATGTCTCAGCTCCCACAGCTTAATGGGGGAATGGGTGGTGGACTGGGGGCCCCAACATCCCCACAAATGACAACTAGTAAGTACCACCTAAAAACTTACAACTGATATTTTCAAAAAATTTTGCTCGGGCGTGATGAGTGCACAGCTTTTTTGACAAAGAGGGTTTATGTTAAATTGGGTTTCAGTTTATAAGGTGTCTTTGTTCACCTAACAGTATGCTTTTCCTACTCACCTAATCAACAGATCTTGTGGAACTCGAAGTAAAATTTTCAATACAAAAATCTCTCGTACTAACTACTAGGTCATAACTACTTTCCTTCTGTACATTGCAAAAGCTGGATGTACCACTGGCAGTACATGTTGACAAGAAAGCACAGCTTTCTAGTCAAATGCTACAACAGCTATCAATCTGCGATGGAGAATGCACATTCCTACAGGATGTCATGTGACTCTCTTGCAGGTTTACCCAGCGGAGTAATGTCTACAGGAGTTATCTCTCCATCAATTAATGGACTTAACAACTTCCAAATCGCAGCCACTCAGAGTGCTCCTGCGTCTGAATTATACAATAATGGGGGAATTATCTACTCTATGGCAGAGCCTCAGCTCCAGCCAGCAATTAACATGGGCGTCGGTCCCTATGGAGGATTGGGTGAGAATAAAATCCCATAAGATACAATAAAACCTTTTTATTCACCTACTTTTTCAAAAGATACAAAAACTGCTGACTGCGTTTGAATGTATTTAGTTACGTTTCAAAATGAGGCAATTCTTTGTGTTGCAGCGTACCCAAACCCTTACTTAGGTAGCCTGGCTCCACAGGCTATATTTCCTACAATAGTTACACCAACCGGACAAAAGGAAGGGCCAGATGGCTGCAACCTTTTCATCTACCATCTACCTCAGGAGTTTGGAGACGCAGAGCTCGCTCAGATGTTTATGACTTTCGGCCAAGTAATCTCAGCTAAGGTGTACGTAGACAGAGCAACCAATCAGAGTAAATGCTTTGGTAAGTGGCAGCCAATCAGTGCAGTTTCAGATCTTACACCGCATGTACATAGAGCGATTACTAAGCGATTTCCTTAGCAATTGCAGGATTTTGCAGCTTCTGCTTCTCGAGAAATCACTAAGGAATCGCTAACATGTTATTTGAAGTATTCACTAGGTTTTGATCCAGATCAAAAAACCGCTAGTCAACTTGTTGAACAGCCAATCACAACGTAAAAAAACTTTATCCTTGTTTCCAATAGTGTCTCATCATATGTAGCGCTACGATGTATCAACGATCCTATAATAAATTGAAGGCTATGCTTTGTAACAGCGAGTTTGACCGGAATCGCTGAACAATGGGTAGTAGTGAAAAATTGCGCAATTTTGGGGAAAGACTTCTCGTATCGCTAAGCAAAATCACTAGCAAGATCGCTATATGTACATCAGGCATTAAACGCATAATTTAAGGTAAAAATAAAAAAAACCTATTGTATAATGAAAAAACCAAAAACTGCTTCGTATGCTTCACACATTTGGTTGGCAAACTCATTTCCCTCAAAACAAATTATACAGATGTTGTATTTCGTTGCAGGTTTTGTAAGTTTTGATAACTCCAACAGTGCGCAGGCCGCCATACAAGCTATGAATGGGTTTCAAATCGGTATGAAGAGGTTAAAGGTACAACTGAAGAGACCAAAGGATACGGGAAAGCCATACTGAGAAGCCCGTGGGATGCAGTGACATACAATTAATATATTATTATATCGAGTGACATAGCTAGTCAGCCATTGTCGTCCATAGTTGGATCATGAATCTCGTATCCATTCCAATATTTTGTCCAACGCCATTCGTTAGACAATCAAGTTTTTTTTAAAGAATCTCTCTTTACATTTTACGTAAAAAATCTCTCAGTTTATTAAAAAACACTTTTGATTAGCCGGTTCGTACTGCAATACAACGCATCATTTCCTGATGTTAGCATATACGGCGTACTGCAACCTTTTCCCATGAACAATCATTTCTATTTTATTTGATATTTCCAGCGATTCACAAATCATCTCGTATCCTATTTATATACCCGATGCAGGTATGAGTTTCTTTATCAACTTGTCAACTGAATTTAAGTAAAGGGGAAGGTCAAACTTTTCTTTTAAAAATAATTATCTGATATTGGCATTGACCAATCACAAGGGATTATTGGTAGATTGTATCCAATCACAATGCCCGAGGTGAATGACTATAATATCCGATGCCAAACAATGTATTTACAAATTATATATATTCATTGCATTCATTTACTAATATATTTCATTTATTTATTATGATGAGTTTTATTTCAGTAGAAATCTGGTCACATACTATTTATTTACCATTCATATTTGCATTATCATTATAGCTAAATAAATCTACAAAAAGTTTAACTGCTGCATTGCCTAGGATCAAATGATAACAGTTATAAATGAACAGACAACTCCACAATGTTGGGACAGTATTCTCAATGGGCAAGGAGAGTTGGGACAAAATCCCCTAGCCTAAGCCGTACCCTACCATCCAACCCCCACCTGAAAATGAAAACCCCAACCTCTAAGATGAAAACCTTTACTTGAAAGTGCATTTTAGAGTTTTAAGTATTTCAAAAACTGAAGCAAAGGATACCAAAAGATTTAAATCGTCAAAATTACTAATTATGAGTGAAAAAAAGCCAGATTGCATTTCTGGCGTCATTGTTGTGATCAAGGAGCTTAATCTAATCAACAATATTTCTCAAACCTGATTTAAAAGTTGTTTGACTAAAAAATTAAGGCCGAATCAAGGTGTAAATGAATAACAATTTTGATATAATAAAAAATATGCTCTAGTTTAAGATCATTTTTAGTAATTTGGTTTTGACTATTCAGCACTCTTTTAAACTAAGGAAAGACAACTCCTCTAAAGGTAGGGGGTTTGATGGTAGTGTACGGCGTCAGGTATGGGTAGGGGGGTGTTGTCTTACTCCACGAAGTGAAGCTTTTGGGTGACACAAAATTGGAGAAGTTGTCTGCTCATTGACACACTTGCACTGGGCAGGTGATGTCATTGCAGAGTCGTGTTTGACGAATCATTTGTGTTTTTACACAAACCCTTATTTAAAGAATGCTAAGAATAAAGAGACCAAGAAAGCCTTTTATATCTTTTATTAATAAAAGTGGAATGATTATTTGGCTAGTTTGATTTCTTCTCCGCTTCAACAGACTGTTTGGCCTCCTGAATCACCAGATAGAGAATTGCTCCAAAGAGCAAAAAACTGGTAGAGACGAGCAGGTACAAGCCGTACTCGGATTCCTACAACAAACAGCACCAGTTATTTGTATAAGCGATGTCGTACCTACATACGGCAACCACGGCACCCACCGCAGTTTCACTACAACTGCATCTCATTGTTTATATCAAACTGCAAAATTATAGACATCATTGCAAAATATTGTTCTGTGAAAAGTTGATGTATACTATCACAGCGCTGCTTATATTACTGTGGCAAGAGCTCAATGAACTGTATTGCTGCTAGCAACTAAAATGTTTTTATGGGCAGCTGTGTTTGAATTGTGGTAGGCAAAAAGCATAGTAATGAGAATGGAACAAGAGAAGACGACTCACCTTTAGAAAGACAGTAATCAGTTCCACTTTTTCATCACTACAAACAAGGAGAAAAATATCATATTATAGATGCGTGTAAGTAAAACAGGAAATCGTCTCAGTATGGCTAATGGGACCAATAAGATAACAAACGCAGAGAGTTGCATGAGTTTCAGGTAATTAATTTTATTGGCAAAAAACATAAATAAACTGAGAACTTTTATGTTGTGAGGTACGGGGACACAAAGTGCAAGAAGTTATTATTTTCGACCTCATTTGTGGCGTTTATCTAAAAAAAGAAAAAAGGGTAATTTATAAAAACTACCGTCTTTGACATTGATGTTACAGACATGAAATTAAAGACAAATTCTAAAGTCTATGGTCACGGTATCTGTATATATACTCTTGTGTTACTAATTCTTTAATAGCTTGGGGCCACTAGCTTGTAGAAACAAAATTTAAAAAGGAACGAAAAGGAGGCACTAATCTGGATAGATTTAGCCAATCACTGCAATGCTATGTGACATGGACGTGAAAAACTTGGTTTGCAGTTACATTGCAAAAATACAAAAATTATTGTCATTTTTAGATGAATTCAAACTAAAGGGGGGGGGGGGCAGGGAGAGGGGGGGGGGAAGGGAGAGAGGGGGGGGAAGGGAGAGGGGGGAAGGGAGAGGGAGAGAGGGGGGGAAGGGAGAGGGGGGAAGGGAGAGGGGGGAAGGGAGAGGGG
This sequence comes from Cryptosula pallasiana, assembly GCA_945261195.1. NCBI lineage: Eukaryota > Metazoa > Bryozoa > Gymnolaemata > Cheilostomatida > Cryptosulidae > Cryptosula > Cryptosula pallasiana. Next base: position 13,718,829 of record OX183130.1, on the reverse strand, counting down.
GGGGGGGAAGGGAGAGGGGGGGGGGAAGGGAGAGGGAGGGGGGAAGGGAGAGGGAGGGGGAAGGGAGAGGGGGGGGGGGGGGAAGGGAGAGAGGGGGGGGGGGGAAGGGAGAGGGATGGGGGGGGGGGGGGGGGGGGAGGGGGAAGGGGGGAAGGGGAGAGCATCTCATCTTTAACCACACAATGAGGTACCAGTCTCCAACATCTGCTAACTGGTTTGGGGATAGCAAATAAAAATTTGTGACTAGAAAACAGAAGATGTATTTCTCACTATTAAAACTGTTCCAACAGTAGAGAAAAACGCGCGGCCTAAAAAAGTTTTCAAACAGTGGGGAAACCCCAATTATTTACGGGGATTTCCAGAATTTGTCCATTGTTTTATATAAGTCCGCAATAATTATTTATTGGGATTCACCAGTAATAAATTTTTGCGACAGGTTGCGCGTTTTTCTCTATTGTCTGCAATTTTTGTCACCTCCACAGAAGCCATTACATCAGATGCTTTTTCACTCAAATTTCTTTTGTTATAAACAAAATAAAAAATATATTTAAATATCTGTGCAAAGAAAATCGTCAGAAAAAGATTAGTGAAACTTTGTCGATGGCGAAGTGCTTGAAGCAAGTAGTAAGTAGCTATATTGCGGCTGCACAAAGATACAGAAGAGATCAAGAGCATGTCTACTTACAAGGGAGACAATGGAGGTCGGACAATCTGTGACTTAAAGTTTTGGTAAGAGATTTCAGCGAAGTTGGTGAAGGCTCTCACATCAAATGCGTCTCCAGTGTACGTGTAATATTTACCTTGCCTGAACCTGGGCATGTTATATGTAATGTGCACACGTACTAGCTTTAGTACTGATTGGTAACAGATACAAACCATTCAATAAAAACCAACAACTAAATGAAATTTTCAGAGTTGTTCTTTCCTACATGTAGAGCAGACAAATCTTACTTCTAACACATAAAACCATTCAATTCAGCACAAAAGAAAGCAGCAAGTACTCACATGAGAAATGACTGGCAAGTTTTGAGATTAAAACGCTCGGCTAACTTTGGATTGAGAGTAATATCTACTTCAGCAACTACTTTAGAGTAGTGTAACCTGCAACAGTATGACAACAGTACATTAACAGTATGACAACAGCACATTAACAGTATGACAACAGCACATTAACAGTATGACAACAGTACATTAACAGTATGACAACAGTACATTAACAGTATGACAACAGTACAATAACAGTATGACAACAGTACATTAACAGTACGACAACAGTACAATAACAGTACGACAACAGTACAATAACAGTACGACAACAGTACATTAACAATACAATAATTATATACAACAATACAACAACTATATACAACAATACAACAACTATATACAACAATACAACAACTATATACAACAATACAACAACTATATACAACAATACAACAACTATATACAACAATACAACAACTATATATAACAACTATATACAACAATACAACAACTATATACAACAATACCACAACTATATACAACAATACAACAACTATATACAACAATACAACAACTATATATAACAATACAACAACTATATACAACAATACAACAACTATATATAACAATACAACAACTATATACAACAATACAACAACTATATACAACTATATACAACAACTATATACAACAATACAACAACTATATACAACAATACAACAACTATATACAACAACTATATACAACAACTATATACAACAATACAACAACTATATATAACAACTATATACAACAATACAACAACTATATACAACAACTATATACAACAATACAACAACTATATACAACAACTATATACAACAACTATATACAACAATACAACAACTATATATAACAACTATATACAACAATACAACAACTATATATAACAACTATATACAACAATACAACAACTATATACAACAACTATATACAACAATACAACAACTATATACAACTATATACAACAACTATATACAACAATACAACAACTATATACAACAACTATATACAACAACTATATACAACAACTATATACAACAATACAACAACTATATATAACAACTATATACAACAATACAACAACTATATACAACAACTATATACAACAATACAACAACTATATATAACAACTATATACAACTATATACAACAATACAACAACTATATATAACAACTATATACAACTATATACAACAACTATATACAACAATACAACAACTATATACAACAATACAACAACTATATACAACAACTATATACAACAACTATATACAACAATACAACAACTATATATAACAACTATATACAACAATACAACAACTATATACAACAACTATATACAACAATACAACAACTATATACAACAACTATATACAACAACTATATACAACAATACAACAACTATATATAACAACTATATACAACAATACAACAACTATATATAACAACTATATACAACAATACAACAACTATATACAACAACTATATACAACAATACAACAACTATATACAACAACTATATACAACAATACAACAACTATATATAACAACTATATACAACAATACAACAACTATATACAACAATACAACAACTATATACAACAACTATATACAACAATACAACAACTATATATAACAACTATATACAACAATACAACAACTATATACAACAATACAACAACTATATACAACAACTATATACAACAATACAAAAACTATATACAACAATACAACAACTATATACAACAACTATATACAACAACTATATACAACAACTATATATAACAACTATATGCAACAATACAACAACTATATACAACAACTATATACAACAATACAACAACTATATACAACAATACAACAACTATATATAACAACTATATACAACAATACAACAACTATATACAACAACTATATACAACAATACAACAACTATATACAACAATACAACAACTATATACAACAATACAACAACTATATACAACAATACAACAACTATATACAACAATACAACAACTATATACAACAATACAACAACTATATATAACAACTATATACAACAATACAACAACTATATACAACAACTATATACAACAATACAACAACTATATATAACAACTATATACAACAATACAACAACTATATACAACAATACAACAACTATATACAACAATACAACAACTATATATAACAACTATATACAACAATACAACAACTATATACAACAACTATATACAACAATACAACAACTATATATAACAACTATATACAACAATACAACAACTATATACAACAATACAACAACTATATATAACAACTATATACAACAATACAACAACTATATACAACAATACAACAACTATATACAACAATACAACAACTATATACAACAATACAACAACTATATATAACAACTATATACAACAATACAACAACTATATACAACAACTATATACAACAATACAACAACTATATATAACAACTATATACAACAATACAACAACTATATACAACAATACAACAACTATATACAACAATACAACAACTATATACAACAATACAACAACTATATACAACAATACAACAACTATATACAACAACTATATACAACAATACAACAACTATATACAACAACTATATACAACAACTATATACAACAACTATATACAACAACTATATACAACAACTATATACAAAACTGACCTAGAAGCTACAGCCTCCCACACAGCTGTCAGATCTGAACAACTCGTCTCGTGGCTAAAACATCATCAAATGGTTTGCTTTGCACACGCAACTAGCTAACATGAGACAATTTCTGTTTGATCACAAAAACGCCAAAAGTTTTCATTGACATGGTAAAAAGAACCCAACACAGCAGTTAAATTGTGAGCAACTGTTCCCAATAAGGAAATAAAAAATTGTTAGAAAATCGAGATGAAACAACAGTGATTCCAAACAAGAAACAACTCAAAAGCTAGAGAGACTGTGGTTTGTTACTTACAACCAGATGAGCCAATCACCGGTGGTAGAACCGGTAGACGCCTGCGTCAGGTGCTCAAACGTCTCCTCAGAAAGATGGCTGACACTAGACTTCATGCTATTGGCTACCCATTGACCAATCTCATCTCTGTCAAATCTCATATTTAGGTTTTCTACGAAAAAGTATTGTAGCTATAGCGAAGTGAAACAGGTGTTTTAGAATATGACAAAGTAAAACAGGTGCTTTAGAATATGACGAAGTGAAACAAGGGCTTTAGAATATGACAAAGTAAAACAGGTGTTTTAGAATATGACAAAGTGAAACAGGGGCTTTAGAATATGACAAAGTGAAACAAGGGCTTTAGAATATGACAAAGTGAAACAGGTGCTTTAGAATATGGCAAAGTGAAACAGGTGCTTTAGAATATGGCAAAATGAAACAGGTGCTTTGAAATATGGCAAAGTTAATCAGGTGCTTTGGAATATGGCAAAGTGAAACAGGTGCTTTGGAATATGGCAAAGTTAATCAGGTGCTTTGGAATATGGCAAAGTGAAACAGGTGCTTTGGAATATGGCAAAGTGAAACAGGTGTTTGAGAATATTATGACAAAGAGAAACAAGTGCTGAAGAATATGACTGACAGAAATAGGTGCTTTAGAAAATGACAAAGTGAAACAGGTGTTTTAGAATGACAAAGTGAAACAGGTCATTAAAATATGACTGACAAAAACAGGTGTTTTAAAATATGACATAGTGAAACATGTGCTGTTAAATATGACAAAGTGAAACAGGTGCTTTAGAATATGACAAAGTGAAACAATTTCTTTAACTTACAGTTAAACAGGTAACTTTGTAAAATAGAGACTACTCTCAATATGTGGGATTGTCTACTCACCTCCATCATACACTATAGGTCTTTTACCCCTGTACAGCACAAGGTTGGGACAACTCCTAAAACTGTGTGTCTTTTCATAGGCCTTGTCTGCTAGCTTTGCAGCCAGCACTCCACCTAGTCAACATATAATGAAATCGTCAACATTCCGTGTTATACAACATTTCTTACTGTTTTTACTGTTTTCGCTGATTTTCACAAAATCATGACAGAACTTTGCCGACCACAGGAAACTCTAAGATGGCGGTGACAGCCCAAACCCACCTGATATTCCATACTCCTCCTCAGCATACTTGGCTATTTCAACCATCACTTTTACCATAGATAACCTTTCAATTATTTTATCACATTTTTCATCACCATTACCATCTGAAATAAACAAAAATAATTCAATGTTGTGTCGAAGAGAAGTACTGCAAATCCCTAACCCTTGTTTTAATATGAGCACCATGTTTTAGTATATTTTTGACTACTCTATTAGTATGAACAGTTTTGTTGTTGTGAGGAAGGTAAAGTAGAAAAGCCGAAAAAATTTCAGATACTTGACTGGGGTTTAAACCAAAACTTGCGACAGTCCTGTTTAGCCCGGCAGCCTGACACAACAACCATTACACTAAACAGACATCCCTAAAAAGCTTCAGTCATGAAAGGTACCTGTGTGCTGGACCTACTGGACAAGGGTCTCTCACTTATGGCCACCTAGCTGCTAGACTGAGGTGAGGATCAAATTTGACTGTATTGTTATGTAACCGTCCATTCTCATTGTTATGTAACCGTCCATTCTCATTATCTGAACTGCTCCAACTCCTTCACTTTCAATTTTACGACAGGTTTCTGGCTCCTGATTCATTATTGCTCAGACAATTGGGCTGAGGTAGATTCTCTTTTATCACAGGTTAACACTAGGTCTTCATGATGACCTTCTTAGTCCTTGCCATCTTCTTCACCTAAAAGAATCTTTCTATTTCTCCCTGGTAATCTCTTTTTGACAGGTCGTTGTCGGCTGTTTCAAAGTTTTGATTCCATTTACTGAAATCTCTCTTCCGCATACTTTCTTTTCTGCTTGGTGAGCACTGCCTCTGTTTGTAATATTTCTACTGCTTCAGTCTCAATCCATATTGTTTTTACCCAAAATCGTGTTTTGACCTTCTACACTCCTCTCACGGACATTTTCAGTATACTGCATTTTCAACTTTTAATATGCTATTTCTTCTACTTCCACCCACCATGTTTCTGGTTCATTTTTAGGCTGGTTATCAGTTGTTTCATGCATTCTCTACTTCTTCTTGCGCATACCCACTGGTATAGCAGATTTTTTCAACTCTTTTAGGCCATTTACTATGTCGGGTCTAATTTCTACACCATTTTTTTCTATGAATGCTTCCCAGTGCATTCCACTAATACAGAGAAACTTAGCACACTGTGCATTCCGCTGTTTGGTGAAACTTTCCTCTTATCTACCATGCTCGAGGTTGAACAGTAGCTTAGACATGATCCATAATATCTCAGCCCTGGCAAACTGTTAGGCCTGGTTCGTATGGAACAATCTTCTTTGATAAATTATGTAAATCTTATTTGTTCACAATAATGATGGAACGGGACAAAAAAATTCAGATTCGGTCCGATTCCGAATCTTTCCACTCAAATCGAACCGGTCCGAGGCGTTTCGGTCCGAATCCATTTACGTTTGACAACTCCTTGCTTGTACAAGTTTATACTGAAGGTCAAACAGGTCTCTAGGTTACTTGATGATCAATGCAATTTTAGCAAAGTTTAAGTACCAAGTAAAAGCAAGCAGCATTTTTCTTTCAAATTTTGCTGACACTAAAACATCCTAATTAGGGTCTACAATAAATAAATATTAATTATTTTACTGATTTATTATCAATACAACTACAAATATTTACCTGTAATAAATAATAAATAGCATTTACTTTTATTAATTATTGTTGGAATGATCAAGGAGTAATATAATAAAAGTTCAGTGTTCTTGGTCGAGTGAACTGGTCAAGTCAAATGAATTGATTGCGTATGTCATAGATAGTAGTTATTAGATTGAGCATGTTGTTGAGTGAGCAGTGAGAAATAATTCCAGACAAAACTTCTCTTTGACATTTTTATTACTTACTACCAACGATTATATATAATCGTTGTTACTACTACTAACTACTAATCAGCACGTGTGATTGATGTGCCTGTGTGATTTTGTTTACTAGTCTAATTGTTGGAAGTATACACAGCATCCCGATCTTCCTCAGATTACAGGCTATCGGATGACTAAGGCAATGACCACTGTCATTGAAAACGATAGACGCAACACCGCATAAGTAACCAGATCAGCGCGTTACAACTATATGCTTTTACTATAGTCGTAATTGATCAATGAAAGGCCGAACAATTATGGATTCGTTAGGATTCAAAACTGTTGGATTCGATTCGGATTCGAGATGGGACAACCCGTGGTTCGAGGCGAACGAGTACCCGTTTCCATCACTAGTTCACAATATAAAAACTATAATAACATAATTCACTCAAGATTAAAGTCAAATAGAACTACAAAATATGTGATTGAAATGCATTAAAGCATGGTGACACAACAGCTAGCAGGCAGCTGTATTGATGTGCAAACCCTATTCAGGTATAATAAATGCCTGTAGATAAGACACCTCGTGCTTTCAGTAAAATGAACCAGCATACTTTGCTACCTACACAGTTATATATAAAGGGTAAATCATTTGACAAGTGTCAAGTTTTCTACTGATAGATTTTATTGGTAGATTGTCTGTGTCTTGATGGTGTGGATGAAGCTTGATGGCAGCATCTAAATCTTGTCAACTTCAAGGATAATTCCCAAAGATTAAATCAGAAATGTGAAAACAACAGTGAAGAAAAATTCTATTCTAAAAATTGTTTGTGTTTTGAAAATCACCTATGTCCAAGAATTCATCAGCCCTCCATGCAGCAACTAAGGACAGCAGAGGGATGTAAGTTTAGAGCACCCACACAGATCTCAGGCCACAATATTTCAGTGCGCCATTCGACCTATGAGTAATAACTTATAATACTCTGTTGCCCTATACTCTTCTCGACCTATTGATATACTATGTGTTTATAAGCATGATTTTTTTGCAAGATATTTGGTTCGGTAGTGATCGAAGCAACAATCAATAAACAAACTTCAACATGGAGCTCAATGGAATGTGTACCAAGTACTGTCTTCCTCTGTATTCTACCAATTGAGTGAAGAAGAGGGAGAGAAGAGGTTAATTGGGACAAGGGTGAAGACGTAAGCGTAGAGGGGAAAGAATGAGGCAGGCGAAGGGCGGGATAAAGTGTGCGGGGGGGGGGGGGAGGGGGGGGGGGGGGGGTGGAGACAGAGGGAGGCGGAGATGAAATAGAGCTTGATTAGAGCATGTGTGCATATTTGGTTATGACTGGTTATGCTGCTGGTTTATTATATTTCATTCACTTATATCGATGTGACAATAGATTTAGCCAAAGCCATTCTCAAGTGATGACAACAATACAAAATTCCATATATCATCAACTTACAATAATGTATTAATTATAATATATTCATGTACTACTCGTGTATATTCTTCGATAAGAACAACATGGTGCTGTTCTTGAAGCATGAAATTATCAGCATTGATTGCAAATGGACATTTGTTTATCAACTAATAATTATCCTTTGAATTTGAAAGGCGACTGTTGACTCAACAAATAATAATTCTTATACCATTTATTTATTATTAAACTTTAATAAACTTGAAAAACTATAAGACTGAACCTGGAGCTGATACTACTTGAAAAAACTCTGTTCAACCAAATGTGCAATGTTACGCCTCTACTACGTTATAATAATTATTTATAAATAAATACTAATAAATTTAAATAATGTACAGGAAAAATCACGGCCAGTTCCTGCGCAACCTACAACAATCTGAACATTCACATTAACAATTTTATTTATCGCATTTATCTATCACTGCATCCACATTGTATGCGTTGCTACCAACAACTCAGTGTTTGTAACCTCAATGCCGAACTTGATGTTCTATTTCATTATTATTGTATTTTGAGGCTACATTTTAGCACCGCCTCTTTTACATAAATACAATCGCTGAGCTCCTCACTAGTCAATGTACTGGGGAAAATCAACTGGTTTATTCTGCTAAGAATATAATACAGTTCACACTCAATCAAGCTTATTACTTGAACCTTACGACAGACAGCTCTACTGCTCTAAGGACAACCAGCTCTGACGACCTCTTGGGTCTGGTAGCAACTAGTGCTGTCCGACGGGTAGCAGACAGAAGGCAGGCTTGCCTGGCAGACACTAGCCGAACAGTGCTCCCCCTCCAGCAGGAATGCTGACGGGCAGACACTAGCAAGGCCGTTCTGACAGCAAGCTGTCTTGACAGACAGACGGCTCTACTTGTCTAGAGGTAGTGCAGGTAGCTACCGGGATAACTGGTGACAGTTATAATAAAATCCCGCACAATAATAATAATAATGATTATTTATTATTTTCTACAACAACAGAACTACTACAACTCAAATTTAAGTATGCTATTATATAATTTTCCCCGAAGAGTGACTGAATGCAACTACTATAATGTATGTAGTAGTGTCGTGACTAGTAGTTAGTAGTAGCAGAAGAAAGAATAATAATTATTATAAATAATTATTAATTATTATAAATAAATAGTAGGAAGCAAAAAATGAGGGAACTCACAAGAAAGGACGATTACTGCTCTTACATCGAGGGATTTCATGTTTTCCAACATGTCACTTTCAGAATTAAATGTAGGAATCTGCAAAGCGTCATCTTGTGTTTTAGTAAGCACCATGCAACTGACTAACACCAACACTTTTATGCTAATTGCTACAAAATTCGCTTGAGAACGCATTATTATTTTTGTAAGTGGAATGCGCATGTGGCAGGACTTTTTGTGCCGCGTGTTTAACCTAGGTTTATGGCGAACAGTAACCCGTTCAATAGGTTTCAAGACAAACGGATTGAGTAGTTGAATCACAGGCGTTGTCGGATGTTTACAAAATGAATGTTAGTCTATTACTTTAAACCGCACGTAAATTTTGCTAGGTAACAAGAATACCAATGCGAGCGTATGTCGATCAAAACATTGACACTGTGTTTTTTGTAAACCTTTTCACAAAAAAAACAAAAACACCCTAATTTGGTGTTAAAGAAAAATGGTTTTAACACAAGTTTTGGATAATTTATATTTAAGTGCTTTGTGTGATATTGTCGAGGGAAGTGGTGTTCAGCATATACCTATTCAAGCAATATATACGGTCGACGCCAAACCTTTGAGTAGTGAGGTTCTTCGTAAGATTGCGTCACAAATTCACGTTCAAGAAGTTGGTTACAAACACGTTCCATTACTGGATTTGGAAAATGAAGATATCCTTTCACATTTGGACGATGCAGTTGCATTCATCGAATCATATAGAACTCAATGCAAAGATATTATCATTCATTGGTATGTGTAGGAGTTATTTTTCTCAAAACAATTACCACCATCATCATTTATCAATTTATTCATCATCATGGTCATGGTGGTGATCATCAATCAATAATAATTAATAAATACCATTATTATAATAATTAATAATTATCAATCATAATAATAATGATAACTATAATAATAATAATCATTATTATTGTTTTTTGTGAGAAATAATAATAATGATGTAAGGGAATGTGGCAGCGACCAGGCCACAGGTCGACCTTATTAACACTACCATTATTATTCTAGCCGAACTCTAGTAGCAATTATATCTATTTTATCGTGTGCCTTACTTCTCATATTTCTTATATTTTTGTACATGTGCTTGGGCAGCCATCCATGCGATGGAGACCGCCCCTTTGTTCTATGCTACTGTTCTATTGGTCTTTTGTTAGCCAATCAACCATACAGGCGTGGCCTGCTTTTGTCTTTGTGCTGCCAATCTTATTATGTAACCTTTTTCAGTATAAATACCCATGTAATCTAGCAATAAAATCAGAGTAAGCCTGACACTCTCATTGCTTGTTGATTCTCATTGCATAAGCGCACTTATGCAAAGCACTGGTAGGAAAGCAGAAAACATACTACAAGCAAACTCTCACACACAGATTGCGCTGGCAGATGAAACTACAAGTTCATTACTTGCACAGATAATTCGGACACAGAAAGCAGCTCTTGGACAAGTTGACTAGTAGCTAGAATAACAGTCAGTAAAAAGTGTTCAGTCGATTCGACTTACACTGCACTCCACCCATGGGCGAGTGGTACTGGAACGGTTGTTCGAACTATTAGTTCGACCCTACACATCTACTCTGCCGAATAGAAAATCAGTGGAAAGTGAGAGAGTTGTGACAACTCCTCACTGTGTATTGCTTACGGGCGTACAACGCTGCAAATTCCATTCGAACGGTTTAGATTGCTGACATTGGGCAAGTTGGAGGCGTACACTGCACTGCTTGTAACACACTTACTACTGTGGGCCGCTGTACAGGTGACAGCTACCACTCCACCCTAAATTCCTGTACAATAATAATTAATAGATGGTCATTATTACGATAGTATTATTATCAATTATTATAATTGACAATAATCAACTTCTGTGTTCCCCATCATCATCATGTAGTATAATATTCTATTAATTGTAGTAGTAGTAATGTATTTTATTATTATTGTAGCAATGCTGGACAATCTAGGAGTGCTGCAGTCATTATTGCGTATTTAATGTGGAAACTTCAAATGAGTTATGATGACAGCTTTCGCTATCTCCGGAAGTTGAAACCTGATATCAAGTCAGTATAATAATAGTACATGTGAAGCATGTTATTGGCAGTCATCCAACATACCATGACATTTCATTGTTCATTGCTCCAATTGTTGTTGTAGCCCCAACAGAGGGTTCGAGGAACAGTTGAGACTATATGAATGCATGGGCTATACACTAGATAAAACTTGTAAAGCTTATAGACAGTATCAGCTGGAGAGAATTAGCGACATGTTATCTTCAGGGCGTGGTGAGATCTTTTGAGTATTTGTATGTGGCAATAGACCTTTGTGGGATGCTTAGTGCTAATAAATAATAATGTTAAGTAATAAATTGGTTGAACAAAGTATATTCCATTTATTAAATGTTTGTCGAATGAAACGGATATAAACAAACTTCAAATGAACCTTGACGCTTTGTAAAAAAAAACCTGCCGCTTGGAGCGATTGTCTATTATGCCATTTCAGCAATGTAAGAATTAACATTTTGACCTCCTTTCTTGCAGCTGTCAAAAGTTTCTAGACACATTTTATATATGATAATTTATATATCGTCTGGAATAAATGTTGAAACTTTTGATTACGAACATGAAAGTATTTTTCTCTACCCTCGAGGTCTGTCAGCGTCTATTCTACGCAGTGGTTTAGTTCATTGCAGGTTTGTGCGAATCAATGGCTGTGGACGTCTAAATTATTAGTGCCAACATCTAGTAGTGTATGAACAACCTTTTTTAAATTTATTGAATTTTCTTGTATTTTCAAGATGGTCAAAAGACTGAAAATAAGAAATGGCAATCCACTGTTTTGTCATGGGTATGTCAAATCTCACTCAAGTTAATTTATTTTCTGATGTGAACAGCGATCTCACAGCTGGGCGAGATACTTACTGGTGCAATGCAGGACTCAGTGAGTACTCCGCACGGAGATTCTATTTCTTACAAGTGCAAGAAATGCAGGTAAAGTTTATTTATAACATGACATCACCAATTTGTATTTTACTCAACGCTTACCAAATGATGTGATTTATTTTAACTCTTTGGTTTTCGTATTTCCCATTTTGGATATTATATTTTGTTGTGACAAAACATAATACTTGCTGCGATGCGCGTACCTATTTACTCTTTAGTAATTTAACTGGTTAAAAAAACTCTTGTTAGTTAGTTTGAAAAAATATCTCAAATATAATATTATATATTTGGAGTCGTCTGCCATCGAGGAGACAACTTTGAATCTTTATGAAATATGCAGCTTGGTGTGATACAGCTACCAGGTTTTTTAGTCATAAAAAACAAGAATCTGTAAAGCCAGAAACAGACTGGCGATTTTCAGAGCGATTATGCCCTCTGGCGCTGTGGCGCCCAGGGCGTTGAGCGATTTGGGGCCAAACGCCCAGTATCCAGCCAGCCAGATATTTTGCGACGCTCAGCCATAACGCTGTGCTCTGATTGGCCAGCCTTCCTACAGCTGCCCAACTATTTTGATTTCTTCATCAACTTGAGCAGATTCTTTCACTTTCATCTGTGATTTTGACTAATTTAATTACTGTGATTTTAATTAAACCTTAATTAATTATTAATATTACTTACAATAATTGTTGTTATTTAGTTTTTACTGTTGCTGTTGTTGTAATATATATAGATTATGAATTATAGTTCAATAATAATAAAAGTTTAAATAATAATTTATGATTGTTTTTTTTATAAATAATAATTATAATAATTTATATAAACTTGTGTTAATTAATCAGATTGCCAGTGGTGGTATTTTTTTTTATCTTCGTTCAGTTCACAATTACTAATTAATAATAGTAATGGTTTGTTTTCTTAATAGAATTTTAAAAAAAATGATTAAAAAAAAATTTGATTTTTATCGAGTTGACATGACAACGTCATTGTCCTGTGTGCTTTGGCCAGCGCCGCGTTAAGCCAATTCGCGACGCTACCCTCCTGGAAATCGCCCTCAATTATCGCCAGTCTGTTTCGGGCTTTAGGCTTTGAAGTGTGCAGCTCAGTTTGAGTATCGTTAGAGCACAAGTCCTATGTAGAGTTTATTTAGTTTGTGACATTACGGCATGTAACGGTTGCAGACGTGTGCTATTCTACGAGAACCATCAGATAGGTCATACGGCTGGAGTCGGTGATGTCGCTTTCAGTCGACCTTGGCAGAAGATTACGAGAAGTGACACTGTAGACTGTAAAGCTAGTCTGTTTATCGAACCGATGAAATGGATGGAAAGACTTGGATTGGCTGAAACTGCAGGAAAGGTTTGTTTTCGATATCTGGTACATTATACCATACAACCTGGTGAGGTATTATGGTACATTGTACCGTACAACCTTGTGGGGTATTGTTGTACATTATATCATACAACCTTGTGAGGTATTGTTGTACATTATACCATACACCCTTGTGAGGTATTGTTGTACATTGCACCATACAACCTTGTGGGGTATTGTTGTACATTGTACCATACAGTCTTGTGAGGTATTGTTGTACATTGTACCATACAACCTTGTGAGGTATTGTGGTACATTATACCATACAACCTTGTGGGGTATTGTTGTACATTATACCATACAACCTTGTAAGGTATTGTTGTACATTATACCATACAACCTTTTTCTTTGCCTTTGACCATATTTCGCAGTATTGGATGTATTAGTATTAGGAATGGTCCAATTTTTGTTATGAGACTTATAGTCTGGTATGTTGATAGTTTCATTGAGACAAGCATTCTCCCTGATGTGATGTATGTAGATTACAAGGCCTTATTTGTTATGTATCCAGCCATTACTAGTCTATACCATGGATGAAACATGACAGGATTGCCAGAAACCTGAACCAGATGTAGTCAAATTAAGCCAATAGGCGGAAATTGGTTAACGTAGACTACTATATCAACTCACAAGTTTTAATGGTGGTCAAAGTTATAGTCACAGGCCCATCAGCGTGTCTTTAAAGTCTATGTATGACCAAAGAGGGTAGTTTTTATAGACTACCCTCTTTTCTATGACTTCGTTTAGCAGGCATTGCTATTTTTGAAACTCATAATAACTATAATGATTTATGATATAGCAGTTGGTTGATTCAAGATTTCCATAGGTATTTTCTATGCCCTCTTGTTCAGCGATTGGTTGCTCTAACTGGGAAAAGTCTTTGTACCGGTGTGTAAAAATAACAGCAAAACAACAATTGTTTCTCAATAATTATCATCAATCAATCGATCAATTGCTGTTGTAGTAGTAGTAGGTAGTGGTAGTACTAGTTGTTTGTTAGCGAAGGTTGGTAGTGATAGCACTATAGTATTATTATTAGTTATTATTGTTGTAATTCATTATTTTTACTAATTTATCACTGGGTTAAAACCTGTTTTTATTCAAAAAATATTGTTTTAATTCAAAAAGTATTATTTTGATAATAAAACTATTGTTTTGTTGATAAAAGTATTATTATGCTTATTATTGTTACTGTTTGCTATTGTTAACATTACCATTATCACCGTGTCCAACATCACTGCCAAAAGGTAATAAAATAATTAATAACAGAACAGTTATAATAAACTAATATTATTTTATAAAATGATGTAAAAAAAATGGTCATTAGTTAGTGTTATGCATAGTTGTCTTTCATAATGAAAAGACAACTCCACTGTAATGACAAAACGGTATCACAATTTTTGCAATATGACCAACAATTATACACACAAATCTGATCGTTGACCAAACCCTTGGAAATTTTGGAGCGGAAGTTGCGTATAATTATACAGTGATGGCGGCTCCCATAAATGGCTCTATTTCAGTCGTTATCGAAGTTATATGAAACAGTCGCCGCTGGCAATCCTGTTGTATTTCATCCATGGTCTATACTTAACTTTGCTTCTTTTCATTCGGTTATTTTGCGGATGTTGTTAAGAAGAGTGCTGCATGTATAGCCAGTCATTAACTAATGAGAAGTTGTGTGACTACTGCTGTGGTAGTTGTAGAAAGTTACTCGTTTGCCCTCAGTTTTATTCCACTGCAACAGCCTATGCTCCTTCATGTTCTAGATTTGCTGTGTGAAGTGCTCTGCCAAGATTGGCTCCTGGAGTTGGTCAGGTAGGTGTGGTTATTTGTGGTACATGTAGTGGTACAACAAGTAGTACATGTAGTGGTGCATGCAGTAGCGCATGTAATAGTACATAATGTAGTACTTGTGCGCACACAGGTGAACGCTGTACATGTGGTACGTGGGTTACTCCAGCCTTCAGGATAGATGTGAAGAAAGTAGACAAAACAATATCTGTAAGACTGCTGGGTTCAGGGGCCGTTGGATAGCCTCAGGAACAAGAATAGTCTAACATTTGGTGGTCAAGTTGGCTTGGTGAAAGTGTTCGATTAGCTCTACATCAGGGAGGAAATCGGAAGAATAATTTTGTCAGGAATATTGGTGCTAAAAACCTCATACTAATTCCTTGATCCGTACTGTTGTGAGCACCCATCGCTCAAAGTTGTAAAAAAAAACTATGTTTATGTGCATTTGAAAATTGTTTCTCATTATCAGAATGTACTGTGGACATCATTTATTGAATAGTTGAGTTTTTGTTGCTACCATCCTGTATGTTGTGTCACTTTCTATGAGAGCATGGGTGTTTTTTGCAATCCGACAATTGCTGATTCGGTGTCCAGTTTTTCTGAACTGCAAGCTCGAGAAAGCTTCAAGAAGCTAAAAAAAACTGATTTAGTAAGTCTTCTCATACTGAGGAATATTTTGTGATACTCGAATAAAAAATGTGCAGTGGAAATACTATTCTGACTTGGTGTTTGATTCCTGCTGTGGGCACTTTCCACTTGTTGCAGCAATTGCACAATGGCCATTCCCATTAAATCTGGGTCAAAATATTTTAATGCAAGCAAGGTAGTCCAAGAACAGGAAACCGTAGGAGAAATCTGTGGTTTGTTTTGTTTTTTATATCACATTGAATAAAATGATGAAAGTGACTATCTAATGCTATTGTTGCAGCACATCTGTGTCAGTACTCTGAAGTCTTCGGTGCATCAGTTTTAACGTTGCTATGACGATAATGGTACTAACAACCTGCTTGTCAAATAAAATGCAATAAAACAATGTCAAAGTCAATCACATAATTATACTTTTTTGGAACACGTACCCCTAGAAAAACTAGTTCCCAGATTGAAAAATTAATTGTTTCGTTTTCAGCAAATGCTTGAAAACAATAGAAATTAAATAACTTGGCGCGTTTACGTTACTTTTATAGCAATTATCTATTGTAAAGTGGAGCAGACGAGAGGATCGGTCGCCTAAACATGTCGCCATTTCCATTCTTCACTAAACCAAATAGCATATGTATAGGCAAAACGGCACCTTATTAAAAAGGTTGTGTTTATTTATTGGTCGTAATTAATGATACATGGAAAAAAATGATCTTAAAACAAAAAATAATTATTTAAAGGCAATTTAAATAATATTAACATTTGTAGAAACAAACGACATGTGTGTTGCTGAATCTAGAAAACTAAAGAATTATTTTATAGCTCTATAACCTCAAATGAGCGAATGGATCATAATGCAACAAATCACATTTGTTAAAACAAGTGCCATAACTACTCAAAACAGGCGGTAATAACAGTTGAGCCACAATTTTTCTTTCGGGTGAAAGTCGAAGCAAAATTTTACCATTAATAGTTATGGCCGTTTTTTAAGCATACGTCAGCAAAAATTCCATTCTGAGACTGGAATTTTTGAACCATCGGATTTTTACTGTGTGTTTTTATCAATGATAGTTTTGTATTCATGCGTTTTCATTTATGGACATACTGCTAGTTATTCATAACGATGTTTTCTTTTCACCCAACATTCATTCTATTCAAGTTTGTGCTTGCTAGCAAAAATAGTTCAAAACAAACGGTGCCAAAAAGATAAATATAACTATGGAATATATATATTTTTATAACAAATAGAAGCTAGGTATACATAAGTAATTGTATAAAGTCATATAATAATATCAGGCTGATACACAGTGAAATGGTTTGTAAAAATACGAGAATCCGTGTCAACCAAATGAGCACACAGTTCGGGGCAACAGTACTAAATACAGATACTAGAGAGAATCCGTGACCAATTTGTAGAGCAAAGTGCAATAAATGACAGGAGTTTGTCATTAACCAAGTCATACTTGTAAAAAAACATTCACACTTCCAATAAACGTAGTGATTAACAATAACAACTTCCCACAGCTAACACTTGTTGGGAAAAATAAAATATGGCATAACTGTTGGCAAATAGACAGTGAGTGAAAAATACTTGGTTATATCATATAGCTGTGACAAGAAAAGCTACGATATAAGACATTCTGGGTAATACAATATCGGTCAATAGAAATGAAACTAGCTTGTCATAAATATTTGGTGTTCATTCGCAATTGTGAAATAATAATATCAGTTTATATTTATTATAATAAATATTAATTGGGATGCTTCTTTGCCAACTCTCAAATTCCAGAGAAAATTATTATTTTTATATCATAAATAAAATCGAAACTCGACTGATCACTTTCATTGCACTATGCTGGACAAATATAGGCCACAAATGATCTCAATGCCCAGAAATAAGATATATCCACAAGTTACATAATGTTGTTACAGAAGTGCTTCTGCGAATCAAAGATATGGATATTATTATCGAAGCGTGGATGGATAGCCAGGAAATAGATACAGTTTCTTCGTCAGGGTTGATTTACTGACTGGCACACTTCCACCCATAGAATTTAGTGAATTAGTCAAACTGACTTTTCTGACCCTCCTTTGTACCTACAAATAATGGGTATGAATGAGTTGAAGGATAGCCAAAATCTGTAATATTTATTAATTGAAAACATCTGAGCATTATCCCTCAAGCCCCCCCCCCCCCCCCGTGTACATCTACCGATTGAATGATTTTTGCAAGTACTGTTTCAGGATAAATTGCTAAGCGATCGATAGCATGTTTTTTTAGTAATCGCCAGATTTCCGTTCACATCAAAAAATCAGCAGACAATTGGTGATTTGAGCATTATATCACTGCTCGTGGTTTTAATGTTTCCAATAAAAATGTTTCCCAAGCATAATTATTTATGCAAAGAAAGTCGTTTTTTGGCGAACCATCTTTGTTGTTTAAAAGCATTTTATGGTTAGAGGTACTGTGTCAGCAAGTATGAGCTGATTTAAACCTATCTAATTTTAGTGTTTTTCAACGAAAAAACCTTATAGGGAGTTGTGCTCTCTTTAGTTTCATCTATAGTTTAAGCGCAATAGATGCTGACGTGTACGCAATTTTTTTCGATGCATAACACTTTATATACGGCCATAAAGCGGAGTTGCAAAAATTTAGCTTGTTTGCATAGAATGAGGGCATGGTCATTGTGTACAGACTATCGAGAACACAAAAAATTAGGTGTGCAATGATTTTCAGATTTTCCGGAGGGGTTTTAGTTGAGTCAGCATTTTAGCTTATTATTGATAGGTTTGCTATTGTGTACACACTGGCCCTCACGTGATAAATTACATGGCCAATATCTCAAAAACTAAAACAATATAACAGTAGAAAAAATTATTCTTAAATCAAATGATATCAAAAGATTTAAAGTATCAATATTTAGAATTTATTTGTGAAGAAAAAAAAAAACGTCAGATTTTCATTTCTGGCGTCGTTGTTGTCATCAATTCATCAATAACAGCGATCATTTTCAAATCCGAATTACACGTTGTTTGATTGAAAAAATGTTATCATATACATATAGATTGTAAACAAATAATGTTTTGCAAATATAGTTAAAAAATAAATATGAATTAATTTATGATTACTTTTATTAGGGTTTGGTTGAGACTATTTAGCACTCTTGGACGCTAAAGAAAAGACAACTCTGACTACAGAATTGCGTGTCAATCGCTGACATGCCACCTTCAACTATGACACCAAATACAGCGAGTTTAACCGGTATTGTGTGAGAATGGCAAGTAGAGAAAAGAATTGGGGAAACACGCTGTCGTCATTTCCAATCAGTAAGGGCAAATCAGTAGCTAATCGGTAGATGTACCTGTAGCATCAGAGTGAAGGATAAACTACATTTTATTTATGTAAAAAGACAACAGGAATTAATCTTTATTTGTTGAACAAACTTACGCAACTGGCGAGTATACTATTAGGCTAGTAGGAAGATTATTCATAAAAAGGTGAATTGGTCACTTCGGCCCGCTTACACTACCATAAAACAAACTGAGCACTACAAAATCCCTATGAAAACAAAAGTATCATTCTAATATTGAACCACCATGAGACTGATTTGAGTTTTCGTGTAGAACAGAACATTGACGCACGTGAACAACCAGAGTTCTCGTAACTAAATTTGGTGCTAACGTGAGCGCAGTGTGTGCATTTTGTTAAGCTTCGTATTTGTGTAAAAAGGGACAACATTATGGGATTCCAGAATATCATCCGTATCGGTCGTTCCGTCACCCAGGATGGTACATCCAGCGGAGGAAAAAGCAAAATGGATATGGTCGATTTTCATCCTATCTGTCATGCTATGATTGGTTGATTAACCCACAGCGATACCATTTGTCAAGGTCATATTGACACTAGTCGTGTTTACAATGATCATATATATTTGTAACATAGAAGTACATATTATAATAATTATGTGATCTTTGGTGTTTATCTGAAACTAACACGAGGATATGATTTTCAAAATAATTATAGTTTGTGATGGAAAAAAATTATAGATAATCAGAAGGCATAAAACTTATAAATGATAATGAATCATATGCCTGATATTAACAACTTATTAATAATTAATAATGATAAAATAGGCAATAAAGAACAGGTTTTAATGGAAATAAATATTAAAAATAACTGAGTACGGGGGTTTATGAAAAATATAGAAGTGACACCAGTAAGTTAGTGAGCGACACCAGTTAGTGAGCGACACCAGTTAGTGAGTGACACCAGTTAGTGAGCGACACCAGTTAGTGAGTGACACCAGTTAGTGAGCGACACCAGTTAGTGAGTGACACCAGTTAGTGAGCGACACCAGTAAGTTAGTGACACCAGTTAGTGAGTGACACCAGTTAGTGAGTGACACCAGTTAGTGAGCGACACCAGTTAGTGAGTGACACCAGTTAGTGAGTGACACCAGTTAGTGAGCGACACCAGTTAGTGAGCGACACCAGTTAGTGAGCGACACCAGTTAGTGAGCGACACCAGTTAGTGAGCGACACCAGTTAGTGAGCGACACCAGTTAGTGAGTGACACCAGTTAGTGAGTGACACCAGTTAGTGAGTGACACCAGTTAGTGAGTGACACCAGTTAGTGAGTGACACTAGTAAGTAAGTGACACTAGTTAGTGAGTGACACCAGTTAGTGAGTGACACCAGTTAGTGAGTGACACCAGTTAGTGAGTGACACCAGTTAGTGAGTGACACCAGTAAGTAAGTGACACTAGTTAGTGAGTGACACTAGTTAGTGAGTGACACCAGTTAGTGAGTGACACCAGTTAGTGAGTGACACCAGTTAGTGAGCGACACCAGTTAGTGAGCGACACCAGTTAGTGAGCGACACCAGTTAGTGAGCGACACCAGTTAGTGAGCGACACCAGTTAGTGAGCGACACCAGTTAGTGAGCGACACCAGTTAGTGAGCGACACCAGTTAGTGAGCGACACCAGTTAGTGAGCGACACCAGTTAGTGAGCGACACCAGTTAGTGAGCGACACCAGTTAGTGAGCGACACCAGTTAGTGAGCGACACCAGTTAGTGAGCGACACCAGTTAGTGAGCGACACCAGTTAGTGAGTGACACCAGTTAGTGAGTGACATTAGTAAGTAAGTGACACTAGTTAGTGAGTGACACTAGTTAGTGAGTGACACCAGTTAGTGAGTGACACCAGTTAGTGAGTGACACCAGTTAGTACACAAATACTGCTTTCCCAATGAACAATTTTACTGAGATAACCTTGTTGTAATATACAACAGTTGGCTGGGCTGTAGAGCGTTATTATTATTTGCTTAGCTCTGCTTATTATATCAAATGGTGTAGTAATAACCTTGGAATCAGCTAGTAAATAAAAAATTTATATAAATGACATGTGCTCGTCAAAAAAAAGTCCAGGAAAGGCTAAAATGGAAATTGGAGGAGAAAGTTCAAGAACTATTTAGTAGGATATAACCAGTATTCAACTCACAATCTTGAACAGCTCGTCGATGTCCCTGGAATGGGCATGGTGATAGAAGGTCACCACCAACAGTCTGATGAACCAAGAGCCAAGAGTACGAGACCTGATGGCTACATATGCTACAATACAATATAGCTGCTAATTGTCACCACATCGCTGTTTAGAATATAATTGCAAAAGCAAGGGGTACGATGGTAGGACAGCAGGAGACACTCCTGTGTTATACTCACACTCGTCGCTGGCTTTCATGATGAAAAAATCATCAGCATTCAAAAAGACCAAGTCGTTTGGTGTGCCCTCAGATGGGCTGTCATGAGTGACCGGTGTCAGTGATGTGCCAGCTCCCTTGCAATGTGACACTGCACTATCAGCGCTTGTGGTAGGTGTCGGCATTCTACCGGTGTTTGGAACCGAGGGAAGTGAAGGAGGAACATTAGCAGTATTCTTAGAACCCTTGGCACCTCCAACATCCATTCGGTCTGCAAAATACGAAAATGAATGAAGGGTAAAGAGTGCTCAACAGTCACAGCTCGACTTGACACTCAGTTAACAGCTAAAAACATCCTGAGCAACCTAGTGACAACAAAGTGAAAACCAGTATTTACCATGTTTGGAATTCCCCTAGAAAACTTGATAGAAACGTCAATTGACAAAACATTTGAGAAGACTTGCCACTTGCAATCAGAGGTCAACTTTTTCACAAAGATCATACGTATTGCTATTATTGGAAGCAGCGAAAAATTTATCACTGATTCAAAACTTGAAAAAATTCTCCAACTCACCACCAGAACAAGCCTGGATTATCAACAACTTTGGTTTGCCTCGCATTGCTGGGAAGTTTTCAGGATTTAGTAAGTCTCTGATGGCAACAAGATCCACGGGGTTACCGAGAGTGTCTCGTAAAATATCTCCGCGTGATCCATAGCTCATCATAACTAGCACAAACATTCCGTGTCTCTTGTGAGCCTCTACTTGGGTTTCTTCTTTGATGGTTTTGTTGATCTCCTAATAATAACAATACATACAAGTGGGTGGGTCCAGATGATTGACAGTTTTATATTGCAAAGACTTGACACACCACTGTACGTGGTAAAAAGAATCGCTTGTAAAAATATCATTAAAAAATAACAGCATTTTTTCAGCATAATAACAAGGTGATGGATGCCTATAGACAGAAATATAAGTTATATATAATTCAGAAAAACGCGCAGCCTGAGAAAGTTTTCAAACGGTGGGGAAACCACAATTAATTACGGGGATTTCCAGATTTTGTTCATTGTTTTATATAAGCCCGCAATAATTATTTTTTGGGTTTCCCCAGTAATAAATCTTTTGCACCGGTTGCGCATTTTTCTCTACTACATAATAAAATAAACATAAAAGGTTAAAAAAACAAAAGTAATGTTCACACTAAAGTGATCCAGATATTTACTCGCTTATAGGGAATAAACAATGAGTACTCCAACGCCACGCTTTCAAAATGAAGGTAAATTTAATATAGAGGTAGTTTTTGACTTGGAAGAAGCAAATATTACAAATAATCACCCACCTCTACAGTCAAATCAGTCACCTCTACAGTCAAATCAGTCACCTCTACAGTCAAATCAGTCACCTCTATAGTCAAATCACCCACCTCTACAGTCAAATCAGTCACCTCTACAGTCAAATCAGTCACCTCTATAGTCAAATCAGTCACCTCTATAGTCAAATCACCCACCTCTACAGTCAAATCACCCACCTCTACAGTCAAATCAGTCACCTCTATAGTCAAATCACTCACCTCTATAGTCAAATCACTCACCTCTATAGTCAAATCAGTCAACTCTCTCTCATTCTTCACGATGTCAAACTTCATTTGCCTAAACAAAGTACTGACATTGCCGTAGTCGAGGCTGGAGCCATCTCTTCCCCTACGTTGGTTAATAATTAACGCACGGCCTCTCACTTTGTCACTCATCTTGTAAACCTAAACAAACCACGTTCAGGTTCAACATAACAAGTACTGCGTGCATGTAATCAACTAATCAAAATGACTGACATGAGGAAAGCACCTCATCAGAGTTGTATAACTGCTTGATTATCTGTTTCTTCACAGACTTCAACCTCAGTGAAATTTTTGGTTTGGAGATCCTATCGCAGGAGGCCTTAGTGCAGGTGGCCTTATTGCAGGGAGTCTCATTACAATAATCTCCCACATCTGACAAATCACTGTCATCTCCTTCCGCAGTGTTTGACTGAAGCATGGCTACATCTGTATAAGAAAATAAAACACGCTTTGCGATCATATTTAATTCACAACTAGTACAATAAATCAGCTACTACTGGTTAGCTCGTCATATTGTCGTATCGTCTTATCAGTAACAGAGCGTTTTTAACTTAATTTTCTCAACACTGCTCGACTGGCACATTTTCTACATCCCATAAGCCACATGCCTTGAGATATTGAGCCATACATCAAATTTTTAAAAATTACTCAGATTTGGCGGTGACCAAATTCGAGAATGCCATTTTAAAACAGTCATTATTAAATTAGTTATTCTTAGGCGTTCAATTTTGAACGTTTATACCGAGTTTCAGCCAGAGGTTCAAGTAAAAAGACGATGGCTTCCATAAACATCAATATCCGCCTCATGAAAATGATATTATTTTACTAATAATGTTGATACAACTGTAAATGTTATGGAACTTGCAAACTACCATTACTTACTAGCGACCCTGGTATTAGAATATAATTGTTACTAATTATATTATTGAGTGTTTATTTTTAGTATCTATTTGTAAGATTTTCTTGAGTATAGTAATACTACGATTGCTTTAGATCAATTACTCCTCTTTGATACTGATCGGCTCTTTTAAATAGAGCATGACTTGTGGCTTAAAAATCGATCTAAAACACAAGCATAATATAATTCACAAGGCCGAAGACGGTATAAGATATTGAATATAAAAAGCAGAAGACTAAAGTGATATATAGCAACTGCAAACTGTCGAGTGTGAACCGACAACTGACACTATAAAGGTTTAGATCGTATCTCAATTAGAAACAAGCAAGAATAACTAATTATGTATTTGCTAGTGTTCTCTATGTATGTTATTAAATTTCATTTATGAATATGCCATTCTAGAGGGCGTGACACACATATTACTTGATCAAACTTGGCAGAATAAACTTAGAATATAAGTAAATGTTTGGATTGGTGAGATAAAAGTGCGATCTTGGGGTAAAAACAAAAATAATTTTAGTGTTTGAGAAAAGTAAGCTAGGCGCTTCTCCATTAATTAAATATAAAGCTGTTACATTGCAAAGAAAGAACAAAAATGGAATAGAGCTTGTAGACTAATAAAGATTGGGTCATTTGAGTATAAGGAGATCCTGATTTGCCCCTACCTGGTTCAGATTGGAAGCGATCTAACTCAATGTCAGAGAGATAGGTTTGCAAAGATTCAACCTCATCGGCAGTCAATTCCGAGGCTGCAATAATACATTAAGCCCATTCACAAATATTGTAGAAACAACTGTTTACTAATGACGATATCAAAGTATTTGCATTTAATTGAAGTTTCTTAAGCATTTGAAACTTAACGATTAGCAAAAATTGCAACAAAACATTGACATCTTTGTTGCATTCTATGAATATAACTGTTGAAGGCCCTAGTAAATTATTTTAAAATTTCTGAAGAAGAAAAATCACAAAAGGCAGTAAGGTTTTTACCATCAACATTCCAAAATGTGCATCCATCTGCGATAAAAACCAATTCATGAGCGCCCCATGAAAATAATGGTTGCAGTACATATAGAAAAGCAAAATACAATTTTCCAGTCCTCTAAAGACTCAACACATTGCAGCTTTTTACTACTTTTTAAAAACTAATATAAATCTTATTATTACTTCACATCTCAAGCTGCGACTGGTCTTTTTCTAATGTAACTCCCTTTAGCAAGCTGAATTCAATACAAGTTGTTTTTTTGGAAAATCTAAATAATGGCTATCATTACATGCATTAGATCCAAAGAGATGAACAACTCACTTGGAAATCTCAGAGGTCTAGGAACAGTGGGCTGCATACTTCCAGTACGAGCAGCAAGTTTATCACAGGTCACAGGTTCAATTCCTTGACACCATTCATCATCTCTCACCCCCAGGCACTCTTGGTCATACCAGTCAGGATCAACACACAAAGACGGTGCTGGATCGTGAAGAAAGAGACAATGCGCGCAGTAGAACTTCAGACATATGTAACAAGCTTTCCATGATTCAGACAAAAGAGATGCGACACATTTTGTCAACGTTAGTAAATGACACCAAGATTTTGCCAACCATTTTGTGCTCGTTGATACTTGCAGTGTCAGCTTTTGACCATCACGCTGATGAATTAGATATGTGGTTATATCACCACTGTAAATTGTTGCACCATCACTCGCTACTTGAAAGTTATTATATGGGCTGCAGCATTCATTCAAAACCGATGCAGTGATGAGATGGTGAACATAACGAGGTAGCCGCAGGCCCCCAAATATCATATCAAGCCGTAGTTGCAATTGGCCATTTGTTTTCCATGAATCATCAACGGGATTCGTAGCAAAGTATGGAATTACAAAGGCACCTCTTGGTTTTTGCTCTATAGGTCCATGTAGTATGCAAAAACACTTCAGTAATGCCAGGGCAACCTCAGATGGAAAAATTGACTCTCTTTCAAACAGGTTCATTAGCAATGCCCCATCGAGGATTCCAGACCTCTGAAATTCCTGAATCAATTGTTTGTATTTGTCTCTATTTATCCATTCTTTTCCGCATTGGAAGCGAGTGAAGTTTTGGAGACGCTGATCCCATTGTTCATTGGCACAGTGATGAAAAAGAACCCCAATCAATTCCGCAATAGCTAAGGGTTTGTGAAAGATGTATTTCTTCAGCATATCATTGTTTTCAAACCACAAAATGTCCCCAGTGTTGAGCATATAACGCAATACCACTTTACAACTTTCACTCGGATATTTTTCTAAGATTTCAGTTAGAGACACGTGTGACTTGTCTCTCTGGCCACGGACAAACACCACCACTTCTTCCCAGAGTCGGGGAATCACAATATTGAACTCTTGACAGCGCCTATCAAGATGATGGATGAAGGATTCGATATATGCAACATCAGTAGCATCGCTAAACTGAAATATATCTTTTGAATCAAACAAGTCAACTTGCATGTCATGAAAATGTAAGAGTTTGTGTGAATCTCTTTGTTGTGCACTGAAGTGCTCACTCTCTGCAAGAGCTTCCTTCCGAAGCTCTTCAATCATTTTCAACAGCAATGTAATGTTGACTTGGACATCATCTTGCTTAATTTTGTCCAAATGTGTGATTACAAGAATGGGCGGTCCTAATCTCGGGCAAGCCAAGAACAAATGTGATAACCAATCAAAACAAACATCTTGAGTGGCTTGCTTTGGGCCAGAGCTTTTTACACAGCTAGCAAAGTCCTCTAAGTTAACAACAATGATAGGTAAATGCTGATCCTTCACCATCATTCTGTAAGCAATATGGTAATCCTCGTGGCCGCCATAATCGATCAATTTCAAATGAGAGCTAGGTAACTGTAGATCTTCTATATGAAACACTTTGGTGGACTCATCTTTGAGTGAAACTGTTGTTCGATTTGTCAAACTCCGTTTGCCATTCTGTAGACTTCTGATTAAACTTGTTTTTCCTGACATACTTCGACCAATGACTGCCACAGGAACCACAGTTTTTTGTATTCCCGATGTTAAATCCTCAAAATACTGCTTTACCGCTTGTAACCCTTGTTGACAGACGGAGTAAGGAGGATACGACAACGAGTAACACTTTTCACATGCGAAGCTATGAAGTTTTTTCAAGTGTGTCAAGTCTTCAACCTCCTCAAGGCAGCTGTTATGTGAGAGATCTACAGTCTTCAAATCTCCTTTGAAAACGGATGAGGGAAATTTAATTAACTTGTTCGAACCAACTTTCAGTACTTTTAAATGCTTCAGTTCCACCAAACTACAAATAAATTGAACTGGTGTAAGAACAGAAGTGTTGTCAAAAGAAATTATTTGAAGTATAAAGCCCTGGTCACACGAGACTGATAAACGAAACTATAACGAAACTATTTTAGAAAATCGCCGAGGTGCGACGATATTAGTTTCGTTGTACTGGTCACACGAGAACTATAATTAGTTCGTTACGCCTAGCGATCACTAGTTTCATCCAATGACAGAGGATTGTGTTTTGTGCGCGGGCCTACTCTTACTTTACTGCGTGATGTAAAAGCATGGAAGAATTATTATTTTTGATGTTTGGAATAGATTATTTTAATAAATAGCTAAGTTTGACCAGCCAGTACTATTCCAATTGTTTGATTATATTTTATTATTATTATTATTATCTTTCATTTATTTAAAACTCATTATGAATATAATATAATAAATAATTATTTATTCAAAAAACAAATGTGCTACTACTATGGAAACCATGCGTTCGTTGTGAATGACCCTGATATTGGGGACCAGCCAATAACAGAACATAGAAAATAAACCTATTAATGAGCTTATCTGGTCGAATGGTCCAATCACATGCTTGATCACGACGAAACTGAATTATTCGCTCGGTTTGCTGAGCAACGAATTCGCTGGGCCTGAAAAAAATAGTGTCGTTATAGTTTCGTCAGAAATTCGGTCTCGTGTGACCAGGGCATGAGACTACAAAAAAAAAAAAATTCAATGCCATAACCCAGTACTTACTTTTTTGGTAAAGACTTCAGCTGACTTCTATTCAGAGAGAGCTCAATTAAACCGCTCAACTCCCCAATTACTGAAGGAAGACCAGAAGCAAAGTTGTTATCAGAGAGGTTTAAATCACGAAGTTTGGAGAGCTGAGACAAACTGTAATAAATAATATATAATAAAAATTGTTAGCTACACAACACAAGCCGTATTAAATTTTAGGTCAAAAAACAACAAGGATAACTTTTAAACTAGGATTTGGTTGCATTGGAATGAAAATAACGATGAATTGTGCTCTTAAGCTTGATTAGAGTCGAGTTTTGACAAGCAGTAATGTTACAGAAACATTAAAAATGTGATACAGATTCCGCAAGAGTGATATCAAACTTTTGCTAGAAAAACATTATCACATAAATGCCAACAGCAGTGCTTATAACAGAGTTAGAGTTGATATGCCTCTTCCTTTTTCATTTATTATATAGATGTATGATATGCTTGAAACGAAAATATACAGGTACGATGGTACTACTAAAAATCATGGTATTTTGTAAAACCACAAAATAATGCAAACAATGCAAAGAGCACAGCACACTTTCAAATATAGAATACAATGAATTTCACAAAATGACAGTTTCTATGACTAGTGCGCAAAATGAGTACTCAATTTATAGATAAATAAGTGTAAATGCAATTGTGCGTTTATCGACGAGGACTCGATGGAGCAGTTTGTTTTTAGCGATGACACCGCAGGTTGCTAGTTGATCATCAACCTTATCACCACTCGCTTGATTATTACCCTGATTTGAGACATATTAAGGAGCTGATATGACAAAAATGATATTATTGATACAGCTCAAAGGATCAATATAGCCTTTGAATTCTTTTTCCTGAAAATATTTTGGTTCATTCACCCGAGAAAAATTAATTAAATATTATGCTCTTAAATACTACGTGATAGAGCTATTGTTTCGTATTTCGGGCTTGATAAGTTTTGTTGTAAATTAATTAGGGTGTGCCCTGTTGTGGCATGCTTACACAAGTGGAGGTGTACCAATATGACTTATGTGATCGGCGCATGGTCAGTATTATACATCCATATACTGCTCATGAATCGTAAAAGAATATTCTATTATTCAGTTGGGTAATAACTCCCATCAGACTTCTGGTCTATTTACTACTAGCGCTACCGATAACACTGCCAAGACCCCATTGTTGATCTGATAGATAATCACTAAAGTTTATTCATATTTGAATGAAAGAACTTACCATTGTGGTAGGCCAGTTAGCTTACATCCACTCAGAGACAGTTTAGTCAAACTGGATATCTGCGCTACAACTGGAGGAAGTCCCTTTGAGAAATTATTATTAGTCAACTGCAGTTCCTTTAAATGACTAGGTTGAGAGAGGCTGTAAAAGACATGTACACCAGGTACAGAATGTCATTGGTCAACAAAACAATTTCATCTTTGATTGGACTAGAGGAATTTTTATTTATTATATTTTAATACTTTTATAAATCTGAAGTTATGTTCACAACATTTGATAATCATCAATCAAATTATTGTTCAAAGTGGAGAGTCGTCTTATCAATTATTTTCATTAGCTTACACTTGCGACTTTTGAAGCCTTGAAAATATCAAGACAGCGCATTTCATTAATAGCATATAACACGTGATATTATTAATAACGTGTGTGATTAGCTTATATATCTAAGGTTTTTGGTTGATTATAGCGATAGTTTACTCATCAGTTATAAGGAATAAAGTAAAATCATAACAATAAATAATGAACATATTTAGCAATTTATTGGTAATAATCATTTTTAATATAATTTATTATAAATGAGGAGTTTTCAGTTATTATTGATATTAAAACAATCCGGTTGTTCACTTTACTGTGTAAACCAATTGCTCAGGAAAACATTTTTCATAATCAGAAACAAGATATTTTAATGGGAAACTGAACCGACTTAAAAGACTTGTCAAGTGACTGCAGGTTTCTTCAAAAGTTTAAAAATGAAAAAGCTGTGATGTGAACGCGTTCCATAAATGACTGATAAAAAAAATCTGCCACCGACTGTAAAATGGTTGAAATGTGCACTGTTTACACTTGTGAGCCGAATTTAAGCGCCACCCACTTGGACGGTAGTTGTATAATAGTGTGTTCTTATAAAATAACTAAGAGGTTAAACTAGTAAAATGTAACGACAACAAAGATTTCTGTACACAGTATAAACCTTAACGCTTGTAAAACAAATTAACAATACAAGTCAAGGAATAAATTATTGGGCGCTTTAGGTAGCACATTTACCTTTCTGGCAGACTATTCAGCTTACATCTGAACAAGTGGAGTTTTTCCAAACCCTTGATTTCTCCAATAACTTTAGGTAGTCCGGATGAGAAATCATTATTGGCAAGAAATAAATCTTTGAGATGAGTCAACTGATTGAAGCTATAATATGTAAAATGCGTAAACAAATAAATGCACAGTGCAATAAAGAACCATTTGCAGTATATTCTGTAACGTATTGTGGTAAATTTGTATAGACTAAAGCTGGTAGAAACTTGTCTCAACAGGCACTACTGGATAGAGGCCGTCTCTGTGGTTCTGAGACACACTCCTGCACTAAAGGCATTCCCAAAAAGTGACCGGTTGTCTCTGTTGCTTGTGCTGTGTTGACCGGTTTTGCCATTCTGGTGTTAAACACCATGCAGAGCCGGCACTGAGGGATGCAGGGGCACTTGTTGACTCCTGCAGGGAGTCAACATTGTTGGGCTGGCACAAAATGGTGACCTATCTACCTCTATACTACACCAAGGAGTGGATACCAGCAAACCAACAGCTTTGAAAAGCAAGAGATCTTACCAGGAAATGGCAAGGCACTCCACGACAGCCCTTATTCATTAACTCCCTCCTATTATTAGGCGCTCTTGCTATTTAAATAGATGTAAACTATATGCTATTGGCTAGCATGTTTTATCCTGTTATAAGATTTGTGGAAGCACTATATGTATATGATTGGCTGTATTTGGTATTCCAGATATTTCATTGGTTATGATGTCGTATACTTCTTGTGCTCCAGCCTATAAAAGGCTGGACTTTTGCTATACTCATTGCACTTGGTATTCAGCTCTTGCTCTTACACTTCCTATTACACCCTCTAGCAGATAATTACCTTAGAGCCACGTAGCAAACAAATATATGTTGCTATATCTAAACAACCTGACTGGTATGTCGGAGCCTAGGGCTTCGTTATAGTAGATGGAGTCTAGTGAAAAAGTGGTACCGGCCATGCAGGCAGTGTCCCTTTTGGAGAGAGGCACAGTCACAGACCTGCAGCAGAAAACTGGTGGGTTTTAGGCCACCTTTAGGAAATGTATGTAGCGTTCTGTTGTTGGTGTTTAAAAGGTAAGTCCTGGTCTAACAAATTGGTCTTCACGTGCTAGTATGCTGGCTCTAAAATAACTTGGGCAGCAGTCCACCAAGAAATTCCCAAGAAGTAAACCCTTTGGGGCTGTCGATATTGACCTTTTATACTCCAATCAGATGACTACCTGAGAAGCAGCAACAGTAGAGTCAGATGACTACCTGGGAAGCAGCAACAGTAGAGACAGATGACTACCTGGGAAGCAGCAACAGCATGTTTCCAAAATTTGTGCTTGCAAATGGCTATAATAATAAAAATAATAAATAAATAAATGATGTAATAATGAATTTTATTTCATTGTACTTGTTGTTAATTTTACTTACTAATATATTTATACTCCGTAATTTTGAGATTTTCAATTACCACTGTTCTATAAGCACTGTAAAATTAATTCACTATTCAAATTTTATCATTACAACATAATAGTTCCTTCGGAGTTTGCAGTGGATGCTCGTTGTTAACAAAAATTCTAACGGAAATGCGTCGTAAATGGTCAAACTTGATGAGCTTGACAAAATATTTTGTTTCAACCAATCAGAGAACGCCGATGTTTGTTCGGCATCGGGCATAGACCAACATGTTGGTTATGCTCACGAACAGGCCACATGATGTGCCGAAGTGGACACGCCCATCGGGAACGCCCATCGCAAGGCCTTCCGATGCAAAACATCGGCCTGTGTAGCCACTCCTTTACCCCCCCCCCCTCCCCACACCCCTATGTTATTCAACAGTACCTATATGTTCCCGACAGTCGCCTCATGCTTATAACATTTCCCTCATTTCTCCAACCAACAGTGCCCCATGTTCCCAAAATTTCCTATATTTCCAATATTCCCCAGGTTCCCAACAGTTCCATCCCCTCATGTTCTACTGAGAAGCAATGTAAACCCTTTGTTTTCAATTAAAA
Source organism: Cryptosula pallasiana (assembly GCA_945261195.1). Taxonomy (NCBI): domain Eukaryota; kingdom Metazoa; phylum Bryozoa; class Gymnolaemata; order Cheilostomatida; family Cryptosulidae; genus Cryptosula; species Cryptosula pallasiana. The sequence continues at coordinate 13,685,863 of OX183130.1, read as the reverse complement.
ATATAACGCCTCTCCTACGGATGTCAACTAAACCAACAGGTATTCAACTGACTCACTGGCTCAAGTGTAACACTTTACTTACTTCTGAGGCAGCCCACTCAGCTGACAATTTCTCAAGTAAAGAATCTTTAAACCACTCAACTCTCCAATGACTTCAGGTAGTCCACCAGAGAAATTGTTTTCTGAAGCATGTAATTCTTTCAGCTCCCTCAGATAAGACAGACTGCAGACAAATACAATCGGGTATAACTAACGTAATCAATCGATCTGCAAATAGGATAGCAGTGGGCACATTCACACCCACCTATTTGGAAGGCCTTTCAATTGACACCGGTCCATGTACAGCTTTTCTAAACTCTTGATTGCTCCAATTATTGGTGGAAGACCAGAGGAAAAGTCGTTGCCGGAGAGAAACAACTCCTTCAACTCAGGAAGTCGAGGGAGGCTAACAAATATATTATCATGTTTCAATTATAATTTTGATAGAGTGGTTATGCATTCAAACAATTAACGCGACAGCAACAAAATAGAAAAGTGCACACAGGAAATACAGTAGTATCTCAGCAACAGCAGAACATGCCTGTGTAGTTGGGAAGATTGATTCAAGCCTCTTATATCCAGAAATCTCAACTTCGGTGCAATGCGCTCAAGAGACGGTACAAGCCCGTTTTCGATAGAAATATGAGTGACATTTGCTTTGCCGATACATTCAATTATTTCTTTTTCATCATAAAATGTTTTGTATTCTGGGAAAGAAGGTATGCGGGGAATGTAGCTTTGACGCCTGTGTTTATACCATATTCGAAAACCTATAACAAAGACAAAAAAATTCATTTTTCTTGAACATCCAAGTTCATAGAATCGGAGGTAAATACAACACGGAACTTATGCTGCTAGTCAGTTTGTAATAACGAAGATGATATGTGGTTACTTTTCACAGGCCTGCCCTCAGGTTCCGGTGGTAGTTTGGGTTCAACACTGGTTGATGAGCTAGCACGCTTACAAAGTTTAGCTGGAGTTGCCATTCTATAAGCCTCCACTGCAAAAAAAACAAGATTATTTGTGTGAAGACAGACTATAGAAAGTGATACCAATCGTAGAGAATAATAAAATGGCTCTCATAATTACTCTCTTTCTTTTGGAGGAAATAAAACTCATCTTAGCTATAACTAATATAAAATGTTTTTGGGATGACAAAGCAATTTAATACAGTGTACTTGATTCTAACAAATTTAATTTTACTGAACAATAATAAATAAACTCAATGGATACCTATTGTTTCTTTTACGGTTACTGACGCACGGCCATCAATTTTATCCAGCTCCAAAACAAAATGCCAAAATAAAATTTTAGTTGAAGATAACTTCACAATACATAGTAGAGTCACAATAGCTTCTCAATAACTCCAGCTGTTTTGCGAAAGGAATGGTGATAAAGCAAAACTCGTACGCGATAAAGAATTAAAATACAAGTCTTTGCTGGTATATCAAACACATACTGCTCGCATACATATGGGTTACTTAGCTACAACCAGTCAAAAATTCTTCCAAAAGTGCAATTGGGAAGAAAAAGACTGGAAAGGGTATGAACTTCATGCAAACGGTACATCTACATTTAAAAATATCAAAAGTGATGATGGGACCACATGGTAAACATACTTAACGGGTCAACGAAATTCCAGAAAAATAAAACGAAAAAATGTTACTCTGAATGAGAAAAATCAATTACAGGCTAACTATAGAAAAACAGCACATTTATACAGAAAATCAAAAAATTAAGATAAAGAAAACCCAAGTTGTTTAACATCGAGCAATTTAAGAGATAATAAGTTTGAACATGTTTGGAAAGGAGAGATGGAGAAATTTATCATACAAAAACGTTTATGCAAACTAGATATAGGTAAGTAAAATGTAATGGACTTGAAAAAATCATAGAAAAATTTGGCAAGCAGATGGTATTCACCCATTAAGGATCTAGCAATGTAGCAGCCAATATAAAATACTGGTTACATCCCAATTACGGAACTAGTCATAAAAAGATGTGAATAGAAAATAATGGTGATCATTCTTGGAAAACCAGCGAAGACTGCGTACTTATTAATCCCATCATTCGGAAACATTACCAGTTCATCATCAATTTATGCTTGGGTTGACATTAGGAGAGACTTAGAATGTTTCTGAAGATAGAAAACGGATGAGTGGCTAGCAATGAGATGACAAGAGAAGAGTAGGATTATTTCTTAGTTTACATGAAGCAAAAGTATTGCCAGTTGCTGTTACGAAATTACGTATGGGAGTATGTTTATCAGACTACTGTCTGAGAGAATGTAACAAAGTTTTTTTTCAAAAAGCTATAACAGTAAATGCAGACAAAGAGTACGAAACTGCTCAATGCACTGTAAGATTGGCCTCCGGCAGGAAAATTTTTATCTTCATTCTTATTACTCCTCCAATCATATACAGATTCACCGTAATACACATTCCTGGATGGTTGCAAGTTTAATCGACCTTCTATCATTAAATGTTACGAAAATAAAACTGAAGAACAAAATTAAACTGAAAAATCTATTCTCAGTAATTTGTAAACACAAGATCATTACCAGAGATCATCACAAAGCACAAACAATCTAAATTGTAAAATATACAGATATTAATGGGAAAAAAATCAAGTCAATATGTATACACAGATGCGAAAAGTAGTGGAAGTTTATTTGTCAGTGTGGCCAAAACATGTATGACTAGTTGGGGTGGGGGAAGGGCGATATGGGATGGAGTGGGAAGAAAAAGGAATAAAACGATGTAATGGAAGAGCAGGGTGGCACTAAAATGGGTAGTGGAAGGGGGGGGGGGCATTTGAATACGACGGGAGCACAACTTGTAAAATACAAAAAACAGCTGAAGGCTAAGTTGAACTGCAATGATCACATACAATGTGATGAACATATCCAGTATGCAGGTTTAATTCACCTACTTGGTTGTGGCAAAGCTAGTTTGTCTATATTCAAAAAGTATTTTTTTATGAGAAAATGAATAGAAGATCAAGTTGGAACAACTCTCAATTTAGAATATAAGAATCAAGCCGAGCCAATAATGTGCAAAGTATAGAGACAAGTCCAATTTCTTATCCTAAAATGAGCAATGCAAGAAAACTATCTGATGAAAAAGAGATTTGTGGATGCAGAACCATTTATTTATATATATGTATATATATATATATATATATATTATATATATATATATATTATATATATATGTATATATATATATATATATATATATATATATATATATATATATATATATATATATATATATATATATATATATATATATATATATATTAGAGCTACCTGAATAAAAAAATAACGATAAAATTCATAAATCAATATTATGATGAATATTATTGTTCATACCTGCCAACTCTCACACATTTGGAGTGAGACTCCTCATTTCTCCTAATTTTCACGCTCGCCCATTTCTCACTCATTCCCCTTTCTCAACAAACAAATTTGTGAAAATAGTTTGTATATCTATTTATCTGTTATGATTTATTATCAGTTACTATCAATGGTGTATAATAATAATAATTATTATATATAAGAGCTTTAGCTAGTCTTAATTCCAGGATGAAGTAGTTGTTGTGATCCTACTATTGTTTTGTTATGGCAATATTATTATATTGTTGTCGATGATTAGACGCATAATAGTAATACATGAGAACAATCAGATTAGAATTGTTCGACCAGCACTTGTTCTTGTGGTAGGTGAGGAATTTGAAAATAAGTTTCAGTGGGAAGCTAACAACAATTGGCTTTTTATGTACATACAATCTTGCACCAGATCCATTGACATTGCTTGCCTTGTAGCATGTTACAGTAGCTTTAACAAATAACTACTTGCCATGCCACTCATTTTTTTTTCAACATGCAGTTACTCTCTCCTTTTGTATTTAGCTGGCTTTAATTCTAGTGTTAGTTACTGCTTCATTTTAATTATTAAGATTACATTCTTATTAGATTGTTGGTTATCGTTTCGCATTTTACAACATTTTGTTCCCGATTTTCTGGTACTTCAGCAATATTTTTGTAACCAAATGGATCGCACTCTTTTTGATTCCTGCCATGTTGGCTTGTGAAAAACAGGAGATATTTTTGACCTGTTCGTTGCAACTGGGTTTGAGGGAATAAATAGGGTGATTGTGTGGAGTGGTCGCAAAGAAAGATAATAAGTCGTTTACTAGTTCAGTAAGACAGTTGCTGTCAGTGCGAAGGTAAATTTAATATGGGATGGGGTATAAAAAAAGTTGATACGTAGAACAAACTAAAGCTATGTATATTATATAAAAGGGTAGTATGAAAACAATGCCTACCCTAAGCCATCTCAAAGTCTAGTTTTTTTACTCAGTGGAAAAGTAAAAGAAAGTTTGCAGCGGGTTTTTGTGGGGATAATTAAACTTCATGAGTTTTCAGGTAGTTCAGCAGTGTTCAGGTCAGGTGTACGGAAATTTTGTACCTAAAGTTATTATTCTATAAGTAAAGTCAGGTGGGTATGGTCCCTGACGAATCAATGAGATATGGTGGATGGATGACGGGTAGTAGAAGCAAAGAGGGTATGGGAGACGCATACGCTCGCTATACACCTTATACTGTCATATGGTGGACCAGAACCAAGGGACACAACTTCAACAAAATGCAGACTTATGTACCCTTGCTGTCATTATCCGCCACACTATTTTGATTTCTTAGCAATATTATCATGATTCTCTACTGAAATTCACGCTGTTGCTCATCAAACACCACTCTTCCTACTACAGAAATGAGCTGCCAAACTGTTGAATAATATTTGTGCTGATGTTCTTTAGTTAGTGAGTTATCATCAATCATTTTTTTCCTTGTGTATTATAATAATTAATAAATAACAGTATAGATTATGATTATTATTATTAAAATAATAAATGATTATTATTTATTTGTTATTTATAATAATCTTACTATTATTATTATCATATTCATAATAATCTTATTATTATTATCTTATTTATCATAAAAATTATTATTGTAATAACAATTATCATAATAATAATTACTATTTATTAATTAATAATAATGATAACAATTATAATAATAATAATTATAGTTTACTATTTTTATTACATTAATTAATAATTATATAACTATTATTTACTTGTTTTATTATTATTATTGCTACTACTTAATTACTATTTTTGTTTGTGATAATAATGATGATAGATAATAAGTCATTAATACTGTTATTTGATATTATTGTAGCTGTCATTGTTGAGTCCCTTGAGAGCTTGTAGGAGAAAAATGGTCAGACTGATTAGAGTGGTTTTCAAAAAGTATGTTTAAATGGAAAGAATGGAACCTCTTTTACCAACATAATTTTGACGGTGCATTTTACCAGACCAATAGCAGATACTTATATTCCCCATAATAAGACTGAAATATTTTTCTACAATTTGACTTCAAACCACTGAAGAGCTCAGTTTTAACATCAGTAAATTACTTAGTTAATTCTAACCAGCATTTTGTTCCCACGTATTCTTGTACATGTACATAGGCGTATATAATCTAGTGAGAAAATACGCTATATTATTCTATCTTTGCTATATAAAACTATTTTAATAATGATTATCATCACCAATATAATAAATATAATGTAATGAAACTGTTGTTATTATCATTTTTACTGTCGACTATATGGTATCATTACTTATGTAATTATCATCATTATCACTATCACACCAACTAATACTTTACATCACTGCTTGTAAAACATTTTAAAAATGTTATAATTAACAAAAGATGATGCTCCTAGTCCCTGCGCTTTGCAAGGCATTTTCTCTAAGTTAAAAATAATTGTGGAAATGCAGTAAATATTTCAGCCTTGGTAATTGTGGAATTTACAGACAATAAAACTGTATTTCCTGTCAAACAACTGTGAAAACTTTCAAGCTGTATAATTGTTTTGCAAATAATCTAGATGGTTTTGCAATGAATCTGATGAAAAAAAGATTGTTTAAATGGTGTAGAAATAGTATATGAGCTATTCGCAGATCGTGTGAACCATTTGGATCTAGTCTGAGCTGTTCTAAAAATATTTAAACTATTTTGAACTCGCTGAAAGGTTTGAAAAAAAAAACATAGTCTTTGGACATAGGCGTAATGATCAATAGTTGTGAAAGAAATCATTTAATCATATGCATGATTGTTCTCATTTATTTCATATAAAATTTTTTGATCATCTTCCCATACCCTCTTTGGTAGAAGCAAGTTCAAAAAGTATCGTAGTGTACCACGTGAACGGTCAAATCCATCAGTATATGAAAACGTCCAACCCAATATTGACCAACATTTTTTTCAGGAAAAATTTAATACTTTTGGAACTAAGGCTCCCATTACGAAAGTAAGGTCATCACCAGGTAGCAAATCATATTTCAGAAAATTTGGCCAATAGCATAAACATCCAAGATTGAACTACAACCCTAACAAAACAAATAAATGAACAATTTTTTAAGTTGTTGCAATACAACAACAATGCTACAACTACTAGTGCCTCACTTTTACTACTAAATCATGTAAACATCTAACACAGTGCTCTGATCAAGTGATGAATAAAGACAAAAGACATCAATGAAATCCGAATGAGTCAACATCTCTCCCTTCTTCACTTTTAGTAGGAGATCTCATGTCAGCAGATATTGGTTTTACACTACTTCTGCCCAATAGCCCGCTACAATGTTTATTGTGTTTGCATTAAGAAAATTGGGTTATTAATTATTCACCACGTGGCTCTAGCTTGAATACAACACCATAAGAAACCATTTAAAAGAGGTTTAAAAAGAAGATAACTACTAGTTTGAGCAATGGTCTCAAATCATATAGTGCAATGTATATATGAAGATGGTTGATGATAAAGGGCTGATAAAAAAATGTAAAAAGGCCGCAACAGCATATAACCAAAGCAGAACAAAATAAGCACATTATACACAGTGATTCATAAACATAGTATGTGGTCAAGCATTTTAATCACACTTCATCCATTTTTCTGTGACTCCAAGTATTTCTCATACTTCATCTATTGTTGTCTCTGTTTGCAATACATTCATTCTGATTGATTGTCAAGTGTTTTATTAAGCTTTGGCGGCCGGGACCAGGACCCTGTTGGGGGGGGGGGGGGAGGGGCTTACAGCGCCCCCCCCCCCAAACCTCCCAGCTGATATTGCTTGGTGCTGCGCGCCTTGGTTCGGACTCTTTGCGCCCTCAATGACGCCGCGCAAACTAGACTAGGATTTTTCAAAGTTTAAGGTTGAGATCCCTGAATGCCTTGAACTACAGGTCGATTTTGCAGTTTACAGCTAGTAATGTATGTTTTCAGCCCAAAAATAATTACAAATAAATTACAGTATTGTATTATTTTAATTAGTTATCAGTACAAAAGAGTTATTTTTCATTCTGTTTGATATGAATTTTCTTTTAAAAATAGAGTGTATAGTCTTTATGATTTTTAAAAACACCATTTACATATAATGCTATTATTACGTGGATTTGTTTTTGGGCTGACAGCAAGGATAACTAAGTGCAAAGTGCGAAGTCAACCTGTAGTTCATTCAAGGCATTATCTAACATTAACCAAAAAAAGTACTTTTTTTAAATTCAGAAATACTAGCCATGGGAACAAAATTGGTATGAGTGAACAGAATAAGCAAAAAATACTCTTCAACTTGATAATATTACTTTCAATAAATTATAGTAGTGTAAGATTTTTTTGGGTTTCGTTTTGCACTTGCTGCTATTAATTATTATTATATTATTATTAGCATTTTAGAGAATCTAAAATACTATTGTTCTTCCCTTTTTTTCTTCTTATTTTACGCAAACCTTGCCGAGAAGTAGCCACTTTTTCTCAAGAACCGTTATAGATTGAGCTACAATTTTTTTGCGACGTAAGTGATAGGCATCGGGCATTAAAGTAAGTTGGTTTTCAAAATTGCAGAACATTCCAGAACATCACAATTATAGTGCGAAAACAGGTAAAAAAATGTTTTTAAAAGCATCAAAGTGACCAAAAAAACCCAGACCCGATTGACGAAAAAATACCAAATTTTGAAAGACGGTGCATTTCGCTCACCTTCTGATTCGACATCATGACAAGTCAATAAAAAATCGTTTGGAAGCGGCCATCTTTGATTTTGATAAAAATCACACTTTTCAGCGTGAAACAGCTTCCCGTTAGAGAACCAACATTAGCCAAATTAGCTGAAATTTTCAACAAACATGTGCCATAGTGTATCGATGTACCATTTTGAACTTCAAAGTGATCGCACAAAACTGTTTCAAGTTTTTCCATTTTCAAATTTGAAAATCTCTACAGAATCAGCACTTTTCAATGCTTTCCGAGACCGTAATGGAACAAGTCAGCGAAAAGTGAAATATCAGGCCACATAGACCCATGCTTGAACTTTCAAAAACATGATACTCCAAGTTTCTCGCAATCTCGCCAACACAGCTATTCCATTTTAAAAAGAGGTCTTCCAAATTGAAAAATGACTATAACTCGGGGACGGTTACTCCGATTGGCATAAATTTTGCATGGTTGCAATCACATTGTAACTGTCTTTCAGATGAACACCCGTCAATTTTCTGATCTTTGGTGAGAGAGTCAAAGCCCACACAGTTTTCAATGTGTGACAAAAATGTTCGTAGTTTACCGTTTTCACAGCGGAAAAAATTTTTTCCTATAAAACATTAGCACAACTAGTATTCAGGTGAAAAATTGAACAAATCTGAAAAAAAATTAAAAACATTCGATAACCAATTAGAGATGTCCGAACCCCAAAATATTTTTCTGTATGTAGGCCATACCACCTTATTTTTATTTTAAGTTGTTTATGAACCACATTCAACATTGCTAGATGGCTGAATGGTTAACACTGTGACCACTGTTGTCAGGGTTTGGGTTCAATCCCCAGTTGGGGATTAATTTTTTGCATAAAAATAAAGGTTGTCAGAAAGGAGGAGCCAAGTCAGTATGAGTATGTGTTGTAACAGGTATGCAGGTTGCATTGGCAGTTGTGAAGGGTGTGCTTGTGTGGCCCAAGAACAAAAAGCATCTAGGCACTTGAAAAAGCTGCATTTTGCAAGAATGAAGCTATCGCAAAACAATTGTCAGTATTTACTAAATTAGATTGTGCATCAGCAACTTGTCTGAATAGCTCGATGGTTAAGATTGTTGCCTGCTGGTTCAGGGGTCCAGGTACGAGTCCCAGTGGTGGAAACTTTTTTCATGTGAAAAGTCTTTGCAAGTACACTTTTGTTTTACTGCTAAATATAATGTTTAGGAATAATTAGGGTGTCAAAAATGTGCTGTTTCAGTCAGAGGTTGATGGCGCAGTTGGTGTCGTGGGTGAAGCACAACAACTAGTACAGGTGTTCGAATCCATTTGGTGTCACTTTTTAATTCTTATTCTCTAAAATACTCTTGTCTTCACTTGTGAATACAATTTCATCTAGTTATAATAATTATTATTATTACCACTATTATATAGCTAGTGCAGAACTCATGCGAGACAAAAGGATTTATATGTAAATTCGTCCCCCACGGTTTTTTTAATTATTTCTGCGTGGCTAAATTTTTAATAACTTGGGGCCAGAAAATGCTAGAAACAAAATTTAAAAAGGTATCAAATGGACACAATAAACCGCACAGGTTTAGCCAATAATTGCATTGTCTTCATAGCTGTGGACCTCAAAAATAACGGGTGGAAAATGCTTCATAAACCTGCAATTTCCCATTGCGCCATGGGCCCCTTAGACTTCAGTATATGTCATTCAGATTCTCTGTTATTTTACCGACCCAGTGGTATACTATTTATCCTCGAGCAATCACGTGATGTAGACAAAACAATTTATTTACTGGAAAGTCACATTCAAATAATTTAAAAAAATTATATAACGTACCATTAGCTAATTAGTGTGACGGATGGTCATGCGTCACTGATTTTGCATCACCGCAACAATACCATTGTCAGCAATGCTTAATTAATTACCGGGACCACAAACAAACCATTGTTTTTTAAGCAAAAGTACTTTTTTCTCAATTACTTTTCTGAGAATTTTTGCACCATTGGATGGACAACCAATTTTTGTAAATGCTGACGCTCTATTTGAGAAAAAATTGTCAAAATAAAAATTGCACTTGCTAGCTATATTATAATAATCAATTATTAATATTAACAACTACTACTACTACTATCATCATCATCACTATTATTATTATTATGTCATAATTTATTATCATTCTTCTCACTACTGTGACTGTTGAGTGAATTTCTCTTTTTTGGTAGGCTTTACTGTAATAATAATAATTTTATAACAATAATTAATACACTGTGTTTTTCTCCAATTTTTTTTACGACTTTTTTTCTTATTTATTATTAAATTAACAAATAATAATAAATTGATATTATTATTTATTACAATTAATATTATTGGTGGGTGAACTTGTTGGGTTGATTATAATAATCAACCCAACAAGTTCAACCACCAATAATTATTATAATTTAATAATTATTATTAAATTAATAATTATTATCAAATTAATAATTATTATTAATTTATTATTATATTATTAACTAAAAACTAACCTGAGAAGCTATCGCCCCAGAGTTAATTTTACATGGCGATGCTATAACACCAGGAGTGAGCTCCTCCCTTCCTTGCGTGGATAAAACTGGGATACAATCGATGAATGAATTGCAGAAGGAGAATTTTTTGTTTGCCAATGCACAACAGCCGTACTTGCTTTATTCGTTAATATTTTGCTAATCCTGCTAACCCAAGCTCTTTATGGCCACATCAACAGTTTCATAGATCTACAATTAACCTGTATACGCTATGTTAATACTCCATATCGAAAAAAAGTTTATCATGTGTCTATGGTAATACGATGTGGAGCCCTACTATTTTCTTTCCCGCACTTATATTTATCCGAAGGTAAACCAACTCCAAGTTAAAGAGATGTTAGAGAGAGCACAACTTTTGTACAAAAATAAAATGTGCCCAGTTTACAATTGGCCATTGAATAAAACAGTACATATAACTGGCCCATAACAAGAATCGTTCAATGTTCCCTGTGTATAATATTCACTATCAATGTTACATTCATCTATCCATCTATCTCCGAAATTCCAATCGATGAAATACATCATAGATTACTGCTTATAGCTTGGTCATCATTGCCTCATGAACAACCAGCCCCTTACGCAACCTTTTCACATCTGTCTGTCCTACAAAATACAGAGCAAGTTATAGCCCAAGTTATAATAGCCCGTAACGATTAATTGAGGATCAGCAAGTCTACTATCACTGGGGTAAGTTTTTACCTGCTAACTTCATAGCTAGTAGTAACTCATTCTTTAATATTGTTAGAACATCTTTTACACCTTGCTCTCCCTACAATAGATACTGGTCTGCCATAGCAAAAGCCTAAACATAGTCACTGAACTTTCTTTGTATTTGGAGTTGCCTACTCAACACCTCTAATTTATTGGATTAGTCACAGATACGTAGGTTACTCACCGCTACAGCTAACCCATATAATGCTGGGCGCCCAATAAACACAGCCTTGGCTCCTAAGGCTAGAGCTTTCAATACATCGGTACCTAACCTAACTCCGCCATCCAGATATACTTCAACTCTATCTCTAACTTGCCTGACCACCTCTGATAAGGACATTATCTGTAAAAAATGGAAGCATTGCATTCGTTTTATTATTTTGCCGGATTGCACCTGAAAAGTCATACAACACTCTTTCAGGGGACAACAATTCCTATCACAGCCCAAAGGAGAAAGTCAGTGATTAGTCGAATGTTGGAATGAATGCCGACAGGAATGAATTTAGTCCCATGCTGTAGTGAATATCAACTATGCTAGGGAAAAGAAAATTTCGTCATTAATTCCCAAAAGTGTCGACATTTATTCCTGGCAACATCTGATCCATTTTTGTCAAAGTAGACAACTCCTGGAAGACACGTCAAGATGATATTTTATACATCGTCGGAAAGAAATGTAGACAATTTTGGAAATGAACTGTAAAACTTTTTTCTATATAGCGTAGTCGAAATTCATTCAAGGTCGAACGGCGTTCATTCCAGGAGTTGTCTACTTTCATTCCAGCTATATCTGCTTGCTTGCTTACTGTTGATTGGACACCATCGAGTTGTCTTGCTCCGTGATTGGACACTATCACAGCACTGACTCCAGCATTGATTGCATTTTCTGCATCTTCTCCTAAAGAAATTTAGAGCTAAATTAAAAGATGCAAGTTTTAAAAAAAAAACATTTAATATAAACCCTTGCCTGTAAGAATGCCCTTGGCTACAATCGGCAATGCTGTGATGGATTTGAGCCAAGCTACATCTTTCCACGTGACTGTCGGGTCAAAAAAGTTGTCAGAGAAAAAGTTCAAACCAGACCCATCGGAATTGTTGCCCATTCCCTGCTCCATCAAAGGGAAGCCATCAAAATTGGCCATCCTACAAAAAAACTACCGCATTATTTATCATTCATTTTTCACTCTATACGACTTGTCACAGCCCAATGGAAAGGTTTCATTTTATTCACTACAGTGTTTACCTCAGATGTGGAGGCACTTGGAATTTGATTTTAACATCAGAATATCGAGTTCCAAATGTGGGCGTGTCCACAGTCAATACTAAAGCTTTGAATCCATATAACTCCGCCCTTCTCACCATTTCTCTTGTTATCGACCGATCTCTAAAACAATTGTTCATTTACTGCAAACTGCATTGGAGACCTTTCTAAAAAAAAATTCCGCAAGTTGGGGGCAAAACCTGTAACAATCTGCAAACAGGACAATCACCTTATCTTTTCACATACTTCTAACTTAGAATAGCATAGAGTTTTAACTAAAAATAATACTGCAAATAGTTCTTTGCCAGTGGTCTATAAATTTTAATGGGGTCCCGACAGCGTAGTTTCACTTTAGCGATGCAACCGGAAGTAGCTTAGTCGATCGTTGAGCTTATCATTAGAAATCACGACTTGCTTGACTATTATTCCGATGTGAGGAAATTTGAGCAAATAATATGACAAAAATGATGTTATTGAGAAAGCTCAGAGAATCAATAAAGCCTCTGGAAGTTGTTTTTTCAAAATAAACTTGGTTTATTCAGTTGAAAAAAAATAATTAAATATCATGTTCACGGGTAGAACTATAGTTTCATATTTCGGGTTTAATTCAGCTTGCCAAGGTAAACTAATGAAAGCGCGCCCTTGAACGAGCACTGTGGTTTGCTTTCACAGTGCCGTTGTAGTGTTACAATTTATGTTGATGGCGCATCGTCAGTATTATATACCCCAAACTTATTAGCCGCCAAGAGTAAAAAAAATGTTTTTTCAGTAATTGTTAAAATGAAGTGACTTTCGTTTTAATAGTATTGTTGGTGGAAAGCGGGCTTCCGGTTCTTTAATACTAGCTCCGCACAAAACTCTGCCGGGACCTCATCGATATATTGGCTTTAAGTGTCATACTTGGTGATGTATAGCTGGTACCATTTAAGAGAACTGGGTACTTGCTCTGCTAACTCTTTAGCATTGGTGGTAGCAATTGTGCTGAGAACAAAGCATGTGTTCATTGCCTTGGCAGCTAAAAAATATATCACATTTTACGACAAAGGTGAGAAAATCCAGCTGAAAATGTGAAATTGCAAATATATTAAGCGTTATGCCCACAGTACGTGGAGACAACTCCAAAACTAGCACAAAGTTATACCTTTAGCATTGGCAACTTCTCCTGACGGATGAGCCAGTCTTTGACTGGCTGTCGGCGCGATGCATACAGGAAATGAGATAGGAGTTCCCAACAGTGTTGTTTCCAAGTTTATATTTGAAACATCTACCAGCATCCTAGGCCGAAATCTGAACCTGCAAGGTCAATGCTTTGTAAGCCAGCCAGCAACTCAATTCATTCCGTCGAGTCTTTTTTGTAAATTGGTTGCGTCATAGCAACCATCGAGTCAGCTGTACTTTTCAAAATTGTTTTATTGAACCCAGTAAAGATGGCCACCAACGTCAGGTTATTCCGCGTTTTTTCCCCAAGAGATACGATATACTTCGTCACTGCTATTCTTTCTATTGACACGTTATAGTTGCTCACTGGAGAGTTGTTTTCCCTTTTAATAAATGCTCAGGAAATGGAGACCATTGGTTCACTTAATATTTACAAAACGCATTTCATTATTTTCTTAATCACTCGGATAGTAGATTGAACTTGTGGCCTCGTTGCTGTTTAACCTTGTATATCGACCGCATTAATAAAAATCATACTAACTTTTACCTTTTAAAGTCGTTGAGATTGTCTTCAAGCGTTTGCTCATCGTTGGCACCTGATTGGTAGTAAGATCTGGCATTTCTGTCTAATTTTGCTAACGCTTCTCTTTCGTAATCTTTTAGTGAAACTAGTCGTTGCTCAGTCATGATTCTTTGTCGGTTAGTGAAAGTTAACACGAGCTCTCTTGAACTGAAGATAGCCTGTTATCTATTCAAGTGAACATCTGATTGCTTTCCCAAGAGGATGTCCACGTAGAAATGTCTTTTTGTTGGGCACCGGCTAAAAATAAATTATGTAGCTTCAAAAGGAAAACTAAACCCCGAAGAATTCTGATCTGTAGAATATGAATTGTCATTAAAACATTTAGCATCTGGTATATTCCTTACCAGTGCATGCAGAAGATTTGTTTTCTGTTATTAGCGTAAAAAGCGCTCCCAGCTGTAAGCGGTCTAGCGCAGCTAGTTAGCTACTAACTGGAGCTGATTGCATTCAATAAACCATAACTGTGAATGGATCAATTTGCATATTGTTTGTAAACATAATAATAGCCTATGGTATATATACAAGGAGAGGTGGTACTAAGGCTATATCTGATCTATAACACTAGATTAGCCCTAGAATTGGTCAATTAGCTATAGGGAGTTTAACTAAACTGTGTAAATCGCATCAAACTAGCAAACAGTTTTTAAAACACACAATAGCTGTTGCATTTAAATGTCGAAATTGAAATGACGTTGCGTAAACCCTGCTCGCAGTTTCAAGTCAATTTTAGACATAATTTATTAAATTGAATCGAATTAATCTACCAGAACACTTTATTATCGTTGAAAGGTTGTATCCTGAGAAAGCAAAAAGAGCAGATGTAATTTTTTACAATTTTTTGCAAACTGTGAAGCGATTTGCTATGAATACAAAGCTTCACATGTAACAAATACGTTGTTAATTTGCAATTATCATACAGATGTGGCGAAACTGAAGTAGGAACTACTAAACATAACGTATGTACGAATTATTCTAAAGAGAAATACATTATTACAGCGGTGAGGCTAGCAAGCTTAAATGGCTAATAATAAATAATGACTTTTTGATTGGCAGAAAAAATGCATTCGATGAACCAATGAAACAATCTGTAAGAATAATCAATTGGATTTGTGCGCATATTGTTGAGTAACATTATAGTTCTATATCATTTATTTGTGATTATCTCGTGTTGTAATGTTATTCATTCAAAGTATATCGCCAGGGGCATACGCCGGAAATGAAGCGCATGTTGAACGTGAGGTTTTGTCGCTAGATTTTTTCATGGTATGTGGTAGAAATTGGGCCTGCATTTTTCAGTCGCTTTTTAGTATGAGTTGATGTTATTTTAGAACAAAACCAGGCTTCGAATCAAACTTTTGCCCTAAATTTTTTATGGCAACACATTTTTAAATTAAAATCGATAATGGTTTGAATTAGTAACACAATTCCAAAACAACAAAAATTAAGATATTATTGTCTAGAAGCTTGTATAAAGAATATAACCATATGTATTCCGTTTATGTATTCTTTTGACATGTAATACACCATTGACACTGGCCCATAAAGGTACAAAAAATGATATTTGGTTTGTAAACTATCTTCAATTCATTTCACTGAAATGCCTTCGCAGTTAAAAAATATTTCGTGAATAAAATGAAAATATGAAACTCAACTTTTTCATTGTGAAAAATACTCAATGTTCCACCTTAAATATCTCAACAAATTACAGTTTAACGTGCAACTAAAATATTGTATTAATCTAATTTTACTTACTGCTGTCATGTTATTTATTTGCACGCGAATACAGTCATGTTTTCTCAGATACATAACCAACCAATAAATACTTTAGATATGATCGTACATGCGCAATATTGTTGCACCTGTTACATCAAAGCACTAGCGATCGTACATTTTAATTAGGTGGTCAAAAACATTCATTATTTAACGTAATTTCGCTAAAGGCTAAAAAATTTTTGAACATAATATGCAAATTTACAAATGACGTGACAAAAAAACTCATAGATTTAGTTGTGTCATAATGTTGATTATATGAACTGTGAAATAATATTGTAGAAAAAAATAGGGTTTCACAACAGCACAAAAAAAATCCTCACCAATAAAAAAGATTATTCTTCGATCTCATTTTACAATTAAACGCCTAAATTATTTTTTTTTTCCAAATTTTGTTTTAATAAACTTTATTGGTTACTATTTATTACCAAAATGTTCATCATCTGCAAATAATTCAAATTTTTCCTCTTACAAAAAAAGTACGGAGTTATGCTCACTTGCTATTATATAGGAGCCAATCAGACTCTCTGACAATTGCGTAACAGCTAATGCTATTGGTGGTCAAAAGCGTATCATACTTAAATAAGTGAATCCAAAGCAAATGAGGACATTTCCGTACAGTAAAGCAATAACATCAACACGTATCTAGGAAATAACTACCGAGTACAATCTACCTTATGACAGTGTGGAGACATGGGGAATAATGCTACGATAGAATATTCACCAGCAGAAGATCTTGATGACTTACCTTACGAATTTCGAATATTTTGTATCGTCTTCCAGTGCATTCTATCCGTCACAGGAACTTGTGGAAACCTATTAACACTGATCGCCGTATTTACAAGTAAAAAACTACGAAAGACACATAATGTATACATCGCACATCTTGCTTTCGTCGATCTTATAATTAGCGCATTTCTAGTTCCACTAAACATTTATGGTTTATCTAAGTATAAGACAGGAGACGAGACTATCGGATGTTTGGTAATCGCGGCCATTTCACTAGCGGCGTTGGTCGCCTCCATCCTCAGTCTATTTATGGTCGCTCTAAATAGATACATTCTGATCTGCAAAGGGATGCATACTTACGTCAAAATGTATAATAAAGTAACTGTTCCAATTAGTATTTTGTTTATATGGGTTTGGGCTTTTCTGGTTGTCTTGCCGATGATGTCGTTTGACGGGCTCGGATGGAGCGCCAAAACTCACTACTGCTTTTTTGTAAACTATGACTTCACAACATACCTATATATATGCGTTGCACTAGCACAGGCTGGTGTGGTTTTACCTGCCGCAGGTACCTCTATGTGCTACATGCTTATCATAAAAAAACTCCGTGCAACAGCGATGAAGTTGGCACCAAAAGGAGGAAACAGTACGACAAAGGAGGTAAGACGGCTTTTGGTGAGTTTACAATTCCAAATTTTGATTTTACTAATAAAAATAAATTTGGTTTTCATAATAAATAGAAAATAGGAAGGACATAATTTACTAACCAGAAAGGAATTTATGGAAATTGCATAATAATTTTCAAGCAGGTTGGCATTATGATTACTTGCCGTCTACTGCATCCTTATTATCAATTTGTGATCAAAAAGCTTCTCACATGCCAAACAATTTATGCCTAATACAGTTGGTTTTATTACTACCAAGTAAGTACTGATTGACTGAACAAATTGCTTGATCATAGCGCAAGTTACAGTGGAAACTTTTCTATGATTACTTTTATTGCCAACAGAACAATATTTAAAAAAATTCTGCCTTTAATGAGTAAAAAAACGTAATTACCAAAATGGCTCTTATTTCATCGGTAATTAGCATTATTACAAATATTTGTTGGAGCTATCTGGATGTAAATAGAGAAATATACACAGTTGTACATCTTGTCTGTATTACTCTGTACAAAATCAATAAGTGCATTCCCACGTGAAACTGTTGATCATAAAAATTATTTCCGCTTTTCAAAACAAAAAAATTATTTGTATAACAACGAGACTATTTCTGTGGTTATACGTTTTTGGACCATTGTGGAAGTTTTTTTTAGAAACTTGTTGATTAAATTTCCTTTACAATCACGGTCAGGAACTTGCGACATGGCCTTTCTATGCGTCAATTTCATTGGCGAGCCGTTAATTGCTTATATTATGCAGAATGGACATTTGTAAAGCTGTTATATAAACCAAAGCTTCGGTTTATGGTCAAAATCAATTTTGTTGTAAACCATAAAAGCTTGCAAAATCCAACATTATTACGTGAACTAAATTGTTTGTTTCTATGAGTCATAAAAGCTAAGCCGCTTATGCCTTCGGTAACTGCGTTTAACAAAAATTTAAAATGTGTAAAAAAAACCAAAAACACCGGGTTTTTGAATTTTTTAGTCGGCAGAGTACGTGTCAAAGCAAGTAGAAATCAGGTGAAACAAATACTTTTGTTATTTATTCAGCCCGTCACAAGTAGTAGTAACAATGAGGTCTCCAAGTTGCCGACAAGTGAGATGTCAAGCCTAGATGATGAGGACGATTTTGGAGAACAAGATCAGTTCGGAAACAAAAATGCTTCTAATAATAAAAAAGGTAAGAATAAATAAAATTAGTAATCATCTCCCTTGTATTCAAACAGAAGCAATCAATAGTTGCTTCAATATTCACTTTGTTAGTTATCACTAGAAAAGCACCGAGCACAGAAAGCGGAAACCAAGTTTTCATTAATAATTGTAAAGAGGCATTAAATAGGCAATTGGGTGCGTAAAAAGGGTTAAATAGCGCCATGTGAAAGCTTACAAGAATAATCCAGAACTAATCACTGAAAAGGTATCCTTCTTATGCCATTTGTCAAATACTTAACGACCGATTCGGCGATAATTATTTGTCATGGGATTTGGCGACCAACCATAGGGGTAAAACACGACCACAAAACATCTCATTCTGTCATGGAGAAAGAGTTTTAATTAATGAAAGTATTTCATGGTAAAATCTAACATTGATTAAAGATGTTATCAATAACATTGAGGAAATTCTAAAGCAATCATTTTTGACACTATCTAAATAGTTTAAATAATCTTGGTAAACTGTTTAATTTAAAAGTATTATTTGTTTCAGCTGGTAGAGATCAACATTATTACAGCAGTCAGCAGATCAAGAAGCAAAGAGCCAAGCAACGGGCACACAATCGCAGAGTGTTTGGACTTATTATGATATTTACAGTATTCATGATTTGTTGGCTTCCCATCGCTATAACCTTCACCATTGACTACAAACAACAACTACCTGGCCTCGTATATGTTACATTGATCAGCGTGGCCTGGATAAACTCTTGTGTCAATGTATTTCTTTACGCTTTCACTAATCAATCGTATAGACACGCATTCTTATGTATTCTCAAGTGTCGCTTTTCAAAAATCAACGGCCATCTTTAATTTGTGAGCATTTGTAAATAAATTGTAATGAGATGCAATATTAATTATTTAAATGTTACGCTTCACATATTTTTGCATTGATCTTTGTGCGTTTTTTTTTGTTCTTGGCTTTAGTTTCGATTTTTTATGTTATAAACACATTGTAAGCTTTTTAAGTGAAAATCCATTTGAGCAAAGGCTATTTCTATAGATACTCATAATGGAATGGATTGTTATTGACTGCTGCGAACGAGGAAAAGTTATTTTTATATAAATGATCTTATCGATTCACTAGGTTTCCATAAACATTTCTATCACTTTTATTTTTTGTAAATAATATATTTATACTTGCATGTTTGTAAATATATAATTGATATTATGATTGCGCTGTGGAATCTATCAATTCTGGTGAGAAAAACACCCAAAATATTGATAATACTGCGTTGGAAAAACATGAAACATCTTTAAATATTTTTCACCAAGTATCATAAATTCATCAGCAAAATAAATTTTAACACCCTGTGCAAGTCACATTTTCGTTTTGAGAGACTGAAGTCATGCAAACAATAGTAGTAATGTATGAGCAGATCTGCAAACAATGAACTAATTTGGCAAAACATAAACCAAGCATAATTATATTAGATTGCTGCAAGAAAATAAAGACATCTTTAAGTTTAGTAAATAAACTAAACTTAGAGGAAAATTGTTGAAACTGCAATGTCGGCTTTTTGATGACATTTTTGATAATTTCCTTTTAATGCTCAGCAGAAACCAAGCAACTGCTTTACCACAATACGTTTGATTTAGAAGGCAGATAAAGAGCAAATCTAGCGAGGAAAATACGAAATAGAACAAAACTTAGAGCCATACTTCAGACCAGACGGCCAGAGCTAATACAATAAAGTATATATTTCCTCGCCAAGAGGTCCCTCAAGATTAAACTACCGCTGTTTAGCGGAATATATAGGTAGACCCGCTGACAAAAAAGTAAAAATAAATCATACTGCATTTGCCATAAATTAACATGTGAAGACTAATAAAAGCCGAACAATACAGATTTGTGGTACAGCAAAGTCAGGCGAAACATACATCTGTTTCTATAATATAGAGTCTAATGTAATATAAATTATTTTATAGCTAATGATAATGGGGTTAATACCAAAGATAATGTTTTGGTGGCATTAGCAGACTATTCATTAAAGATTCCGCAGCTTTTGAAGATGTTGGGAGAAACAGATATAAATTAGGATAAAGGCCTGTTAGTAAGTAGCATGCTAGTGGATGTAGGGCAATTTTTTGGATATTGAGTAAACAGATTTAGATATTACATAATAATCTCTAAAAAAGGTGATTATCCCAGGATAGGATGAGAGGAATTGTTTAAAAACTAACAATTGATGCTTTCACAAGATTTGAATGTCTGCCACAAGTCTTACGCTTGCGCTCATAAAACAATACTGTCTATTTTCTTTTTTTATTTCGTGATACGCAAATATTGCCCATGATACTCGCTAGAATTTTTTATAGACAACCCTGACGTACAAATTTATTATACTTTGCTTTACCTATTTCCTGTCTATCCCCTAGTTATGATTAAACGTCAGTTATCTCGCTGATTAGTAGACTGTTTGGTGGCAGGAGTTAACGTGCCAGCTAGGAGTTTAATAAGCATAATCCATGACTTAATTCTTCTAGAAAACAGAAATACTTTTTGTTATTATTGAGTAAAAAATCGATGCAAGGATTACACTAAAGATCAACAGCTGTAGTAACTAATACTTCCACAAAAAGAGATAATAACAGAGTTACATAATGCTCTCAAGTGCTACTCATTAGAGGGATCCACCGTATGTCTTTGCCACGGTTAATCTCCATATTGCGTGACATTGAGAAACTTGACTATTTTTCTGTGACATTATACGGATGTCATTAATTATATGTATACGCATATTCTACATTTATCATCAGTTTAGCACATGTTCTGCTTCGACGAAAAATCAATGACAAGTTTTATTTTATACAAATCTGGTTTGACAAGCTGGGAATGTTTTTAAGATGGCTTCATACTGCATTACAAAAATATTTATAAAACTAAAATTTTCAAGTTAACAATGAGCATCCAACCTAGTTTTTGCGAATGATTTGCATAACAAAGCTATACGCATCATTGGGTTCGGTACGTAAGTAATATGAGAAAGTGGATCTTTTCACAAACTAAGTTAATTTCAATGCAGTATTTTATGTTATTTTCATTGAGACACCGATTTTTGTAACAAAGCTTGTTCTTAGAACATCGACCTGAAGACTACTTGAAGGCAACAATGTCAGTGTCAATAAAAGGAAATACAGGTAACACCTGACATCAGACATTGATGTCAAGGAACAGTTTTATAATTAACTGAAAAAGTCGTATGCTGCCATTGCTGTACTCTAGTTGTTGACATGTGGCATCAAAGCAAGCTCAGTAATGAGCTGCTCTGATGGATCGACTACAAAAGCTGGATGTGCCTAGATGTATGCTTTACTTGTCATGTCAATGCGCTTGTGTTCCGCATCTAATCTTATTAATGAACTTGTTAACGATTTGCTTACAATTTCATCAGAGAATTTTTTGTAACATTCGGCCTTCAGGACTGAATATTTGAAGCAGTAAATACGCGTGTAACAATGTGACATAGAAGACACATTAATATTAATGATGATTTTCAAGACGAACTGCGTATGCAATTTCACTGCATTTGATAATTGTAAAATAGCTATGTAAACTATTTTAAATAACTTTGTAAGTTTCTGTTACTATAAAAATTCAACTCTTGATAACAGAACTAAAAATTAAGATTATTTTGCTTTTTCTCGGGTTAGACATTGGAGTTGGTTTCATTTTCAATCGGAGTACACGTTCTGTTGCCACAGTTACAAAAACTTTTGAGCAATGGAATTCTTTACGTGTTTTTAGGTCAATTAAGACAAAGAGCAGATCAAAAACTTTTCAGTTGCTCACCGAAATGGGGACAGCAGAAAATATATGAAAAAGCTGTGAGAGTGTCAGCTCCAAGCAAAGCGTTATGATATGTAAATAGTTGAACACCCAACAGAGACACTCTCACCCGGTCACTCGTGATTAAAATATTCTAATTAATATTGTTACATGAACTAATGACTCAGTAGCAGTAAAGTAATTCTTGTACACCACGGTATTAGACTTGCTACGTATAAATTGGACACGTATGATCTACATGTGTGACAAAACGTCATATGCTTCCATTTATTTATAGATGTTCATCACATGTATTTCCAGATTTGTTAATTACTAGATAACTGAAATATTTCAATAGAATGGTTGTATGTTACAATCCACGCGAGCCAGTCATATAACCAGCCATAGGGAAGTGCGACATCAATAAATTACACCTTATTTGTGCCCCTGCCAAAAACTAGCTTTTACGAATGTAATAATGATAGGTAGGGGGCTACAAAAAGGGGTGTATATACTTTGAGCATATTTAAAATAGCGTATAATCAAAGTGTAACAAATACAGGTGATGTAGCGACACGGCATACACAGATACATAAAAATGAATTTATGATTTAGAACTTGACTAAAAAAATGCTCTAAGCTGGCATAGGGATGTAAGGTAGAGGTATGGGGAGGGAAGAGATGGGGTGGGAGAAGGGCAGATACTGAAATCATACAGGATATGATACACAACCTCATTTGGTAAGTTCGTGGCGTAATATGTCTACCCAAAATAGGAGTTTGAACCACAGTTACAGAGATATCCAAATACATGTGGCATTGAACACAGCTGGTATTAATTATATTTCACCTAATCTAGTCCTTGTCCGGAGTCCTATCATTTGAGATAAAGAGTTTTTCCTGACAAAAATAAGCCTCGCACTAACTTTTTAACGGGTGGTATAAGTTGCCAAACCATCAGCAATACTTTAAATGAAAATTATTCAACAAAATATACGAGCGAAATTGTTTTAATGCATTAATACAAATTTTTCTTCAAATCCAAATCTATTTTTTAACAACCAATAATCCTTCCGCTATACAGATTTATATGATCTAAAATATTTCGAGTAGTAGGGCTGGCCTACAGTATTGTAAAAAGCGTTTTATGGTAGATTATGGTTGGGTGGAAATAAAATACTTAATTTTTTGTGACGATTTGCGGCGAGCAAAGATAAATGGTTTTTTTTTCACTCAATTGGTGAGACATGAATTGTCAGATGATCACCACAAACAATTGATAACTGGGCTTGAGCTAACATTATTCTGCAATTAAAGATAGAAGAATCAATATCGTAAGGAGATTAGACCGAGAGTTATACTGCGCAGGTTTGAGAGGCTGAATACTGAATACGCTGTGGTGCAAATTACTACAGATCTTTTGTTAAATCATCATCCAGTTGGAGTGTGAACGACCATGAAAGTGTTTAAAAGGGCTTGATAAAGCCAAGCAATGTTCAATTATGAATATCATTATCTGGTACATGGTGTGATGATTCGAATATTTCCCTGTGCCAACATTTACGTTCGCTTATCCAATAAACACTTCAGTTGACATCTATTTTGTGTATTATGATGATATATGGTTGTTCATTTTGGCCCTTTATTGTATTTTTAAGCTGGCTTTTGTGGAACGTCAGATGATACCATTGGAAATGTTTTTGTAATAAACTGGTTTCTGATGTTATATAATGACGCTTTCCTATATCTCAGGACAATTGGCAATTTTTTAATTGCTTCGTCTGACGGTTTTTATGGCGCCATCTTGTACATGTTTCAAGATTAATTACACTTCAGGGAAAGAAAGTGACAACAATGACTCTTAGCCGTAATGACATAGGTGAGCAGATGCAACCATAGAGCGTATCGAATAAGTACTGAGTGGAATGGATGAATCTGTATTCTTGAATAAGCAAAACACATAAATAGTAATACATAATGCAGAGTGGAATCTTTATGCTTTAGCTGTAGCATTAGACTTTTTGTGAGTATCCAGGGTCCTTGTATTGAGGGGGCCCGTTGTCACCATTCCGAAGAGATAGCTAAAGTGAGGCTTTAGCACTTCCACATGGCAGTGTGACATACAAATTCCTATCAACAATGAATTTGTCCCTACAAACAAAACAAAGCAACTGAGATGGTGATGAAACTTTTTCAATACTTTACAAAAAAGTGCAAAGTTCTGACAGGCTCTACATAGTTTGAACGGAAGATGTAACTATATTCTGTGTTGAAATCAACTAAAAATTAGTGTTATTATAGGTGTGGCAAGGTTGTTTCCACAACACCCTTCAATTTCCTGCTTGTTTTGCAACAAGAACTGTAAAATCAATAGGCACACCTTTTAAGGTAATCACCGAGGCTTCAAGGCAACTTATCAATTTGATGAATATTACAAAGCTAGCAATGGCCGCCAACAATAATTTGACAGATGCAAACAAAATTCACATGTATGAACTAAAAAAAAACTGTAATAACAACAAAAGCGATAGTTGTATACAATAGACGGGGCCTAACCCGTGATTTCCCAACTTGCCTGGTTTGCTATGATAGCAAAAGGTCATCACATGCCATGCATAGCAGAAACTGGTTATAAATACTGGTGCTTTTCCATAAAAAAAAGATAGACTTTTAGACCAAAAAGGTGCGAGGTTACAAGCTTGCTAGTAGCACGGAGTCAAACTACCAACTAGTAGGGTGTTTAATGCCTTAGAACATTCCTTTAGAAACCTTTTGAGTTTAAAACTGCCGACAAATGTTTTTTAAACGCCCATAGATCATCTGTGTATACATTTCTGTTATACTGGGTTTACCATCCAACCACATGACTGAATTATGGAAGGATTACTGTTTTTGGCAGTTTTAACTTCCAGAGTCTTACAAAACAAACTACTGTATTTTGTTACAACAGTAATAAATTGTGTGCTGACATCAACCAATGGGTTTTAAAAAATATTCTACAGCTCCAGATGAAAAGATTATCAATGCAAACGAGAAGGTACACATTGCAACAAACTCCTGTCAGTCATCCAGTTTTATATAAAAAAAAACACAATAAAAACGTAATCTGAGCCTCTGATAAACAGGTGCAGAAGGACTTAGGAATGGATCAAAAGGTGTTGATAAATTTCGAAACAAACCAAACTTTATAAATGTAGCAGCGTTCAACTGAGACAACACATGATATGCTCCGCAGTTTTTGTGAGAAACAACTTGAAAAAAATGAAGCTACACCCGCAACATTACAAATTTTGAGCCCCGGACTAATAATTATAAAAAGTCCTGAACTTGAAACATTTAATACCGCACAAGTCTCAGATACTAAATCTTGATTGATTTGATGAGATATAAGAAGAGCCAGGTAAGAAGAGATGTGTGCTATACTAACCGTCGTCTGAACGAGTAAAGGATCTGAGTGACATGAGAAAAGGATGGACTCTCTCTGAAGTCTCAGCGGCACATGTATGCACCATATAACACAAATCAACCATTATCACAGCCACTTTACTGAACCTGTCAACAGTAAATGCAGTAGCGGTATAACCAAGATGGAGAATAAACTAACAAAAAACATAAACCAGACAGCTTCCAGACTTTTCATAAAGCTTAGCTGTTTATAGTGTATCAAGTAGAGTAACTGGCATTAAAAAAATCTTGGTCTTCTCAAATCCGACTTGCAACAGCTCATTTAAGACTTCAAACGGACCGAAAAAATTTTCAAGCCTTTAAAAAATGTTGTTCAAGCGGCCATTAAAAGATGGAAGTTTCATATGATTAAACGATAATTTGCGCCTCCTCCCAATAACCAAACGGTAGCTGATAACTAACCATTAGTGTCAAGGTATTATGGATACGAACATGGCGCAAAACTTGTCCACATTATATCTTTTATATGTTAATTATTATGTACAAGCTACCATTAGTTAACTGTCAGATTTTATTTTATTTTTGTGTACTTATGAAATTAGTAATTAATCCACTGAGTTAATTAAAAGACGGCAAACAGGAAAAGGAGAACAAGTTACTCGAACAGCTAAACATCGTAGGGTATCACAAGATGTCTAAAAACATTTTCTTGTACGCGGATGCTTGGCAGTATTGCAACTGATTATTGGACAATGTTTAGCTTTTGTCATAATTCTATTGATTTGCCTTGTATGAGGTGGAAAAATGTGAAATCTCAGCTTAGCTTGTAATAAACAGTTATTGATTTTTATGACTCTTTTCACAAATATGAATCTATTGAGAACATGATTTAGAATCTTTTCAATTCCCTCACAATTCATGTATCCCAAACTTGCTCTTTTTTTGCATACGTAATTAATGATCAAGTTCAGTTAGTCTTTAAATGTTCCACGGATACTCATGATCACTGACTGGATATCTCCACATATGTTGGAACAGCCCAAGGGACAAACCTTGACTTTATATTAGCCAAAGCAACACGAGAAAGATCAGAGACTATGCACTCACCTAACTGAAGTTGCAATTTTGTGAAGATTTTGCGGTATAAGTGGGTCCCTCAAAACATCTTTGGGTTCAAAGACCTACAAGATAATAGACATCTCAAACATTTCAAGTGTTTGTCTTAAATGGATTCACTTTCTATATTTCAAGAAAGCAAGTCATGGTGAAGTTGAAGACGCATTACAGGTTGTAATTCAGCTTGAGTTGATTTCGCCGGCGTAAAGAAACTTTTGATTATTACAGACAATGGACAAAGCTGATCTATAACTTAATGGGAAATCTTGATTCGACAGGTTCAGGTTCCAAAGTTGTATTGCTATTCTCGTACATGTGAACTTGTCCGTTTTCCCAGCAAGCTGTCGTATTGCATCACCATGATGAATGTTAGTTAAACAAGAAAACACACAAGGCATGTAACAAATTACAAGCTGTAGATCATCGCTGAGGTACGAGAAGAATAAATCAAATTTCCCACAGCTCACTGTGAATTCCTTAATACCAGGTGTGCAGAAATAAATCATTGAACTTGATATATCTTGTTTTAGTTGTCAAAGGAGTGAAAAACTGCCAAACCATAACAAACAAGATGATCATGCTAGGAGTGTCAGTGTGCAAGACAGGGTGCCAACTGACAGCGCACTGTACCCCTTTCCTTCTACTTTCAGTCAATCCAGACCACAATTATTTCTTTGATATACCCAACTTGATGACATTACGCCTTATTTCGACCTACAACTGTTGATTTCGACGTTATTGTTGTACTTACCTATATTATGTCAACTTTCATGATATCAAAAAGACCAAAAACCTACACAGCTGATTTCTCTCAAACTAACTACCATGGAAAAGTAGCGGCATGCGAATGACTTTGAAATTTTAGAAAAGTTGGCTGGACAGATATGGGAATCAAAAAAGCTCAAATACAACAACCTCTACCGCAAACCTGAACTGTTTCGCTCAACTTAGACCAAAGCCAGCATTTGGATCAGGGCAACCCTATTACTAGTTAGCCCTTCTGTATATGACATCGATAGCCTTAGTGACAAACGGATGTGGGGACTTTTACGGAGCCAATAGTCATAAAACAAAGCCGAGTACCGCTGATTACAAGCAACATAGTTAAGGTAAAAGTGTGCTAGCTAGCCAGTGCTTCTCTGATTCAGATATTGTTGGACAACCAAAATGAATACATTAAACAGTTGCGACACGAAATATTACAAGTGTTTTTGGTGATTCGCATATCGAATTTGCATTGCTTATAAGGATTAGTGAAACAATCAATTTTGCTAAAATCTAAAACCCACCGCAGACGCGAGATAGCGCTGGTGCAAAGACTATGAGTTAATCCTTGCAATTAGCTGGTCATAATCTGCCTCAACCATCACTTCTTTCAAAACAGACGCAAGTGCAAACTCAGAGAATTGTGTTATTGCCAAAAAGTTGACAATGTACACATAGGTGATAGTGCTAGTGGTCGGAGCGTAACCTAAATAGGGTAATTAAGCAGATCTGTGTGAACTTATGGAGGTCAGAACAAGCAAAAAAATATTTAGCGCCGGGAAGAGTCTGGGAGAAATTGTACAGGCCACAGGTGCGGCTATAAACCGCATACACATTTATCATTATCATAATCGTTTAACTGGTCATGCATATTTCGCGTAGGAGGCAGTAACCAATGTCAGCGCTGTGTTTCATTAAACACTGTAGTGGACTTTTACATACAGTTCAAGCCCCAGGTGCTGATGCATAAAGTTGTTCCACTTAACTCAGCGGTTCGCAAAACTCTTCAAGAAGTTTACGTCAAGAAAATACGGTTGTGTAACCGACTGACGAGTATTTAAAACTGACAGAGAGTCTTGTGGGAGATGTTCATAGTAAGGAGAAACTGCAGGGTTGCATCCGTTGTCGTTGAAAGATCAGGAAGTCATCATTGAAGTATTGACAGACGTGTCAATAATGTGAATAACTTCCCGCTATATGCCAGACAAGGTTGATAAAACAACTTGAATAACTTATTTGTATGTAATAATGTGCCTGCGAGGTCAATTGTTAGACACTTGAACTGAAGTTGACGCGGCTGTAAGTCTTTTGCCACAGCGGTTCATAATTTACATGGCCACCAATAGTAAACCATGTCAAATTAGCAAAATATACAACAGGCCAATCAGGAGAGTCGCTATAGCGAGAAAATCATGACACTCAACCGAGATTAAAGACAGAGATCAGATAATCCCGGGTCCAAAAAGTACGTGCCACTAAAAGTCAAACTTAATCCATGTGGCTGTGATGAAAATGTTGTTAGGGAGAAAAATATTGCATAACCTAAACAATATGATGAGTCAGTGCGATGATTTGATAGTTAATTAAAAATTTAAAAATATGAATCTGCAAGCTAAACCTTCCGTAGATTCATCAAAGTTCAGTGAACACCAGCTTAGCTTAGCTAGCGTCAACACTTGACGACACCAATGCCCTGAACATACCCATCTCGGAGTAATACAGAAAGAGAAATGTTGTATGACACTTCCGTTCAAATAAATCACAGAGAAATTCCTCCACCGGCAACTTCATTTGCATCTTTCAACCGACGCAAGAAAGGAAAAAACTCAAACAGCTACATAAATAGCGTGCAATGTCTCTGAACCTAGCCGCAACTATCATTTCAAAGCAAAGTATTTAATGATAAGTGGCGAAGGTAATCAAAAATGTACTCCGTAACTGAACACCGTTCCATGCCAAGATAATAATCATTTCTAGCGTTTCTGGCTCGTAATAGCTTAGATTTTAAAATTAGCTAATGCTACATGTAAATTGTCATAACAATCCTTAATACGGGTTTCAAGGCTTCCACTCACTTAAAAATCAGCTATATAAACCGGATTGTGACAATTTATTACATCCTGACATCCTATTTTGGTGAAGATTTTACAATAAAGTTTGGCAGACAATAAATTCAAGCATCGTGTGCTATTTATCACATATTTGGCACATAACAGCCCATGATTCATAAACTACATTTCATGTAAATTGCATCAATTACACATTTTTATTCTGATTTGGGTTTTATAAATTCCAAACTTTATTGATGATGAAGTTAAAATTAGTAAAAGCTTTACAAAATCGGCAACCTTCTCGCGTAACAATCATTGTGAGGAAACTATAATCAATATATCTCGTTCATGTAATCCGGTGTAGTGAGTTCCAAAAGTATGTCTCAACGGATTGCACCTTTGGATCTGCTTTTGCTACTTTCTCTCCCAGCTCACATTTACCAAACAATAAAAGTTCTAACACCAGAATTAAATTCAGGAAAACTTTTATTAAAATGATTAAAATGTGAGCGAAATTTACGTATATGATGTAAGCAACAATAAACATGGCTACCAATCCGAGTTGTGGCTTTGTCTTTTTAGAAATTATAATGAACGACAGAAATAATTTGATCCTCAAATATAAAAAGAACTTTTAATTATTATACAGCAGAACCAAAAGATACCTTCTGTTTTCGAACAAGTTTTAATAATTTTAATAATTAATACTTACCTAATCATTACAATAATTAGTAATAAGCTAATCATTATTAAATATAATAATTATTAATTAATTATTAATGATTATAACAATTAATAATTAATTTAATTATTAATGATTATAATAATTATTAGCTATTTATAATTAGTAGAGGAGTTAGCTGAACCTCTTTGCCTACTTGAAAGTTGATATTTTTGCGGAGTATGTAAAACATTGACAGCTTTCAGGCAGAGATGTAACAATCAATATAACTTGATGGACTCACCTTGACATAGAAACCTTGCTCCTCAAGTAGAAACTGGAGGCATGGAGTGATAATGCCGTACCTCTCCACTTGTATAAGCGCTGACTTGGGCAGCGTGCTGTTCACAACGTTATGTACATTGCTGTAAGCTGAACATGCCTCTCTGGACAAGTTGTGCTTGCTGCGAGATGTTAGCTGAGGTAACGACTGGTCAAAGTCAGCAGTGCTGATGCTAACAGAGTCTATGCTACCAGATTGCTGAGCTCTTCGTAGAGCTGACCTCTGCGCCTGTCTCACCATTCCGGCCAGCTGAGCCGGAGTAGCACCAGCTGTGATTCGAGATAATCTTGAAAACACAGTTTTACATTACACTTAAATTCAAAATATTTGGTTTTACAAAATTGATAGTAGTTAAGTCTCTTACTTGTCTAAACTTAGATCTGCTGCTAATCTCCCTGAAGTAACAGCTGCCGATAAATGTGTTTCTAAGATTTCCTTTCGCTCGTCTTCATCTGGTAATGTCATTTCTATGGAAACTTCAAACCTACAATATGAGAGTCTATGAAGTAGACCAGAAGGTGACTAACACTGAATCACAGTACAGTGATTAAACTAGTGGTAACCTCAAACAAACAATATAGTTTGTCCACAGCAAAGGGAAGCCCACAATGCATTTCTTGATATGATGATTATGCTTTTTAACGCTGAATCATCAATCGGACCGAATGTAAAATACATGGTGAATGGTATGTCTACATGACAATATAATTATTGTTTCTACTATCATTGTTATTGTTATTATGTATTGCTGTCTTACGTGATACAAAAAATTATAAACGCCATTCTACTTGGACTTAATATATGCACGCACAAAACTGATTTGTTTAAACGCAAAGGTATGCTTCAGCGACGTTTTCTTGTTTTGAGCATTTAAAAAAATTAATAATAAAATGTCATAGCGAAACAGTGAAATGAACAAGCTTGTTTTTACATGGTACAGCATTTAAAAAGTATGCGTGAATTAGCATGCTTTAATTATAAAAAATAGGAATCAATCTCGCTACACTAAAAGAACGTAATAATCCTATTAGAGGGATGATGAGAGAGCAGAATGTTCCCCGCTACAGGCTCAAAAGATTTTTTGTAAACGTACTTTAAAGTTAATTAGCTTAGCAAAAAAATGATAATTAAAAATCTAAAAAAATTTAGGGGTCATTCGGAGCGATAAGCCGTAGAAAATACGTAAGTTCAGGAACATGAACTTTAAAAAGTAAGTCAAGCAAAGAAAGACTGAAGGGTTGTGTAGAGTTCATAAACAAAGTTAAATATGAATGATTCAATTTGTAGAGCGCAAAATATATTTTTTTTAAATGTCATGACTCATCACACGCTGAAGCCAAATTAGTTAATCGGTTTACCGATCAGTTTGTTGATCAGTTTATTAATCTAGTCAACTATTACTCAATAACTATTGTAACTATAATAAAAAAAAAAAAACAACAACAATGAGTGGATAACAATAATAGACAAATTAAACTTTTATAAGGAAAAAACACACTAATATCTTAAAAAGAATAAACACAAAATTACAGTGGTACCACACGCGGATAAAAAATAGTTTTATAAGCGTAAAGAGCTTCAATAAATGTATTCTTCTGATAAAACATGACATTCAAGTAGTTTCGCATGAGAGAATCAAACCCATAAACATTCGCACACTATACTGGATCTTTAACCACTAACCCACGGCTGCTCCTGACACTATTCAAATATAACGATATCATCACAAGGGAGTACAAGCTAGCACAAGATTGAGGGAGTTCCTGACCGTTACATAAAATAATTTGTTGTATAACGTTCTTGGTACAAGGATGTCTGACGCTAATGGGCCACCAACAGTTTCTTGTTTGCTTTTTTTGCAATTTTAAACTTTAATCCAGATGAAGCAGAGTACACAAATATTCAAGCCCTTATAAAACAGCACCATCCCCCGTTGTGGTCAAATTACCAACCCTATATTTTATGTATTTCCTGCAAGGATGCGCAGAAATAGTAAGCAAAGGTGAGACAGGTGTTGTAGCTGTTGCAATATCATCTCCAACTGAAATGTTCTACTGCAATGTTGATACACCTGACAGTTTTCGGATGACAAAAAAAGTGTTAAAACTGACAATATTCTAATAATATTTTATTGAAAAATACTGTCGTACTTTTAAACGAAACATTTTTTCTAGCAAAAACTGTGTAAATAATGTTTTAGTCTTGATAAAATATGAAGTATACAACTTTATCTCATTATAATAAATGGTATAAAACATACATTTATTATTTACAAATTTTCATCATTTTTGATTTGGTAGTTTGTTATGTTAGTAAATTGCAATTTTAGATTAAAAAATAGTTTAAAATAGCCCAATTTAAAAGAACAAAAACAAAAGCACCTATTGTTAGCAACGTTTGCTCAGATTTAATATATCCGTGTTAAACTTTCATTTCAAAAAATGTCGTATCTTTATCAGTGAAAATGTTTATGAGACACTGTACGTACGAATGAGCTAAAAACCAACTAAGGAAATTAAAATGGCAAAATGTTTACCACAGAAAGTTGAGTCATATACAACCTGTGCGTCATATACAACCTGTGCGTCATATACAACCTGTGCGTCATATACAACCTGTGCGTCATATACAACCTGTGTGTCATGCACAACCTGTGTGACATATACAACCTGTGTGTCATATACAACCTGTGTGACATATACAACCTGTGTGTCATATACAACCTGTGTGTCATATACAACCTGTGTGTCATATACAACCTGTGTGACATATACAACCTGTGTGTCATATACATCCTGTGTGTCATATACAACCTGTATGTCATATACAACCTGTGTGACATATACAACCTGTGTGACATATACAACCTGTGTGACATATACAACCTGTGTGACATATACAACCTGTGTGACATATACAACCTGTGTCATATACAACCTGTGTGTCATATACAACCTGTGTGTCATATACAACCTGTGCGTCATATACAACCTGTGTGTCATGCACAACCTGTGTGACATATACAACCTGTGTGTCATATACAACCTGTGTGACATATACAACCTGTGTGTCATATACAACCTGTGTGTCATATACAACCTGTGTGTCATATACAACCTGTGTGACATATACAACCTGTGTGTCATA
Organism: Cryptosula pallasiana; assembly: GCA_945261195.1. Classification (NCBI taxonomy): domain Eukaryota; kingdom Metazoa; phylum Bryozoa; class Gymnolaemata; order Cheilostomatida; family Cryptosulidae; genus Cryptosula; species Cryptosula pallasiana. The sequence continues at coordinate 13,651,820 of OX183130.1, read as the reverse complement.
TACATCCTGTGTGTCATATACAACCTGTATGTCATATACAACCTGTGTGACATATACAACCTGTGTGACATATACAACCTCTGTGACATATACAACCTGTGTGACATATACAACCTGTGTGACATATACAACCTGTGTCATATACAAACTGTGTGTCATATACAACCTGTGTGTCATATACAACCTGTGTGTCATATACAACCTGTGTGTCATATACAACCTGTGTGACATATACAACCTGTGTGTCATATACAACCTGTGTGTCATATACAACCTGTGTGACATATACAACCTGTGTGTCATATACAACCTGTGTGTCATATACAACCTGTGTGACATATACAACCTGTGTGTCATATACAACCTGTGTGTCATATACAACCTGTGTGACATATACAGCCTGTGTGTCATATACAACCTGTGTGACATATACAACCTGTGTGACATATACAACCTGTGTGACATATACAACCTGTGTGTCATATACAACCTGTGACATCTACAACCTGTGACATATACAACCTGTGTGTCATATACAGCCTGTGTGTCATATACATCCTGTGTTTAGGAACTTTTGAAACGTTGGAAATTGTGCGGACCAAATCTAGCTTACGATTGTTTATGATCATAAAAATAAAATCAGTAATAAAGTACATTTGAACACAATTGCAATATTTTGAGCACTTGCCATAAAAATAAAAAATTTTTTGCGATCTTTTTTCTTTCATCATCAGTGAGTGAACATTTTTAAATCAAAAAAATATTACTACGATTGATCTAGTAATTTCAGTTTTCCCAAATACATCACAATAAAGCAGCGCTGCATATTTATAAATCTTAATAAACGCTACAACTATAATAATTGATACCGTTGCCTGAATGCAGTCGAACTGAAAGCAAGCTGGTTCAGTAATAGACATTCTAGTCTGAGAGAACCGATATAAGAATATGATAGTCTAAAACAAATAGGGACCAACAGTATATGTCTGTGTAAAGTAACAGCGTGAGTGATGATCAAAAGTTGGAGTTGTCCACTCTAAGGAGATAAATGACCAGACGGCGATGTACAAATATGGATAATTCATTGATGACCCTCCATCAAATTTTGTCAATAACAATAAAACTCGTTTCATAAATAAACAAAAATTCAGAAGTTATGTACCAAAATCAGATTTCACTAATTGTTTTTAACATGTTGATGATTTTTCAGATGTCTATGTATAAATACATACATAATGGATATTACATTTTACATAAGCACATTGTGCACTAATTAAACAGAAGGAAGACAACTCCATTATAAGTAAAACATGGTAGCTCACCTGCCAGGACGAAGCAGAGCTGGGTCCATAAGTTCAAACCTGTTGGTGAGGCCAATGACTATCAAGTTGTCTAGCTGCCTGTAAACAGAGATACCTCCATCTCATCTCAAACCAATTATCTCCAATGCAAAACTTGTCCACCATAAATCACTATTTGAAAATCGAACTGTGATTTTAACTACTAAACTAGGTAAAGTTGCTTTCAATAACAAACTTACACATGACAGTTCAAAATAGTTGAAAGTTGCCGCAAACTTACGCATAACTGATATGTAACTGGTGTGTAACTGATGTGTAACTGGTGTGTAACTGATGTGTAACTGGTGTGTAAATTGTGTGTAGCTGGTGTGTAACTGATATGTAAGTGGTATGCAACTGATATGTAACTGGTGTATAAATGATATGTAAGTGGGTACATAGCCACCAGGATGTAAAGGTGTATATAGGGATTGAGTAAAAAGATTGAGGAGTCTCTCCACAAAACGTTGGGCAACTATTAAAAATTTTCATTTTTATCAGCTTCACACAAAACCCTAATTATCTACTGTAGTCTACGTGTGTGATTTAATATATGATAATAATATAAATGATATAAAAATACTTACACAAACCACTTTGATAAAATCACGATGAATAAAATACTAAAACTAGACCCTTGACAACAATTTTCTCGATCAAATTGAAAACCGGACAATAATCTCAAATAAAATGCTTATGATTGCCTTAGTGATTTGATTAGAAAAATAATATGGCGGAATAACCTTTAACCGGGACCCGATTGCTACATGTCAGCCCATTTTCATCAATGTCGAACAAATGGAGAGGTTTTGCTCTCAAAATATTTTATCAAAATGGATATGTTGAAAATCGTGGATGTAAGGCTACAATTATAATGCAATATGATTCTCACCTCAATCCATCCAACTTGGTGAGCAGTTGGTTAACAAGGCTATCATATACAAGAGAGCCAATGTTGTTCATGTCTCTACCTCTAGGCTTGCATACGGCATCTATCTCATCTAGTATGATCACGTGCAGAGGACTGCAATCAATAAACAAATGAGGTGCCACAAGAGGTTGGACGAGTTGCACAAAAGAATAAGTGTGATTGCATTTATGGATATGTACTACTGAGTGAGAATGAGGTGTGATCACGGCTTGGGGTAAACAATACAGAGTGAGAATGAGGTGTGATCATATGTTGGGACATGTAATACAAAGTGAGAATGGGGTATGATAATGGTTTGGGGTATGTAATACGAGTGAGGATTCAGTAAAACCTTAAAATACATGATAAAAGGTGAATTCCTCTGATGTGATTTTAATGCTACAGGTACATCTACCGATTACGTACCAATTTGCCCTTACTGATTGGAGATGACGTCAAGGGGTTTCCCTTATTTTTTTCTACTTGCTATTCTCACGCAATACCGGTGAAACTCGCTACATTTCTCCCATAGTTAGCCAGAAAGTGCTTTCAAACAACAAAGACGGGACGCTCAAAAGCGACTTCATCTATATATAATTGCACTTGAGAAACAGTTTTGTTGGAAACATTGAAACCGCGAACAGTGATATGATTGGTCAAATCATGAATCGTCTACCGATTTTTTGACCACGAGCAAAACCTACCAATAGCCTCAAATCAAATTCTACCGATTATTTTGTTACGTCATACCGGAACGCATACAAAGAAATCCTCAATCGGTAAGGCAAATCGGGAGCTAATCGGTAGATGTACATAGTGTATAAATTTACATGACACAGTACTGTACACCATAAATACACCATATTTGACATAGAGTTATGAAAATATTCTTAAAATGAATGCGCTCAAAAGTGAGACATTTTACCGATGTCATAACCCAAATAGATCAAGTTATAGTAGCTGCCAGTAGAAGAGTGCTATTAGAGATTGTAGCCAATGTAAGCGATGTGTAGAGCGCCACGTCATGAGTGCAGTAACATCAGTAAAAAAGCTGAGCTTGGTAATGACAAAATGAAACTGAACAGAGAAGCAACTGACAAAAAGAGTATCACAATAACAGAAAGCGCGTTTCGTGCGATGCATATTTTTCTGAACGATAATCGTTGTTAACGACTTGGAATATCTCTTGCAAGGTGTAGGAAAATGGACATTCAACCTGATACTCTTCAAGCAAATATTTCATATTGTGAACAGTTGCTGAAGACTGCCAGTGCTACTATTCACAGACAATGGAGCAAAACTTTGATGTTGGGTAATTCTATCTTCATTGGCAAACTATTGCATAAAGCACCGTTAAATTACAGACTGCAAGCGCTATGTCTACCCATTTGTGTAACAGTATCAGCAGGACTGGCTACATCTTCAATGAACCAGCCTAAAGATGCGGAATATCGTTATCCCTGTAAGCAGGGGCTGATAACAGCAATCATATGGGCAAATGCAATTGTATTTCAATTTTGGAAACAAGGTACACCCTCTACCATAGAATTTTTAAATACATATTTTATCGCCGACATGTATAAGCGAGCTCGGGTATTTTCAATGTTCGGATCAATGTTCAGCCACACGAACGAGATTCAATTGATGCTAAATTTGTTTCCTTTAGCAATGATGTACAGAAGTGACATAGGACCGTTGAAACTTGTTCACATATATGTGACTGGAGGTCTGATCAGAGTGTTGATTAGATATATTTACTCAGCAGTTGAACCAGCATCTGCAAGTAAAGTTTCAGGAGCCTCTAGTGCTATAAGCGCTCTATTGGGATACTCGCTAATGGGTGACATACAAGAACGACGTATCAGTCTACACGCAGTCATAGCCTTTGGTTTATTTGAGCTATTTGGATTATTGGGCAGTGAAGAAATGATCGATCATGTTGCCCATCTAGGGGCATTCGGTTTCGGATGTCTCATGGGCTTTTTGAGCTAATCAATGCGCTCGACTAAATTTGTTTGATCTACCGTTTGTTACATATTGTATTGCAACCTTGTGTATTTGACTGTATTTTGTACGATTGGTTTCATGAGATTTTTAGTTGTATTTAAACAAGATGTAGTGGAACCTGTCCCTAGCATTATGCTTGGTTCAACGTGTCCAGAAGCTAGGTACAATAAATTTCAAACTGCAGAAAGAAAACTATTACAAAAACCTTATTATAAATTATTCACCCCAAAATTACACATTCTTATAACTGGTATATTTATGGTAACCAAAAACATACACCAGAAACAAACCAAATTACAAATTTCACACAACACTTGATTTAAAACATTATATAGCCGCAATTGACATAGCTATAAGCTATAAATCAGATATAAGCATATAATCATCAAAGATTTTGCTATTTTGATTTAATACAAACTATATATCCCAAAATTTTTGGGTTGAATCAAAAGATTTAACTGATTTCCTATTTCCATACATGTTGCAGGCAACATTAACAATGTAGATATAGATATATCGATATATATCGATATATATAGATATACAATATAGATATATATAAAATAAATATATTCTGTTGATTACATTTTGTTATATATATATAACAAAATGTAATCAACAGAATATATTTATATGTAAAAGCAGAAAAGTCAATTTTTTATTTTATTTCAACCCAAGTCACATTGTTTTTTGCTTGCTTTTTAAAACCTCTTTTAATCATATGATTAAAAGAGGTTTTAAAAAGCAAGCAAAAAACAATGTGACTTGGGTTTAAATAAAATAAAAAATTGACTTTTCTGCTTTTACATATAATCACTTTTGCCTTAAAAGTGAAATAATATGACTGACTATTGAACTGAACAAGACATCAATCCATAATTATACTGGCTCTCAGTAACTCTTTTCTCCAAAGAGAAAATGGTTCCACAAAGAAATAAGGTATAATTTTAAATTTGAAGATATCTTATAATTAATTGCTGCTGCCACAGTGTCTTTGGCACGTTTCCATATATCATTAAAATATTCTTGTGATATATAAAAGCCTTTTATAAAACGGCAAAAATTTTCAAGAATGTTGAAATCAAACGTCGTCGAAAAAAAAGCAATGATACGTCGGACGGGCCACCAAAATGGGGATGTACTAAACTACGTGTTCTCTTCTGTTTTCTAGAAAGATATGTTGGTGATCTTTGCTTCAAACACATCATCTAAAAACATCATAATCATAAACAGAGATAAAACAACTCAATGATCACTGGAACAAAAACCGTCTGCTGAACCATTGTGTAAAGCATTACGTTGTACACACAGAGGTTGGCCAGCAATGCCATTAGCTATATATATTACTGTAATATTGTTCTAGACTTATGAAGGGCTTTAACTAATAAGAACTAACCATAAAAGGTGATGAGGTAAATGAAATGTAGCTGAAAGACAAGATCTACAATCAAGGATTGATAGGTACAGTTTTATCAATAACATCTTGATCAGAAAATTAAGCTTCAGCTTTTGAGGAGAGTTTTAATTTTATTATGGGTTGATGATGATGGGTAACACACCCACACATCATGATAATCTACTTTGCTCTTTAAGGTATAAAAACAAAAAAATAAGTAGGCGACTATGGAATACAAAAGCTTCAACATGCTGGTTTGAAGATGGACCCTTTGAAAGTGTTAGGACATGACAATTACTACACATGTATACATTATTTGTTATGTGCTATTAACATATTATCACATGGCTATGCTTTATGGAAATGTTACATATTGCTTATTGTAATTTATTATAGCTATGGATTATACTTTTGCTATACCAGCTCTCTGCATATATATGAGTGGGATATCTTTGACCATTTCATTGTATTGTAAACTCAGGTTAGAAAATACACATTCTATGAGAACACAACAATTGGCGATGAGGATGGGATTATTCAGCTGGAGATTTCTTTACTTCTGCATCATCACTTGACATCTGTTTACTTCTTGATATATTACACTGCTTAAAAGAAATTGTTTTGAGCAGTGGACATAGTTTGAATTATTTGAATTTAACAAGAGTTATTGTTCAATCAACATGTCTACTCCTACTGACCAGCTTATTCACCTATTCACTCAGCAGATGGCGCTTCAAAGGGAACAGATGGAGCAGCAGAGAGAGCAGCAGAAGGAGCAAATGGAACAACAGAAGAGAGAAAATCAACAGCTGATGGAACTGCTTACACAGAAAACACAAGCTCAAGCAGGAGGAACAACTCCAAATTTTACTGCTTTTGATCCCAACGTAGAGCTGTGGACAGACTACTTGCTACGCTTCAGGACATTCGTAGGAGCTAATTCTATTACTGAAGAAAGAATACCGCAGATTTTTCTAACCAATCAATCGAAAGTTATCTACAAACAGTTAACAGATTGGTCAGATCAGCAAACTCTAAGAAAGAAGTCAACAAGCTAACAATGGAGGAAATTGAGGATTACATGATGACTCAATATAACCCAAGAACTTTGATCATCAGAGAAAGATATCGTTACCGGAGCAATATGAAAAGAAATCCAGGAGAAACAATTCAAGAGTTGGCAGCAAGAATCAGGCATGATGCTACAACTTGTGACTTTGCATCTATTACCGACGCGCAGGATGAAGCTTTATGCACTAGATTTAGCTGCTCGGTCGGGAATGAAGCAATTTTGAAAACACTCTTCAAAATTAAAGATGAAGAACTCACTTTTGCCAGAACTATTGACATCGCCATAGAGATGGAAGAAGTGGCAAAGGTAGCAAAAAACTGTACATGGGGCAGCAAATCCTGTACAAATAGTAAACAAGAAGAAGACAAATCCAAAGCCTGCAACTAATTCTACTCGGCAGAGCTGCTACGGATGTGGGAAAGATAACCACCAAGCTGTCGAATGTAGGTACAGGAATTCGGTTTGCAATTACTGTAAACTTACAGGACACCTGGAAGTCGTCTGCCGAAAAAAGCAGAAAGGTGCTAAAACTTTGAAGTTGGTCAAGGCAGTCAAAACAGTCGGCACAAATCCACAACTTCAAGTTGATGTCAATTTACAAGGTCATCCAATTACCTTGGAAGTAGACACAGGAGCAGGAGACAACTTCCTATCTATGGACAACTGGAAGAAAATTGGCAGTCCAGCACTAACAATGACACAAGTATGCTATGAATCAGCAACCAAAGATCGGATTAACATCCTAGGAGTTTGTCTTATCAATACACATCAGGATTCACGTCAACATAAGCAACAAATACAATTTGTCGTGAGCAAAGTACCTAATCTTAACCTTCTTAGAAGGGAGGGTATACGGCAACTTGGCATATCTGTTGACGGATTAGTACATGGAAAACAAATGCAGCCGATCAATCAAATTAAACGTGATAGGAATCTACAAGCAGCATGTAAAAGACGTACTTCAGAATTTCCTGATCTCTTTAAACCAGAATTAGGATGTCTGAAGGATTTTGAGCTGGAAATACGCTTCGAAGACGAGGCCACACCTGTATTCTGCAAAGCCAGACCGGTACCTTTTGCCATTCAAGAGGATCTAGCACAAGCATATGATGCTGGAATTGCAAAAGGAATATGGGAACCCGTTCAGTTCAACACATATGGGACACCAGTTGTACCTATTCGAAAAGCACTGCTGCCAGGACAAACGAAAAGGAAACTTCGTGTATGTGGAGATTACTCTGTAACAGTCAACCCTCAACTGGAAACACACAGACAACCTATTCCATTACCAGAAGAGTTAATGAGGAAATTGGGAGGAGGACATGGCTTCACCAAAATTGACTTAGCAGATGCATATAATCGGATTACTTTGGCTCCAGAAAGTCAGAGGAGATTAGCTCTCAGCACACACAGAGGAGTTCTACTGCAGAAAAGATTACCATTTGGGATTAGCTCTGCACCAGGATATTTCCAACAAATTATGGAACAACTTACTCAGGATCTTCCAGGAGTAGTTGTTTATCTTGATGATATTCTTGTAAGCGGAGACACAGCTGAAGATCACCTGAGGAATCTTCGTGGAATTCTACAACGACTTCAAGAAAAAGGACTACGATGTAGACTGGAAAAATGTTCATTTGCTCAAGAAACTGCGGATTACTTAGGACATCGATTATCTAACCAAGGAATAGCGAAAGGAGCTGGAGTAGAAGCATTAAAGAAAATGCCAGCACCGACAAATGTAGCTACACTCAAATCATTTCTGGGATCCATACAGTTTTATCACAAATTTCTTCCAGATCTTTCTACAATAACAGTGCCACTACAACAATTGCTGAAGAAAGGAGAATTGTGGCACTGGAAAAAGGAACAACAAACATCATATTCAAAGCTAAAGGAAATGCTATGTGAGGAGACAGTATTGGCGCACTTCGACCCTTCTCTGGAGATTGGGATTTCTTGTGATGCAACGGAGGTGGGTCTTGGAGCTGTTCTGTTTCACAGATACAAGGATGGAAGTGAAAGACCTATCTCTCATGCTAGCAAGACACTGACCAGTACTCAGGGAAGATACAGTCAAATACAGAAAGAAGCTCTAGCAATTATATATGCACTCAACAAGTTCCATCAATTTATCTATGGGAGGAAGTTCATCTTGGTAACGGATCACAAACCACTACTAGCACTGTTTGGACCTAACAAAGCTACTCCAGCACTAGCAGCAAACAGACTGGCAAGATGGGCACTTACTCTAAATCAATATGACTATACCATTGAGTATAGGAAAACATCTAATCATGGAAATGCAGACGCACTCAGCCGCTTACCCATTGGATCTGATGACAAGTTTGATGGGGGGGGAAGAAGGTGAAGATGCTGATACCGTCTGTACAATCAAACACATTGGAAGTCAACTGAAACCAACAGATCCTGGGATTCTAAAGAAAGAAACGTCAAAGGATCCTGTACTTAGTATCGTGATGAGATACCTGAAGGATGGATGGCCAAAAGGAAATGACAGCAATGAAGCTGGAACTGTGACTGATGGCTATTCAATACAAGATTTTAGGAAACTGGAGATGTCATTGTCAGCAGAAAGCGGATGTCTACTTTATGGAACGAGAGTAGTCATTCCTCTCTCTCTTCAGAGACAAGTTCTTCAACTTTTACATCTTGGACATTTTGGCATGCAGAGAATGAAGCAACTCGCAAGAACTGCAGTCTACTGGCCCAAGATGGATCAAGACATCACGGACACTGCTCACAAGTGTACTTCCTGCAATGAGCATCAAAACAAGCCGGATCGGTTACCAAATCACCCTTGGATGATGCGCGAGAAGCCATGGAGCAGAGTACACATTGACCATGCGATTAACTTCATCGGAACCAATTGGTTGGTGTTAGTAGATGCATACACAAAGTACCCCTGTATACATCCTACCACTTCTATATCAACGAAAGTAACAACCGAATTCCTCGAGGAGGATTTTGCTCATTTCGGATACCCTCATACTATAGTTTCAGATAATGGAGCAACTTTTACTTCCGAGGAATTCCAGGATTGGTGAAGAAACCGAGGAATCATTCATCTTACTGGTGCACCATACCATCCAGCCACCAACGGAGCTGCAGAAAGGCTGGTTCAATCATTCAAACAAGCTCTCAAGAAGTCTACTCTTTCAGCCAAACCGGCATTACAAGAGTTCTTGATGCAGTATCGAAGGACACCACTGTCTTATGGCTACTCACCTAGTGAACTGTTGAATGGAAGACAGATCAGAACAAAGATCGACACATTACTGCCATCAATTGCTCAATTAGCTCAAGGTAAACAGATGCAGGATAATCGATCTACCAAGACATTACATCATTACACAGTAGGAACACCATGCTATGCTCTATACTGTGGACCAAGAAGAGATAAACAGCCTAAATGGGTGGCAGCTGTTGTAGTGAAGGTGTTCGGAAGCAGAAGTGTTAACGTCAGAGTACAGCCCAGAGGACCAACCTGGAAGAGACACTTGGATCAACTCTGTCCTAGGCATACTTCTCCTGAAGATGACGAACCACCGGATGAAATATCCACTACATCACAAAACCCACAACCACAACTATTACCTGCAGCACATGAACCACGACCACCAACAAAACGTCAAAATCCTAGATTACCTGATGGCAATGAATACAACAGGGATAATCCCAGACGCTCAAAGAGGAATACTAATCGCTGAAGTAATAAGGATAACTTCAAGCTAGCAGGGAGGTGTTAGGACATGACAATTACTACACATGTATACATTATTTGTTATGTGCTATTAACATATTATCACATGGCTATGCTTTATGGAAATGTTACATATTGCTTATTATAATTTATTATAGCTATGGATTATACTTTTGCTATACCAGCTCTCTGCATATATATGAGTGGGATGTCTTTGACCATTTCATTGTATTGTAAACTCAGGTTAGAAAATACACATTCTATGAGAACACAACAGGAAGCATCTATTTTCTAAAAGAAGCTTTTTTGCTTTATAATTTTACAAAAAAAATATTTCGACAGGGCAAAAAAATTGTCTACATTTTTTCTTACAACTAGTAATAAATGACTCATTTAAAAATAATCATAAAAAATATCTAACACACACAGTACAGTTATTTCTAAATTATTATATATATAACAAATATAATCTAAGAGCTTTATAATAATAACTTTTGTCATTTATTTAGCAGCATTTACACTTCAACTATATTCTAATATATCAAAGTTGATGGATGAAATTATAAATAATAGCTAATTTTAACCAAAAATGGAAATTTTCATAAACCAAAAAGCTTACAATAACAAAGCAGCCAGATTTTGCTTACAGACCTATGCGAAAAAATATTAATTTCTATCTATTGTTGTTTCCAAACTTGAATTTAAAAAAAACGCAATTTCAAGACACCACGAGTTGGTTTCCATTGTACAAAATAGTTTCTGTCACAGGCTTCTATAATGATAAACCAACCTGTATTCCTTTTGACCAGGTCAAAGTTCAACAACAGCTACCCATCCACTCTTTACTTCTGGTGCCAAACATTTGATGGACATACACATATCTTGTAGTAACCAAAGAATATGTCCGCTGAAGACAACTCATACTTCTTTCGGCTACACGGATCTATCACTGGAAAGACGTTTAGAATTTCCCCGCTAAGTCACAGAGTACAACTATTAGCCACCCCGATAATCGTAACTGCATCCGTAGGAGCGTTAACATATTGGCTCAGCCGCCATCACCGACGTCAGAACTACTACCCTTATAAACAAGCATTGATTACTTTAATAATATGCGTTAATGGTGTGGTGTTTCTTCTATGGACGAATGGGACATTATCGACAGTTCGGCTCTTTAACAAATATTTAGTGGCCGATCTCTACAAACCCACCAGAACTCTGTCTATGCTCGGTTGCTTATTTAGTCATAGGGACGGCACACATTTATTACTTAACATGTACTCATTGGCTATGATGTACACTGGTAATACTGAACCATCCAAATTTCTGCACATTTATTTAACTGGTGGTCTGGTGGGAGTGTTGGCTAGATACGGTTATTCGGCAATTAGACCGTGGTCTGGGCATGGAGCATTGGGGGCGTCAGGGGCAATTAGTGCTATGTTAGGGTACTCTCTCATAGCGGATTATGAACCACATGAGAAACTGATAAACAGACATGCCATCGTAAGTTTTGTGGTATTTGAGTTTTTGGGGCTATTGTTGGGACAGGATAATATCGATCACATTGCTCATCTTTCTGGGTTTGGCTTTGGGTGTCTAATGGCTTACTTGGCTCAACTGAACATAATATTTTAGCCTAGCTGAAATCTGTAAAGATATTGTATTTTAGTAGCTTGTAACAGAAATGCTTTCGTAGCGATTTCATTGTAAAGATTGTGTTGATGATGAGTAAAATAAATTAAACCCACTGATACCAATTTGGAGTCTTTATAGAGATGCTAGATTGTTTTCCTTATCAATACTTGTCAATTATTGTACTTTGTATCAATCATGAGACATTGGAGAGGAGTGATATAAGTTGACTAATCAGATGTCATCATTAGTTTGTCATCTGGGTGCGAAGCAAACAAAGGGAGGCCTGACCATAGAGGTTAAATAGAGGGATAGGACAACAAAACTCTGTGAAAATTCCGGTTCGTCAGAATCACTGAGGAGTATATAAACCACACAATAGCAATCTACTGTCAATCAATTTTATTGGCTCCACTATAGAGATATAGCCTCGTCCTTCCTTTTCTAAACGACTATTTCTACACTTGACCGGCATTCAGTCATAACAATGAAAAAACTAATTGTAGTACCAAACCACTTTTTGATAAAATGAAACAGTAGTTGATAAATTTATGTTGATGAAAATCATAGTGAGGTGCTATTGATGAGTTATTAAATTGTAAATGAAAAATTATGATTGCAAAAGTCTTATTTTTGTTTAGCAGAATGAATAAGGTAATGAGAAAAATGGGTGAACTCTATTTCTAGTCAAGAAAAAGATAAATTTGACCAAATTTGCCTTAAAAATAAGTTTCAAATGATTTTAAAAACTTATAATCTTTTACATGGTAACCGTGATAAATGCCAAATCAGAACCTAAAGCAGGTGTATCGGGGCCACTCCAAAACTCCAGCAAAACTTTGGCCTTGACCTCTATAGGTGAATTACAACAATGCTACAAATGCTGACGCCAAACAAAAATATGTAAACAACATACCATGATATTTGTGAACGAATAGCTGACTTTTTCTATGAAACTATTGAAGGCTAAAACAATTGTTCAATGACAACCTATCAGAGTTGGGGCAAACCAGGTCATCGCAAAGTCACCAGAAAGAACCGACAAGTCAATTCAAACCAACAGCTTGGTTTTCATAAAAAGACAAATCAAGTCAAGTCTGTCCATAAAAATTTTAAAATCAAATCGGAGTTGTGCTCCCTTGATTTGAAATATTTTTTTCAAATCACACGAAAACTACAGCTTGAGAAAGATACTTATCACGCACTATTGCTTCAATTTACACAGTATCACTTGAGAACAGGGTCATTGTAAATATCGTATTTCAGACATACCAAACCTATTGTTATCTGATATATAAACTTAAGTTCACTTTTGCAATGTTAGTTTAAAACTCCGGCACTACTAAATCAATTTCAATAAAAACTACATATTCAGAGTCGTCATTTCCTTCTTTCAGTTATAACATTGATGAATTTTCATGTTGTTCGAAGATTGCAGCAATATTTTCAATAAAAACCTCATTCTCATCAGTTACGCCCATTTATATTCGGCCATATTTTTCTGCCTTTCGAGTCATGTTCAGTTTATTTTGTCTATATTCTGACATGCTACAGCTTTTTGATTGGTCGGCAGTGACTAAAGCGAATCAAGTATTGATATCTGTGCGGCCAACAGCATCGTTTTGCTACAGCTGCTAGCTTCGCGAGATTTCATATTCGCTTCTCCACCAAATCACCAAGAAACTGTACTTGCCTTTCACAGTCCAACATCATCTCATTGCTTATGCCAGCCCAACATCGTTTTTTTTTACCAACTTCATAATTATAATAATAATAGTATATAATAATAGTTAGTTTTTAGTAATGATAAAATAATAATAAACAACGATCTCCTCTTGCATTGTTGTTCTTTCTATCCTAAGTAATTAGTATTTTAGAGAATCTAAAATACTATTGTTCTTGCTGTTTTTATTATTATTTTTTTTTTTCTTCTTTCGCGGCGAACATGACTGAATTTGGTCGAGTTTTTCTCAAGAACCGTTAGAGATAAAGCTACAAAGTTTTTTGCGAAAGGATCGTGAGGCAACGGGCCAAAAAATAAGTTAGTTATGAAGTGACAGAATATTCCAGAACATCGCAATCCAGGTGCGAAAACAGGTAAAAAATCGTTTTCGAAAGCATCAAATTGGCTGACAAAACGTAGACCTGATTGACGAAAAAATACCAAATTTTGAAAGATGGTGCATTTTGCTAACTTTCTGATTCGACATCATGACACGACATTAAAAAATCGTTCGGAAGCGGCCATCTTGGATTTTTGTGAAAATCACAGTTTTTAGCATAAAACAGCTTCCCGTTAAAGAACCAACAGGCGGAATTAGCTGAAATTTGCAACAAACATGTGCCATAGTGTATCGATGTACCAATTTGAACTTCAAAGCGATCGCACAAAACCGTTTCAAGTTTTTACATTTTCAAACTTGAAAATCTAAACAGAAACAGCACTTTTTAACGCTTTCCGACACCAGAATGGAACTAGTCCGCGACAAGTAACTTATTAGGCAGCATAGCCCAATGCTTGAACTTTCTAAAAGTAGAGACTAAAAGTTTCTCGCAAAATTGCCAAAACAGCTATCCCATTTTCAAAAGAGGTCTTCCAAACGGAAAAATGACCATAACTCAAAGACGGTTACTCCGATTTGCATAAATTTTGCATGGTTGTGATCGCATTGTAACCCTCTCTCAGATTAACACCCGTCACTTTTCAGATCTTTGGTGAAAGAGTCAAAGCGCGCACGGTTTTCAATGTGTGACAAAAGTGTTCGTTATTTACTGTTTTCACCGAGGAAAAATTTTTCTCCTTCAAAACTTTAGCACAAACAGTATTCAGGTGACAAAATGAACAATTCTGAATAAAATTGAAAATATTCGTCGAGTATTTAGCGATGCCAGAACCCAAAATACTTTTTTGTATGTAGGCTACACCACCTTCTTTTTATCTTAAGCTGTTTATGAACCACGTTCAACATTGCTTGATGGCTAAATGATCGAAGCTGCGACCTGCTGTTGACAGGGTTTGGGTTCGATTCCCAGGTGGGGATTTCTTTTTCGCATGAAAATAACTATTGTCAGAAGAGAGGAGGCAAGTCAGCATGAGTATATGTAGTAACAGGATTGCATGTTGTATAGGCAATTATGAAGCGTGTGTTTGTGTGGATCCAGCAAAAAAAGCATCAAGGCAGCTTTAAAAGCTGCTTTTTTTGCAAAAAATAAAGCTATGGAAAAACAGCCGTCAGGTTGTACTAAATTGGATTGCGCAACAGCAACATGTCTCTATAGCTGGATGGCTGAGGTGGTTGCCTGCTGTGTTAGGGGTCCAGGTATGATTCCCAGTAGTGGAAACTTTTTTGGCGTGAAAAGTGTTTGCAAGTATAACTTTACTGCTTAACTCAATGTTTAGGAATAATGAGGGCGTCAAAAGCATGCTATTTCAGTCAAAGGTTGATGGTGTAGTTGGGGTTATACAAGAATCACCGCAGCCAGTACAGGTGTTCAAATCCATTCAGTGTCATTTTTTTTTGTATTCTCTAAAATACTCTTGTCTTCACTCGTGAATACAATTTCATCTAGTTAGTATTTTAGAGAATCTAAAATACTATTGTCATTGCTGTTTTTATTAGTATTTTAGAGAATCTAAAATACTATTGTTCTTGCTGTTTTTATTATTATTATTCTTATTCTTTCGCGCAAATCTTGCCGAACTCCGTTAAGTTTTTCTCAAGAACCGTTAGAGATAGAGCTACAAAGTTTTTTGCGAAAAAATTGTGAGGCATCGGGCCAAAAAATAAGTTAGTTATGAAGTGACAGAACATTCCAGAACATCGCAATCCAGGTGCGAAAACAGATAAAAAATCGTTTTCGAAAGCATCAAATTGGCTGAAAAAACGTAGACCCGATTGACGAAACAATACCAAATTTTGAAAGATGGTGCATTTTGCTAACTTTCTGATTCGACATCATGACACGACATTAAAAAATCGTTCGGAAGCGACCATCTTGGATTTTTGTGAAAATCACAGTTTTAGCATAAAACAGCTTCCCGTTAAAGAACCAATAGGTCGAATTAGCTGAAATTTGCAACAAACATGTGCCATAGTGTATCGATGTACCATTTTGAACTTCAAAGCGATCGCACACAACCATTTCAAGTTTTTACATTTTCAAACTTAAAAATCTAAACAGAAACAGCACTTTTCAACGCGTTCCGAGACCAAAAATGAGCTAGTCAGCGACAAGTAACTTATGAGGCAGCATAGCCCAATGCTTGAACTTTCTAAAAGTAGAGACTAAAAGTTTTTTGCAAAATCGCCAAAACAGCTATCCCATTTTCAAAAGAGGTCTTCCAAACGGAAAAATGATCATAACTCAAAGACGGTTACTCCGATTTGCATAAATTTTGGATGGTTGCGATCGCATTGTAACCCTCTCTCAGATTAACACCCGTCACTTTCTAGATCTTGGGTGAAAGAGTCAAAGCGCGCACGGTTTTCAATGTGTGACAAAAGTGTTCGATATTTACTGTTTTCAACGCGGAAAAATTTTTCTCCTTCAAAACTTTAGCACAAACAGTGTTCAAGTGACAAAATGAACAATTCTGAATAAAATTGAAAATATTCGACGAGTATTTAGCGATGCCCGAACCCAAAATACTTTTTTGTATGTAGGCTACACCACCTTCTTTTTATCTTAAGCTGTTTATGAACCACGTTCAATATTGCTAGATGGCTAATTGGTTGATGCTGCGACCTGCTGTTGACAGGGTTTGGGTTCGATTCCCAGGTTGGGGATTTCTTTTTCGCGTGAAAATAACTATTGTCAGAAGAGAGGAGGCAAGTCAGCATGAGTATATGTAGCAACAGGAGTGTATGTTGTATTGGCAGTCGTGAAGTATGTGCTTGTGTGGCCCCAGCACAAAAAGCATCTAAGCAATTCAAAAAGTTGCTTTTTGCAAAAAGTAAAGCTGTCGCAGAACATTTGTCAATATGTACTAAATTAGGTTGTTCATCAGCAACTTGTCTTTATAGCTTGATGGTTAAGATTGTCGCCTACTGGTTTAGGGGTCAAGGTACGATTCCCAGGGGTGGAAGTTTTTTTCACGTAAAAAGTCTTTGCAAGTACAATTTTACTACCAACTATAATGTTTAAGAATATTGGGTGTGTTAATATTGACATTTTCCAGTGAGTGGTTGATGGAGTAGTTGGTGGAGTGGGTGACTCAATGCAGCCAGGTCAGGTGTTCAATTCTCACTTATGATTATCATTGATTCTCTAAAATACTCTTGTTTTTGCTCGCAAACACAAATCAATATCTAGTTATTATTATTATTTTTTTTTTTTTCTTATTCTTTCGCGCAAACCTTAGCGAAGAGTAGCCACTTTTTCTCAAGAACCGTAATAGATAGAGCTACAATTGTTTTTGCGACGCAATTGATAGGCATTGGCCATTATTGTAAGTTGGTTTTCGAAATCACAGAATTTTCCAGAACATCGCGATTCGAGTGCGAAAACAGGTAAAAATTTATTTCTAAAGGCGTCAAAGTGGCCGAAAAAACAATGACCCGATTGACGAAAAAATACCAATTTTTGAAAGATTGTGCATTCCGCTAACCTTTTGATTCAACACCATAACACGACGTTGAAAAATCGTTCGGAAGCGGCCATCTTGGATTTTCAAGAAAAACCCAATTTCAGCATAAAACAGCTTTCTGTTAGCGAACCAAAAAGCCGAAGTGGCTGAAACTTGCAACAAATATGTGCCATAGTGTATCGATGTACCATTTTGAACTTCAAAGCGATCGCCCAAAACCGTTTCAAGTTTTTACATTTTTACACTTGAAAATCTGAACAAAAACAGCACTTTTCAATGCTTTCCGAGACAAGAATGGAACTACTCAGCAACAAATAATTTATTAGGCAGCATAGTCATGCTTGAAATTTCCAAAAGTAGAGACCTCAAGTTTCTCGCAATACCGCCAACACAGCTAGTCCATTTTCAAAAAAGGTCTTCCAAACGGAAAAATGACAGTAACTCAGGGACGGTTACTTATGAAGCGTGTGTTTGTGTGGCTCTAGCAAAGAAAGCATCAAGGCAACTTCAAAAGCTGCTTTTTTGCAAGAAAAAAGCTATGGAAAAACAGCCATCAGGTTGTACTAAATTGGATTGCACAACAGCAACATGTCTCTATAGCTGGATGGCTGAGGTGGTTGCCTGCTGTGCTAGGGGTCCAGGTACGATTCCCAGTGGTGGAAGCTTTTTTCGCGTAAAAAGTCTTTGCAAGTACAATTTTACTACTAACCATAATGTTTAAGAATATTCACTGTGTTAATATTGTCATTTTCCAGTGAGTGGTTGATGGAGTAGTTGGTGGAGTGTGTGATTCAATGCAGCCAGGTCAGGTGTTCAAATCCACTTGGCATCAATTTTAATTTTTTATTCTCTAAAATACTCTTGTCTTCACTCGTGAATACAATTTCATCTAGTGTTGAAATTGTTCTTTGTTTCCCAAACAGAGAACAATTTCAACAAAATATTATTTTACGATGTCCGAACCCAAAATATTTTTTTGTATGTAGGCCATACCTTGTTCTTTTTCATCTGTAGCTGTTTATGAATCATATTCAACATTGCTAGATGGCTAAATGGTTAACATTGTGACCTGCTGTTGACAGGGTTCGGTTTCGATTCCCAGGTAGGGGTTTCTTTTTAGCATAAAAAAACTATTGTCTCAACAGAGGGGCGAAGTTAGCATGAGTATATATAGTAACAGGAGTGCATGTTGTATTGGCAGTTGCCAAGTTTAGGAACATAGACGGTGTTACAATTGTGCTTTTCCAGTGAGAGGTTGATTGAGTAGTTGGTGGAGTGTGTGATTTAATGCGTTCAGTACAGGTGTTCAATTCTCGCTTATGAGTATCATTTTTTAACATTGATTCTCTAAAATACTCTTGTTTTTGCTCGCAAACACAAATCAATATCTAGTTGTTATTATTATTTGTCTATTATTTAATCATGTATCTGAGTGTAATAATAATAATATGTAAATAATAATAAATAGCAATAAATAATAAATGACGGTAAATAATAATAAATAATGAATAATAATAGTAATAAACAATAATAATGAATAATAATAATACACAAAAATGATAATAAACAATTATAATATTTAACAGTTGTTATTAAGTGTAATAAGAAATAGTTGCCACATACCAAAAATATTAAATATCATTGATTATTATATATATTATTATTATCAATTACATTATTATTATTAATAACTATTACTGACCAGAAAAATGTTTCAGTTCTATTTCTAGTCAAGAAAAATATAAATTTGATAAAATATGATCTAAAACTAATTTTTAAAAAAATTTCAAAACTAATAATTTTTTATATGTTAATCATTGTAAACACCAAAACGGAACCTAGAGCAGGTGTATCGGCGTCGCACAAAAAATCGGCAACATCTAGGCCGCTACCTATACCTCCATGGGCCTGGCTGCCTCTCATTATTGATTCGCTGGGAATTGTATTATTAATAAAATTATTGGGGAAAGAACATAGATGCTTTGAAGAACTTGAAAATAACAGAAACCAATGTATTACTTCATGAAAAGACCATACTACGCGCATCATGTTAAACAACTTCACACAACAGTTTCTACCATGCGACCATTCTTTTTGTTGTTATTACAAAAACCAACTTCAAAATCTGAATAATAGGGATAGTGTCAATGAGACGCACGCGTTTCAGGTAACTGATTTTATCGGCTACAAATATAAATAGACTGCAAATTTCCTAAGTACGGTGGCCCAAATGACAAAAGTCTTAAATTCAGTGCAGAGGCTATCACCTCCGAGCCCATTGGTGGTATTTATTTTATAAACATGTTAATGACATCACGGTAACAAATCTCAAGCCCCATGGGCATGATATCAAAAATATTCGTTTCTCCTTAAATGTTTTCATAAAACAAAGCTGCCGATTTTAATCCCGTGAAAAATTCTTTTCAATTTTTATATAAAAATGTTTTATATTTACATGCATTTAAAAGCATTCATACAAAACTATACGTACATCTTAAAGGTTTGGTTTGGGGGTAGTCAGACATCGAAAAGCTAACACGACCATCAGATTCTCCGATGTCTTTTGTGTGCCCATCACAAATTTTAAGTCAATCCATCCATCACAAGCCATGTGGCAGCTTGTTTTGTACAGCAGCATTTGATAGCTGGTTGAAAAACATTCTTTTATATTGCAGTGATATCGTGACGTGCGTTATTCCTGGATACTACTAAAATTTCTGCTATTAGCCTATGAGCATTTAGCTACTGGTTGGTGGAACTTCCGGAAAGCCTTGTCAACACAGTGTTGCGTAATTGAGAATAATTAACCATTTATTACTCATAGATGCATTGAAGGATTGGAATTAGTGAATAAAGCCAAAATACTTAGATACAGTTCATCGAACTCAATCTACAATAACAGTTTCATTAAATAATCTGGTTAGTAATACAAGTAGTACTAGCATTTTTACACGGCACTTCGGATGTGTAACCAATCACGACCCAGTAGCCAGCTGCTCATTGGCTAATAACAGAAATTTTAGTAGTATCCAGGAATAACGCACGTCACGATATCACTGCAATATAAAAGAATGTTTTTCAACCAGCTATCAAATGCTGCTGTACAAAACAAGCTGCCACATGGCTTGTGATGGATGGATTGACTTAAAATTTGTGGTGGGCACACAAAAGACATCGGAGAATCTGATGGTTGTGTTAGCTTTTCGATGTCAGACCACCCCCAAACCAAACCTTTAAATAGCAAATCTAAAACGTAATAACGCAATGCCGCTATGCTGGGCGATGAATCGTTCCCAGTAATTTTAGCTGATTGAAGAAGACGGTTGTTATCCTCATGTGCTATGCTAGGCTTCAGAGTTGAATCACGCTCACCAAAAAAAGGATGGTAAAGCTGCGTACACACTAGAACGATTTTGTGGCCGAAATCGGCGCACCCGCGAAACGGCCTAGTGTGAATGCAATAACGGCCGATATTGTATCACATCGGCCGGCGTTATTGGCATTTGAGCACTGCTCAAAATTCCCGACGATTTTTAGCAGATTATCAAGGAAACCACAACACCAAATCAGTTCAGAAGTAGCTTGTGGTCGCAAACAATGATGATAAAATAATAAAAAATCATCAATTTTCCCAGCAATAACCAAATAATAATTATAATAATAATTATTATTATCTTAAAACTCACCAAGAAAATTTATTATTTATGTATTACCATTTTTATTTTAACATGGTAGATTAATCATTGATAAGCATAAGTTTAAATAATTTAGAAATAATCATAATTAATTAAAATAAGTATTTGGTAAAGCTAAAAAAAATAAAAAATTCTGTTCAGAACAACATAGATAATTAATAATGCCGCAGCCACAGCTAGTGCATTTACTAATAACAATCATAGACATGGTGAATAATTGTGAAATAACATTTAGCAATATCAACAGTATTTCTATGGCTATGCTGAAAAACAAAATTTATCTATCTTTCTCACCAAAGAGCAAATGCTTTTCGGCCGAAATTATTTTCTAGTGTGTACGCAACCATCGGCCGACAAAGGAAACAACTCTAACAAGAACGATTTTTTGTTCACAAATTGTTCTAGTGTGTACGCAGCTTAAGAGTGAAACTATTTACAGGGAGTAGCATACATGGCTTTTCCTCTCCGTACGAATACCAGCCGGGAGTACGTGTGACACAGACCTGGGGGCCTGGAGTGCGTGTGACATAAACCTGGGGGCCGGAAGTACGTGTGACACAGACCTGGGGGCCGGGAGTGCGTGTGACATAGACTTGGGGGCCGGAAGTGCGTGTGACATAGACCTGGGGAAGAGTAAATGATATGAAATAACTAACCTGTTATGTTTGAGGTCAGACCAGTCTTGCTCGGCCGGAGCAAACAAAGCTCTCAGATTCCTCTCCGACTCCCCAACATACTTGTTTAGCAGCTCCGGGGAGCTAACCATTTGTACCTGGGAATAACTTCAGCTCGGTAAAAATTTTAAATTATACTTAGTTATGTTTAAGTTAGATTAAAAAAATAATAGTAATGATAAATTTAATATAATTTAATTTTCGGTAGGGCATAGACATGTTCACAGATACACTCACAGGCATAGATGTAGCTGTATTTAGTGCTTACATGTTTGCTGTCAATGACTGAAGCGATAGTTCTAGCAAGTAAAGACTTCCCGGTGCCGGGTGGTCCATACAGAATGAGGCCTTTGACATGGGTCAATCCAAGGTCTCTTGTAATGTGAGATGGGATGGCTGGCAGGGAATATACAGTAGATACTGCAGATCAACACTGGCAGGGAATATACAGTAGATACTGCAGATCAACACTGGCAGGGAATATACAGTAGATACTGCATATAAACACAAGTAAGACATCATTGAATGTTTTACAAGCTTGACTAAAACTTACTCCTTGTGAGAAATACTCTGTCGTGAATCTCTCTGCCTTGTTTGAGCATTCCTCCGACCCCGTACGTCTGAAGATTGGAGAATAGTCTTTTGAAGTCTGGTACAGCAGTGAATGACACCGACACATGCTTTTGTATCTGTAGGTCAAGGTCACTTTGACTAAAAAAATTCAAAATTAGTCAGCCAGTTTACCATTTGCAGGCTGGATGGTGTAGCTTAATCCATAGAACTATCTCCTCCTAGAGCGCTAACTATGGGTCAAATAGTACATGAGCCGCTGGTGACAGAGAGCAAGTAGTTTTATATACAGTTTATTCAGTAAGAGGGTAATTCTTATATCTTTATGTAGATATTGTTAAACAACTGTTTTATTATATTCGCCACGTTTAAAGGTAAGGGTTCCAAAATCATCAAACGCTATCGTTAGTTACGAGGTCAAGGTTCGAATTATTGTGAATTTTGGATTCTAATTTTTACCAGCATGCAATATGTTATCAATTCGCAAGTATTTCTTCATGTTCACGATTGTATTCTTACAGCATTGAAAGTGAAGAACTCCTCAAAGCATATGTTAGTAAAAGCGTAAGTTAAATGATAAACTGTGTGACCTAAAACAACATACGTAATGTAGTACAATCGTTAGCTGGTGTGTTTAGCATGAAGGAAACATAAATCCAAAACCACGTATTATAGTATTTAGTTGTTCGACTGTGAGATATTGCATATTGAAAGTCAGCATATTGATGGGGTTTAGTCTATAAATGTAATTCTCACAAAGGGTTGAGGAGCGGTTAGCTGACCCACCGCCATCACCATCACACAATCTCACCCTGCTATTTCTAAGGCTAGCTTATAACTTTGGCCACTTCCAACACTCACTGCTGATTGGACACGAGTCAAACATTCAATCAACCAATCATTGACAACCTTAATGTGTTCACAGGTTGCCACTTGACCAATAGAGATCTCAGCTACATGCGATTGAAGATTTAGAAAGCCAGTTCCATGAAGAATTAGTTTTGAGCCTCCTAAAGCCGAGCAGCTTTGGGTATGAGAGGTCGGGTGGGCATCCTTACAGCCAGTCACTACAAGAACAGTAGAACTTGGCTAAATTTTGAAAAACCCAATAATAAAAGTATATGGACAAAACCATACACAATTATTTAAGAAATGTATATAGACTCACCAGAAATGACCTTGACATGCTGTTTCTTGTGCAACGGACACCCCACGTTAGAGATTATATTTATGTAATATTCACACAAACGTGGACTAAGTCCTTCTTTGGCTGAGACATCTTTGTATGCCACATCACCGTCAGCATGGAACTTGTATTCATTAGGGCACTGTATATTGGCAATATACCATTACCGATTGAAACCAACAAATTGTGCATATATAAAACAGAGGAGATGTAATATTTCACGAAGGAGCAATAATCATGCTGGATATAAAAATAAAACTAACGAAAGAAAAAATATAAAAACGGGAGATTTTAGCCAAAATAAATTTATCAATTGTTAGCTACCATAATAAGCTTGATCAGATTGTAATGGAAATAAACCTTCGAACTGACGATTTTTGATTATTTAAAACTGGTTTTATACTTTTGCTTCAAATTGTAGTCTCATAATAGATATACATGCAGTATGATTTTGATGAAGAATGATCCTAGAGTTCTAAGTGAAAGTAACCAACTCACCACTTTTTAGAAGCAAGCATGGAATATGCAATTGGTTAGTTTAAAATACCATATAACTTAGATTATGAATAAAATCAATACTTATTCATGATTGGGATGAATAAATTGTTTGATTCAAATAACAACCCTGCAATATAACACCACTAACTAACTATATGGAAATACTCAAGGAAACAAGCCAAATGAAGGAAGTTATCTCACTTGCACATTTATGATAGCGGTGCGATTTTTATGAGGCATGGCTTCACATTTTGACCCTTCAGCTATAAGAATGGTGACTCCAGCTGACGGGACATTCTCCGAAGACTCTCGCACAGACAACACACTTCCAATAGATGTTGGATTTAACCCTGCGAAAAATAAATACGTACCTAAATGGAAGTAGTTATTTAGTCAAAAACATTTCCACTGCAAAACATCACAGTTATTGAAACAATCATACACCTGAAAAAACTTTTGGCATTGCCGCAGAACAAAAATCTATGTAATAATTATATCGGCTGTCTGACAATTACCTGGTACATATATGCAAGCATGTGTGTAGATTCCATTGCCACATAAAACAGATTTCTCTGCTAAATTGATAACAATTGTGGAATCTTTAGGCTGAGAGAGACCAGCCTCTATCGACTTTTCACACAATGGCGTGAGGTCAAAGACAATACCACTCTCTGTGATAAAAGATTTGCAGACAGTATTCTGCTGAAGTGCTGATGTCTGAAATAGGCGATAGTAATGGTAAAATAAAGTTATGTAATAATATAATAATATAAAACGTTTGGAAATAAAAACGAATATCACATGAAAAATACTTACGCATGCATTTTGGTTAACTAGTGATTCATACAGAAATAATACCAAAAATATGCTGTTATTTTTAATAAGAGACTTCATAGTTCAAGTTGTATCTGAGCAATGGCAATCGGAGTCGCAAGATAAGTGGAGATGGAGATGTATCATTCATCACATCATTATTCTATATCATCCATAATAGTCCAGGGAGAATCTGTAACAAACAACACGCGGAAATGTATTTTTTCAGCATCAACAATATGTGGTAGCAAACAGTCAATTAATGATCGGAAATCATCAATAATAATACATATATGAAATGCTCATAATATTACATTATAATAAAGTTAATAATAACAATCATTATATTGTATATAATATTAAGTAACTAGTAGTAGTAGGAAGTAGTAGTAGTAGTAAGTAGTAGTGATAGTAAGTAGTAGTAAGTAGTAGTAAGTAGTGGTGGTAGTAAGTAGTAGTGGCAGTTATGCTATGTTTGTGTAGATCTCCTAGACACCTAAGTGTGGGGAAGTGGCAGACATCGTGTTAGTTATCAAAACTAAAATCGTAAAACAACGAAGAAAAACTAAACATTCAGCACTATCTTTTGGGTTGAGCTCTCAACTCTCTGGAAGTGCGACAGAAAAAGCCTTGGTGCATGGAACTTGTATTGCAAACTTGTACCGGAGGCACTGATCTAACCACTGATCTAGTAAGATGACTGGATTTGGAAGAATTCTGGTGGTTTTCAAATTCAACCCTAAGAAAAGAATAATGTTTGTCGCTGACAACTTTACTAAACAATTTGTGATGGGCATTCCTTCGTCTCTCTTCCAATGACAGCAATCCGAGAGCCAGCCTAGCCTTTCTGACACTAACAACTCCTCGTAGGCCACATATGAATTGGATCGCCTGCCTCTGCACTCTCTCCAACTATTCCACATGCTTAACCAAGTAGGGATCCCAAGCCTCCGAAGCATAGCCAAGGACTGGCAGACAAAAGGAGATGTATGCCACAAGTCTCACTTTCATAGGAGCGTCATGGAGGGCTCTCCTGATCATTCCCAATTTTTGGGAGGCCTTACTGGTAACCATGTCTATGTGTGAATCTCAGTGGAAATTCTTGCATATATTGATACCCAGACATTTAAACTCTGATACTTGGATTAATGGTGTGTTGTCCAATGTGTATGTTGTCTCGACATCAGATTTTTTACTAAAAGCTACAGTTTGACACTTAGCGACATTGAATTGCATATGGTTTTGTTTAGCCCACTTTGACAAATTGTTGAGATGTTGCTAGAATTTATCATAATCCTCAGGGCTGTTCACCACCATGTAGGCCAGAGCATCATTAGCGAATAGTCTTAGAGAGGAGTCTAAAGAGTTAGCTATATCATTAATGAATACCAGGAACAGCAGCGGACCAAAGACAGATCCCTGAGGCACTCCCGATATAACTGGCAGAGGCTTTGAGTGATGTCCCTGTATAACCATCCTCTGGGTCCTATCTGTTAGTAAGTCATGTGTCCAACGTACGATCACCGGATGAAAAAGGTAAGCTAGCATCTTCTTAATGAGTAATTTATGGTCAACTTTGTCGAAGGCTTCGGAAAAATCCAAGACCGATGCATGAATCGTTTGATTTTTGTTGATATAACTCATGATGTCATGCAAGACTGTTACAAGCTGAGTTGTACAAGAAAGCCCTCTTCTGAAATTATTGTAGGATGTAGTACTGGTAGTGGTATTGGTAGTAGCAGTAGCCTAATAATTATAATAAGTAATAATAATAATCATCATGTAATGATAACAGCCCATGACGATGATGCTGCTTTTATTATTATCATCATTATAATTATTATTTCATCATCATAATTAATTTTAATAAATGAATACTACTACTACTGTTGTTCCGAATATTATATGTCTTTATTATAGACTACATTCTGGCGCATGCGCCTACTCACCATGTGAAGGATCGGGCTTTATATATATAGTTAGAAAACGTGCCACTAAAAACAAGAGCTATTACTAGAACCTGGCCAGGGTAGAATAATAAACAATAAACAATCAATCACAACACCTATGCATACAGATTATCGCAACACTACACTTTACACACATTCAACCAAGAACAGGTGAGAGATAAAACATGGTGTCAGAAGTAAACGCAGTTTTGTAGCTCTACACAGACCATACTGACTAAATAAATAATTTTGTGATTTGTGATTTTGTGATTTGAGGCTCCCAATTGACAACACTGTTGGCTAATGGCTCGTAAGGTTGATCTTCCGAAGCCCCTATTGCTAGATGAACATAGAGAGGAAGCATTCCGCGTGTTTGAGAAGCAGTGGCAGAGATACTCGATTGTTACGAAGCTAGCCGATGAAGATGGTGGCTATGGAGCAGCGCTGTTGTTATACATAGTTGGAGAGCCGGCTGTCAGATTGGTTGAGTCGAGTGGGGCTCCCCACACAACCGTTGATCAGATACTGGGGATATTAGAAACTCATTGTATAGGCAAGAAAAATGAGTTGTATCATGATTTTGTTTTTGGCACGGCTGACCAAAAAGAGGGCAAAGATTTTGACACTTTTCTGGCAAGGCTACGAGGTTTGGAGAGTATTTGTGATTTTGGTGCCTTCAAAGATTGTATGATCTGGAACAGAATTGTTCTGGGTATACAGGATAATGAAACAAGGTGAAATTTGTTGGCATCACCTGAACAGACCCTGGAAGCCATCACAAAGCTGTGCAAGAGTGAGGAGAGGGCGACCACCACCCTGAGAAAAATACAAGCAGATGAAGCTGTCAATGCCGTGTCTAGCCGAAACCATAGAGGATCCGCAGACAGAAAGGTGTCTACAAGATTGTCAGCCTGCAAATACTGCGGCGCAAGCCATGCTCCGAGAAAGGAGGCGTGCAAAGCTTTTGGGAAAATTTGTAACTACTGCAAAGCTAAGAATCACTTTGAAGCGGTATGTTTGAAAAAGAAGGTTGTTGCGAGGGAGTCCACCCATGCAATAATTGATGAAAACAGTGACCACGAATCCATAGACCAAATCACGTCGTCCACAAGCGCTAAAAAGATTATGACGCGTTTAATAGTGGTGAAGTCCGCCTTGGAAGTGAAGTTCCAGATAGACAGTGGGTCGACAGTAAACATCCTAAGACGAGACATGCTACCACAGGACACACCACTAGTAGCGGATGGGACAGTCTTGACATCATGGACCAACAACTCCCAGACCTCCCTAGGTACGGCCAAAGTGATGGTTCGAAATCCTACTAACAACAAGAAGTACAACGTGTTGTTTCACGTGGTAGCTGAGAACAGAACGCCAATACTTGGGATACGAGCGTCCATAGCCATGGGCATGATAACAGTCAATCAGGAGAACATTAATGTGCTATCATTAGATGGTCCCCTAAGTATCCACAGAATTTCCCAGGGTGTTTAACGGAGACCTTGGCTCACTCCCAGGGGTACAGACTCTACAAGTGTCCACAGATGCAAAACCTCATGCATCTCCGGTTCGCCGAGTTCCGCATGCAATTCACACCGCGGTGAGGGCTGAATTAGAGGCAATGGTAGAGAAAGGGATAATCGCGCTAGTAGACACTCCGACACCGTGGGAAAGCAACATGGTGGTAGCCAAAAAACCAAACAGTAAGCTGAGAATCTGCATTGACCCGCAGCGGTTGAATGAGGCATCACAAAGAGAATCCCACCTCATGCCAACGTTGGAAGACGTACTTCCGACATTCAAGCATGCTCGTGTATTCTCTGTCGTAGACCTGAAATCAGGATACTGGCATGTGAGACTTGATGATGAATCAGCTGCTCTCACGTGTATGAACATTCCATTTGGTTGATACCGATGGCTGAGAATGCCATTTGGACTGCAAGTATCCTCGGAGATATTCCAAAAGCAGTTACATCGGGCGCTTCACGATATTGAAGGTGTCGTGTGTGTCGCGGATGACATAGTAGTGATTGGACGTGGCCTAGATGATAAAGTGGCAACAGTCAATCATGATTCGAGAATGAGAGCGTTGCTAAAACGTTGTGAGGACTTGCACATCCAACTAAACCCTGAGAAGATCCAACTATGTCAGAAGTCCATCAAATTTCTAGGACACATATTGATCGATCAAGGCCTGCTGCCAGACCCAATGAAAATTCAGAGTGTAGCAGAGATGAAAGAGCCTCAGAATGAAAAGGAGCTGAAGAGTTTTCTTGGATTCATTCAATATTTGTCCAAATTTCTCTACAACCTCGCCCCAATTGCTGTGTGCCTACGTGAGGCAACCAAGGGTGATACCTGGAATTGGACTAAAACTCAGAGCAAAGCATTTGAAAAGGCCAAAGCATTAGTAACAGCAGAGCCAGTGATGCTGCAATATTATGACCCAACCAAAGAATTGACGGTACATTGTGATGCCAGCGACAAAAGCATCGGAGCGGCTCTGCTCCAAAATGGACAGCCATTGGAGTTCTCAAGTAGATCACTCAGAGATGCCGAAACTCGATATGCAGTTATCGAGAAAGAGTTACTCGCGGTAGTATGGGCAGTGGAAAGATACCACCAGTACACATATGGCAGACATACCACCATACTATCTGATCACAAGCCGTTAGAGAGAATCATGCTCAAGCGCCTAAGAGATATCCCCTGGAGAGAGGAACTGAAAGCACAATCTGCAAAATGCCAGGTCTTACAGACCATCAAAGATATAATTATGAGAAGATGGCCGGAAGAGAAAGAGAAGGTCCATGACCTAGCCAAGCCATATCATGCGCGATGAAATGGCAGTTCACGATGGCTTGGTATACAAAGGGGAGAGAGTGATTGTCCCAAACTCACTCAGAACAGAGTTTAAACAGGAACTTCACTTGTCACATCAAGGCATAAAAGCTACCCTACGGCGTGCTAGGAAATGCCTTTATTGGCCAGGAATGACCAAAGATCGAGGATTTTACAGCCAGATGCGAGATCTGCCAAAGACAAGGTACTAAGCAGCAACCAGAACCAATGATGAAAACCGACTTGCCAGATCGACCCTGGCAAATTGTATCGACCGACCTTTTCACATGTGGCGATAGGGAATATATGGTCACAGTAGACCACTTTAGCAATTTCATTGAAGTGGATCGGATTGAGTCCAAAGATACTCGGACCATAGTGAAGAAGCTAAAAAATCACATGGCACGATATGGGTTGGCAGAAACTCTAATCTCGGACAACGCTCCCCAATTCACATCTGAAGTGTTTGAGAAATTTACCAAGAAATACAATACTCGTCATCAAACATCTAGCCCTCATCATCCTCAAAGAAATGAGAAAGTGGAGTCTGCAGTGAAGACAGCCAAGACACTAATCACGAAAGCCAATGATGATGGTGCTGATACATATTTAGCACTGCTAGCTCATCGAAATACCCCACAGGAAGGGCTTGATGAGAGTCCTGCTCAGCGAATGTTTGGTCATAGGTGCAGGACTACGCTCCCAACGACGCCTTCACTGTTGCAACCAAACGTGACTGACGGCAAGCGGACAAAGTCCATGCTTGCGCGAAAGCAGGTCTTTGACAAGATACAGTTTGATACCCATACCAAGGAGTTGGAGTCACTACAGCAAGGAGACTCCGTACGACTCAGACCAGTTACTCTAGGTCAAAAGGTGTGGGCAAAGGCTCAAGTCACCCAACGACTCGATGAAAGGTCTTACGTCGTACAGCCTGAAAAAGGATCAGAGTAGACATGAGAAAAGTTCCATCTGTAAACACACCAAGCAACAGCAATATAGGGAAGCCAACATCGCCAACTCTAGAAGAGGATAACTTGAAAGCCACCACTTGTACCTCGGCAGAATCTACTGACACTTACACGACACCCTCAGTCAAAATGACTCGATCAGGAAGAGCAATCACCCTTCCAATTCGTTACTGCGAGTAGCGAAGGTCAATCACCTTTGACCCATATACCCTAAATTTACTCGACATATTACTCAACATTTATCCTCACGACTCAGCGGTCGCTGTACAAAATACATTGCTCTTCATTTTATTTACTCAGAAATCAATCGCAGGTCAGCGATTTAACTAGACAATCCACTCGAAATCTATAGAGATAATCAAAACAATAATAGTAAAAAAGAGAGGATGTTGTGCCGAATATTATATGTCTTTATTATAGACTACATTCTGGCGCATGCGCCTACTCACCATGTGAAGGATCGGGCTTTATATATATAGTTAGAAAATGTGCCACTAAAAACAAGAGCTATTACTAGAACCTGGCCAGGGTAGAATAATAAACAATAAACAATCAATTACCACACCTACCTATGCATACAGATTATCGCAACACTACACTTCACACACATTCGACCAAGAACAGGTGAGAGATAAAACAACTACTACTAACTAACTAATGATTATTATAAATAAAAAAAATAGCAACCACGTATTATTATTATTATTATTGAACCTCAACGTTATTATTATTATATTACTTATTATTAATATTACATAATAATAACTAAATTATAATTAAATAATACATAATAATAATAATAATTATAAATAATAATAAGTAATTATAGTATTATATATAATTAATAATAATATTATATATATATAATAACAACATGAAAATAATATATAATAATAAATAATAATTATTAATAATTTAAATTTAGTATTATTATTATTATTAATTATTGTTTGTTGCATGATGATGTATGTATGTTGTTGTTATTTATATTTATTAAATTAATTATTAAATTAATTATTATTAATTATTATTATAATTATTATTATTATCAATATGACATTATTATTATTATTAATTAGTATTTACTTAGTTCATTTATTATTATTATTATTTATATAATAATTATAAATTAATATTATTTATAATTATTATTAATATTATTATTTATTTTTTATGGATGGATGGACCAAAGCCAAAGAAGGAAAATATTATAATAATTAATAATGTGAACAAATAAAGTAAAGTCAATGAAAAATGTTTGCTATCTTACCTACACTCTGTGTCAGCTCATTCAAATAATAATAATTAACAAGCAGACTAGACTACTGTAATAACTACCCTATACTATAATAATAACAAAATTATTATTCTTCTAACTTTATTTATTTTTATTGCCAAAGAATTTTCTTTTTCGAGTTAACTTTCGCGGTAACAACGTATTTCCGCTTCCTCTTTCTTCTTCGAGGCTACTTTGTTGTTTTGATTGGCTTTTGCCAAGCACATTGACCAATTACAAGCAAGTACTGTCGATGTTTGCTAGTTGCTGTGTAACCAGCTTCTCAATGAACGGTGTTAGCTGTAGATTTTTTTGTTTTATCTAGTTCTGGCTTTATTTAACCGTACTCTGCCACCTGACTGGTAAAAACCCAATATATTTGTGCTTATCAATTTAATGAAAAGAAAGCAGTGTCATATTTATTGAAATAACTCATTTTTGCCGGTTTCACAAGTGTTTTTTGACGTCTCATCATTCATTGATTGGTGGTTGTACTACCAACCAATGGTGGTGGTTGGTGTGGTGGTTGTTATTATTGATTGAGCAACAACTTGTTGTAAACTTGTTGTTGTGTATTTCACTCACATGCACAAATAATAAGAAAAAGCAGTTAACCATTATAATCATTTAATAAATTGTTTTTCTGTGTTTTAAAAATAAAAACTAGTTTCAACTGCTCCAATAATTTCACGTGTTATCCTAGTGGTACAAAACCCTTATCCTATGTCATGGATGGATTGAGTATTTCTTTTGTACATGATGATAATAACAATTCCATTGCAAAGCATCTTCAGCTCCTTTGGAGCCTAGGAAAAATCCAATAGCCTGTTAGAGACCAAAACACATGAACTGTTTATAACAATTTACACACTCTGGGAATTGGCTCGAACCCATAAACTGATCATTGCACTCCTAAGCTCTAATTAACAAACCACTAGGCCCAAAAACTATTAATAATTGTTTTACTTATTGTTTTTATTAAATAATAACAAATAAGTCAATTATCATAATACTATATTATATATCATTACTATATTATATACATAATTATTATGTATATAATATAGTAATGAAAAGCGACTTGCTATATTGATAAATGATAGTAAATAATGTTAACTATCATTATTATTAGTAATAACATACTACTTAGGTTAAGCATTGACTAACTGAGATTCAAGTTTTGTTGGTGAGGGGCTTAGGAACTATCATTAAGAAAACTAGCTTGTCGATTAGTAAAAGTAAATTATTTATCATTATTTCAAATTATTTTGTCTATCCAAGGCAATCATCAATACATATTCAATGGTTCTCGCATTGAGGGCTGAGCAAATTTAGAACAAATCATAGGTTTCTTTCTTGGTGATGTCCTTTTGTTGCTTTTGCTCTACCTACCATCAACTAATTTTTTTCTTGGATTTTACTCAATCATTCCTTTTTCCTCCTCAAATTCTTTCAAAAAGCCCTGCAATGTACATCGATAGCCTTGAATATTAGGCAAAAAAATTCTGCTTTTGGAACTTTCATGAAAATTAAATGCGTGTAGACTGAAATGAACGCCCACAAAAATAGATACAGACATAGCTAGAATAGACGATTATTGTAGACATTTTCTGGATTGAAAGTCGATTATGTCTTAGAGAAATAAAATGGACCATCATTTCTGGAAATGTTGGCATTCATTTGTGGCGCATATGAACTACCGCTTCAACTTTTGTTCCAAAAATAAAATAATTACCGTTTTTATCAAAATAGACAATTTTTGGAATAAAATATGAAATGATATCTTATATGTCACCAGAAACGAATGCCGGAACTTTGGGAATGACTACATTCATTTTATGTCCGACTGTCCGCATTTGTTCCTTATAACGTTCATTCCTGTCGGTATTTATTCCTGTCTATGTTAGTTTAAATTCCACTTTTTACGAATCTATTGCACAGTTTATCATTATAATTTTTGTTAAAGAGCTGTAAAGACCATCAAAATACCTCTATGGTGTTGAAATGAGTGCAACTCCTCCACCAAAGTCTGTCAATAACGTTAGTTTCCAAGAATAATTTATTTTTGCAGCAAAAATGAGCTCAACATTTCGTAGAATGAAAGTCGAATTAGTATTTTAAATGTCGCCCAAAATGAATGTTGACGTTGCTTAATACGCACATCAAAGTATGTATATTCAGCCGGTTGTAGGTACTTATTTCAAGTTTGTTGGGCCTTGCTTTAGGTTGTGCTCAAGTTCGTTTCAATTTTGTTTGTATAAATTCGTAAATCTTCATTTTCTTTCCGATATTAGCATCATGCAAGTTACTTTTTGTTTCACTGTAAAAATAACTGACTATTATCATAAACTTAGGTAAATCATGACTGCTGGATCCATTATTGTTCCGACAATAATACCATTGCGGGCTCCAGCTCCTGGCAGACCAAAACAATTAATTGATTCCAACACCAGAATTGAGATAAAGTCAGGTAAGAGTCTGCTGAAGAGCTCATTTTCATGTAATATTTTGTAAGCAATTGCATTACTT
Organism: Cryptosula pallasiana; assembly: GCA_945261195.1. NCBI lineage: Eukaryota > Metazoa > Bryozoa > Gymnolaemata > Cheilostomatida > Cryptosulidae > Cryptosula > Cryptosula pallasiana. Next base: position 13,617,147 of record OX183130.1, on the reverse strand, counting down.
AGCTGTAGCAAACAGTAGTTTTGGCAGTTGTTCTTCATATATTTTAATTGTAGAGTCACAAAATGTTGATATATATTACACAATGGATGGGAGAAAGCCTGAGCCATTTGCAGCCTTGGGTACTGATAGATCTACATTCAAATATCGCGGGCCGTTTACATTGCCTGAAGGAAAGCAAACGGTGAAAGCTATGGCTACATCAAAGTATGTAGTAGATTGTTTTTTGTTATGATGCTTAGAGCACCGGAAATGCTTGTCACTTAATGAATGTCACGTGCCGATGCCCAAGTGTCTAAAGTGTCAAATTGTCAAATACTGACATCTGTCAAAGACACCTGCCATTGGACTTCAGCAATAACTGACACTGTGCTGTCAAAACTGTCATGTCACTATCATTGCTTTGTTCGGCAACATTTCTTTTTCAATTTCAGAGACGGCATTAGGCAAAGCTATATAAACACCAAGGTGTTTGACGTGGAATATGTGCATGTTGAGGTGCCTTACAAAATAGAGGATGATGATAAAGCCTTTCAAAAAGATCTCATAAAAGAAAAGAATATGGTAGTTAAATGTGTTTAAGTTACTAACTCCTTGGGTGGCCATGACACGCTACTACAGCCAGTACTAGTATGTGTATTATTACAGCGTAGCAGCAGCAGGCCTTATAGGCAGGCCTGGAATGAAGACTCTATCAACCAACTGGAGACGGACATGACTGATATGAGGGTAACGGGCAGCAATCGACTTGCTGGTCAGAGTTCTGCTAGATTCACTTCCAACCGAAGCTCTCACAGAGACAACAGGGTTTGTACATCTATGGCTTTCTTACGGCTTGAACTTTTCTGCTGATGTCATTTAAAAAGTTTTTGGCTCATGGAAAATGTGATCTACATAGACCTAGATCTCTATTCTCTGTACTGTAGTATGCTGAGACAGAGGCTTCATCTCATCGAAGGTCTGCACCTAACCCTTACAAGCCGACCATGAAACTTCAAAAGAAAACAGATTTTTTGAGGTACAAAAAGACAGAAAATTCTCAACGTCTGCATAAAAAACCTCAAATCAATTGTTTATCCAATCAAAACTGCCTGTAAGTCAGCCATTTTAGTTGGTTGTTTTGCTTGTAGATGCACGTACTGTTTTGCTGATAGACCTTCTGACCCATATGCCAGGTTTTGTCAAACTTGTGGTAATGCAGTGCCACCCTTACCAACAAGCAGACTGGCACCACCTGATGCTGGAGAGGTCAGTTTTTTTTTAAGTATTATATTTTCTTCTCCGGTAATAATGTTTTTAAATTTGATTAGAATATATTCAGATATTTTTTCATTGGTGACCAGTTTCAAATCCCATGCATGATGCTGTTTTTTTTTGCAGTAACTGAAAAAAATTGTACTTTTCTGATCAGAAATGAGTCCCTGGTATGCTATATATCTGCAAACAATATTTTTATTCGTAGATGGGTCGCTGCGTCTACTGTAGCTCAATTGTACCTCTCAACACTGAGGCATGTGTTGTGTGCGAGGCATCTATCCCAGACCAGAATCAACCTCAAATGTCTCACAAGATATCACAGAGTAAAGTGTGCCAGTACTGCGGTACAGGTAAGAGATGAGCTCTTTCTCAGACTAAGATAACTGCTTGTTCGGGAGTTGTCCTACTTTGAGTAGTCTGAAACGAATCAAATATTGTCATGCAGGTAATCCAGCGACCCTGAGCACTTGTATTTTGTGTGAGAACAAGTTACCTACGCATGCTCGTGCTGTTCAGACTAAAGACATGGCTCCACCTGCGCCCGTGTCCTCAGGCCACGATAGGGAATGCAGCTCGTGTCACCGAGTCAACAATCCTGATGCTCGATTCTGTGATTGGTGTGGAGCCAAGGTTAGATTTCTCCTGCAAGACTAAGTTTCAAAGAAATAACTACGTACTTCATTTTTTAGCGGATTGTTGACAACGTAATTTATTGGGAGTTGCTTTCTCTTTTTAGGAATTATTTGTTAGTGAGAGTTGTCTACCATGAAGTTTAAAACTACTCATAACTTTCCCATTATAATTGTTTTAAGAATTTATGTCATGTTTCAGCCAACCCCTCAGGGTATTCCGATGACATGCTCCCGATGTGGTGCCACCAACAATCTGTATGCCGCATTCTGCGCTTCCTGCGGTGTCTCCATCAGTGCTCCAAACCGGGAAGTCAACAACTCATCCTTGGTATGGAACCTTCTGCTGCAATCTATTGTATCATTATTCATTGCTGATATTAATGAATGTTTCTTTTTTATTATTTCTCTAATTTCAGACTCCAAATTCTAAGTCAAAGGTCTATTGGGCCCCGATACCTGGACCGGAGAAGGAAGAGGCTAGTCATACTCCGTCCCCTGTTGTACTCAGGCCTAAGAAAGTGGCTACATATGAGATGGCCACACAGACAGTCGGCCTGTTTTATCCGTCAGAGCGTGAGCTACAGAAGAAAAGACAGGAAGAGGAAGAGAAATGGGCGATGGAGAAACAGTTGAGAGATAGGAAGCCCCTGATAACTAGTGTTAGTCCTGGGAAGGGATACTGGAGGAAACAAATGGAGCATATGACCACCCACCTCAAGGCTGAGGCCCAGAATAATCCGGAATTTAGAGCTTTGATTGGTGATGCACGGATGGGCAAGGTATGCTTATTTATACATGCTGTTGGGTTGGCTGATCTTTCCTCTGCCATGCTGTCGGGTTGGCTGACCTTTCCTCTGCCATGCTGCCGGGTTGGCTGACCTTTCCTCTGCCAGAGATATTCTGACAATATACTTGATTTATATAGCTCACAGCCGTGTCGGTGGCAGAAGATGGATTTGAGTTGACTCTCACTGCCAGCTACGCGCTGAGAGGTGTAAAAGATCCCTATAGAGTTCCTCCTATGACTGGCTCCAAAGTTCTCAGTGATTTAACTCATCGGCGTAGGAATATGGACAGTGATAGCAGCAGCGAAAGTGATGAAAGAGATAGTTTTAGTAAGTCATTTAGTTTTCAGCTGACCTGTAAGTTCAAGCTCACCCTATCTGGTCTTTGGCTGTTACAGATAATAGTTTATTGGAAATTTGCTGACAATTTTATTTCACCTTAAAGTATTTTCATTTGTGGCTAAATACTTTTACACGCTGTGAATTCAACATTTCTTTAATTTGGTTTTTACCTGTTTTTGTACAACTGTATTGTCTTCATTACATTTTGAAGTAAAATGAGACAACTCCATATTTTTCAACCATGCTAGAGCAATGGAGATGGTGATGTTTCAGCAAAGTTAATATAGAATAACCGATTTAGGTTTGTTATGTAAAACCATGGAAGTCGGTGTTTCACTCATTTGATGAAGTATCGAAACTGCTACAATAAATGTCCCATATATAGAAATGAAAATAAAATAAAAAACCTGCTACTTTGAAAGCTACAGAAAGCGCCAAAAAGGTTTCTTTTGCCCCCGTCTTCTTCTCAATGAAGCCTGATTGCTTATAAATCTGGAGTTATCTTTTCAAAATTAGTGGAATCTGTAGTTGGAATTCATTTGACTGGTGAGATGTGTACTCTTAGTTGTGGTTTTCATTATTGTTGGGAAAACACACAAAAAATTATAACAACTTTTTACTTTTGAACTTGCTGAAAATTGCTAAATGCATTAATGTTGTGAAAATTAATTATTTTTGGCAATAAAGCTTTTTAGATAGTTTTGAGAAGAAAGCGTAACTCCTATTAGTAATAAAAGTTTCTGAAACAATTAACAGAAACTGTAAATGTTTACACAATAATTTTTTTATTGCGATCAGAGAAATCTCTTGAATTATTTAAACTTCACTGTTTTTTATGGTGGCTCATAACGTTAGACGGTTTCGTTTTCAAAGCGTATGAACGGATTTGAAATAGTCCAGACGGTTTGCAAAGCGTCTTTTACACTGAAAATAATTGGGTAACTGTAGTAAAATAGCCCAAGAAACTATGTTTAGAAACGGGCTTGTTGGTTATATTAAATTAATTGTCGGCCTCAGCAGTTGCGGGATTAATGCTATAAAACTGTATTTTTTGTCCAACAATTGTCAAATCTGCAAACCGTATAGTTGTCTTGCAAATAATTCAGACGGTTTAGAAATGATCCAGATGATTTAGAAAATTACAAACCGTATGGACGCTTTAGAAAGAGTATGAACTATTTACAAACCGTATGAATTGTTTTGAAATAGTCTGAACTGTTTTAAAATAGTCTAAACTATTTTGAACTGGTTGGAAAAGTTTGCAAGGCACATGGCTTTCGAACCAAAAGCGATCGTCATAATTTTATTTATAGCCTCTATATAACTTTATCAACATAGACGTCGATCCAAAGACATAGAGCAAGTTAATTAACTGTGTAAAAATGTTGTTGAATATAATCTCTAAAATGATTTTTTACATTTACAGTTAGGTTGTCTTTATTATTTAAAATAATTTAAAGCAAATAATATTTAATAAATAAAAAAAATAATTTATTTATCTAAATAAAATTCAACTGTTCAATGTTTAGGAGAAACATTATCCATCATAAATGGACTGTATATCTATGATCAATAGAGCGAGCCAGCAAATCGGCTCGGATTTTCCAAGCTCACGAACAATTTCACAAAGCGTTCAGAAGTTTTTGCAAAAGTTCAGACTATTTCAAATTCGTTCAAACGGTTTGGAAAGCGTTCAGACGTTTTAAAACCCAAAAGGCAAAACGTTCTGAGCCACCATAGTTTTTCGTATCTTTTTACTTTTCATGTATTTGCTGTGGATTATTGTATAGTACAGCACGCCAGCGGTATATACTTATTGTACAATACTTGTAACCATTTCATCCATTTTATCTCAACTTTGTTACGTTTAGTTCCAAGTGAAGACGAAGAGTTTATTGAGAAATCCAAGTCTAAGCCCAAAACCAAAAAGAAATCAACAAAAAAAGAACCCAAGCTATCTGTGAGATCACATTTCATTTATTTCTGTAATTTTTTCTAAATTTTCTAAAAGATTTCATTCAAAGATTTTGGCTAGATTGGCAATGTCTCTTCTCAATGCTTTAGCCTGAGGACAAGAAGTTACTGAGAGAGGTCGGTAAGAATGGAGAAGGAAGAGCAGATGAGGTCTCAGAACTTATCACAGAGGTAGGCTGTTCTGCACTACGCCCTCCATAATAGCAAGTTCAAATGAAACTAAAACTAAATGTTTGAAATAAATTATTTGGTAGGTTTTTAGATTTTTATTCAATATCTTGAAGGCGTAAAATTTTTTCGGGTTGTCCAACAGACATGATCCAATAGTTAGTTTCGGTAGTCTGTATGCAACAGATCATGTGATCTAGGTCATTTTTAATAGTTACAGTTTACTTTGGTTTTTTCCATATTTGGAGTTGTCTGCTTTGTTTGCAAGTTGCCAAATACAAAATGATGACATCACATTTTGGTTGTTTGGGATGATTTTTGAGTTATTGTCTCTAATGAAAGAGGAGTACAGATATTTATAAATTACATTGATAAATTATTAAAATATTTACTTCAGAAGTCGTTTTTGACAATCACACGCTGTTATATCATTGAATTTAAAACTGCTCAATTTATCAAAAGATTGATATATTAAGGTAAAAATATAAAATCCATGTTTATTAAAAAATTGAAGATGCAAATATTGAACAATAAAACGTATAAAATAAAATAGAGCAGTTGCAGTGCTGGTATGGAAATTTGATAAGAAAAATCAATTTTTACGCCAACTGTTGTATATGAGGTTTTACCAATTCAAGCCATGGTGTGTGACTGTTAAGTAAGCTGCATAAATCTGCTATGTTACCAAACACCAGTCAGCTAACTCTACATACTCACAGCCAGAGTTCTCATATATTCTGCAGGGAGCCAACCCATCTGTATGCAGTGTTCAAGGCACCCCTGCTCTAGTGTTGGCAACAATGAACAAGTTTGCTGACTGCGTGGCAGCTCTACTTGAGAACGGAGCAGACATCAATGCTCAAGACAAGAATGGTAACACCGCCATGCACTCAGCAATCACCCTCGGTTACTCGGGCAAAGAATACATTGACATCCTACTCAAGTATGACGTAACATGTTCTGCACTAAACTGGATTCGTTTAAAATGTTTTTTATCATTTATTTGCATATAATAATATATTTTAATTGGAATCTTGTACTTTCAGCCATGGAGCCAGTCTCGCAGTGAAGAATAACAAAGGACAAACGGCCCGTGATTTGGCTATCAGCTCCAACAATGACATGGCAGTCAAGTCTCTCACCAGCAGCATCGGCCAAAGTCAGCTCAATAAGATGGCTAAACCAGCGAGGTCTTCATCCAGATCTGGTAAAATAGACCTCTTCTAAACCCTGTACACAGACGTCTATGGCATAGACTCACAACCGCAGCAGCACTGCAAAATGCCTTCTTGATCATTTCTGTTGTGAAAATCTGACACATTCAACACTGCAGATTGTTTTGCATTCCCCCGAATGGAATTTTAAGACTTTATGCACTTATTCATTTGACTTCTGTAGAATTATGGGATTGTTGTTTGTAATTGTAGAATAGTTTAGTTATTTTTGAATTTTACTTTCATAATAAAACATCTTTGTAATGCATGAAAGTAACCGAATATATATCTATATTTATCTGATATGTCATTGATATGTCCTTATGAAGTGCTTCAAATACCAACTTTGTCAAAATTCAATTGATTTCTGTTTTTTCTTAACACAATTAATAGTAAGCAAGTGATGAGTGTTGTCTCCCCATTCCAACATCTTCGAAATATTCTGGGAAAACCTATGACGTACGCAAGTGTTTTATATTTTGATTGGACAATTTTTGGATCATGAAATCACTGAAGCATAACAAATAACAGTACAGTGACCTAGGTCATTGATTGATATAACTAGTAAGTAGTAATAGCCGGCACGTGTGGTTAGTAGTTAGCAGAAACGAAAGTTTAGCGTTCGCTAAACTAAAACACTTGCGCACGTCATTTGTTTTCCCAGAATATTTCGAAGATGTTGGAATGGGGAGACAACACTCATCACTTGCTTATTATTGCGTTAAGAAAATATAGAAATCAATTGAATTTTGACAAAGTTGGTATTTGAAGCACTTCATAAGGACATGTCAATGACATATCAGATAAATATAGAAATGACCGGAGCCATTCTTTAAGTTGACTTTATAATAATACAAAAAAGAGCACAACTCCAGCGATAGCTAGTTAGTCATTTATTAGTTATGTATTTTATAGGTATGATAGGGTATACAGTTATTGCGGATATAATAATAAGTTGACTCACTAAAAGCAAAGTAAAATTGCGGTAAATAAAAGACAATAAACCTACATACACCGTCAGGGTTGTACACCCGCGGACTACATAGCACATAAAGTATTCTGTAGAACAACTATCACAACGAGTGAGAGATAGCAAAAGCTAAAAGGGCCAAGATTGACTTCCAGAATTTTCCTTACAAGGCATGTAGCCAATAAGAGGGCTTGTCAAGAGTCACCTATGCCGCAGTGAGTAAAACATCGCACAATCAGGTATCGTATCTGAACAATATTGAGTAATAGTCCAGGCAGCAGGCAGCCATCACAACAATGTTAGGATGGTTGAGGCAGCAGAGGCTGTTACGAGAGAGAGAGAACTCCAGATGCATAGCTGACAGAGGAGTCATTCTTAGAAGTGCACTTGTTGGACTGGGCGTAGTGTAAAAACTTAAGGTTGGTAAGATGGCCATTGGTGCCTCGACTTTTCAATGCATCTAATGTCTAAAGCACCAAAAAGTGAACATTGGTTACAATTAAACTTAGATGTGACATGATTGGTTGACAAGGAAGCAAACATAACCAGGACACAATACATATATAGTGTACGTACACTGAGTAGGACACCTATAGGGTGTCTGCCACATATTGTATTTCTGTAATTCTTTAGGTATTGTCGGAACCCTTCAGAGTCTAGTTTCTCTATCAAGTCCATACCCTATAACACACTCTAAACGTCACCGGCTAGCAGGCCACGAGCATAGACTTGTCCTGCGGTCACAACGGCCATACAATAAAGCTAATGCAATAGATACCAGAGAGTTAACACAATGCAGTGCTGACACATACCATTCTATCAAGTTTCTCTATATGCTGTGATATGCTACCATTGGCCTCGTCATAGAAGGAATAACTGAATCGTCTGCCTGAGAATAGAGCGCACATAGTCATAGAGTGTAAGATGGTTACATAGACATACACACAGTGTAGGTATAGAAGTTTACCCCAATGACAAAAGTCAGATGAGATTACAAACAGATTGCGGGGGTCATTCAGATATTCAGCGAGAATTTCTCCATACAGCTTCTCGCTATCCTTCGTGAGACTGCCGACTAGAATTGGTACTACGGTAAACTTTCCTTTCTTGCTACAAGATATCAGAACTGAGTTATGTAATACCTATTCAACATGTCCGCAACATTGACTATATATATATCTTATCTACACATAACACGCACTACATATATATCTCACCTACTCATGACCTTGGCTATGTAAGGCAAATGCATTTCAATGGAATGCTCATCCTCGTCTGTCTGTATAGACATCCACTCAAAGCGTCCCGTAGAGTAAAGCTTGTCGGTAAGTGCTCTGTCAACGGTGAGGTCATACAGAGGAGTTCGATAGAGAGTGGTTGAGGTGAGAGCACAACCCTACACAGTAATGTTATGTAATAAGTAATGATACATGTGGCTTGACTACACTGCACCAATGTTTTGGTGCCCATATACCTATACAATGGTTCGTGACAATGTGCAGGTAGCTACATAGACAGATATAGCGTACCGATGTACTAGAGCACATCGGTGAGCTGGTATTGACCTATCCAATCATACGACATAAAATGTGACTTTATGCCTGTTCCATTTCCGACAACGAATTATTTGTTCTCTTTATACAATAATAATTGAAAAACACATTTACTACGATATATGCTTGTTTTTCCGTCATAAAAACTATACTTTTTATTTATTATCTTGGATTTCCTTGTTACTAAATCATCACAACGCTGTTATCAATCATCATTTATTGTTGTAATTATTGATTAATTATTATAATAAGAGGTGAATAAATCTTACCATCAATGATAGCTTAATTACTACCTATCTAACTAATTATTTTATGAGCCGTATAAAATAAATTTAACCGGCTAAATTTTTCTGTCAACAATTGCATTACATCAGAATAATTTTGGAACAAAATATTAGAAGTAAAAATTCTACAACATCCGCTATCCACATTAGCGTAGAGACCATTTTTGTCTAGTGGAATTGAGTTGTACATAAATGTGATGAGCTTGTGAACACAATTTGCATCAGCCAATCCGAGGGTGCCGAAGGTCTTTAGGTATCGGGCATAGACCAACATGTTGGTTTGGCTCACAATCAAGCCTAACGATGTGCAGATGCATCAGCCGAGCCCATCGTAAGACCTTTCGATGGCAAACATCGACTTGTGTACTAACCCTTTACACCGGGACATAACAAAACCAGCTGGTATATGTTTTAGTAGTTAACTTACAGGTAAATGCACATGGTGAGAAGGTCCGAGAATAAAGACTTTATCGACTTTAGATGCGTCTATTTGATTATATGCATAGGCAGCTGTCGGTCCTGAATATGAATAGCCAGCATGTCTAAAATATTATTTATTAAAAACGTTACCAAAAACACCAAAAAAAAATATTTAAACACCAATTATAAAGCTTGCATAGACAAACATTTCTTACGGAGCAATGATGGCTCGGGCAGATTTGCCCACGTCCCCCGCACCACTTGATACATTGGACAACCAACCAGTCAACTGGTTATCCAACGTCTTTGCTGCAATTAATATTTAATTATATAAGAAAGTTGAAAGTTATTATTCATCAATAACACATTTCATCACAAAAATGAATAGTCAAAATAGATGTTTACCGCGAAATCTTTTAAATAAAATGTTGTTACTAGGCGGCAAAAATGACTATACCACTATTGATTGCATTTTTTTGTGTATCAAAGTTTGTGGAAGAAATAGACCATTGTGCAAATATTGCATTTATTTATAACACATTAGTATTATAGTTATTAAATGGCTAACTAACCAAAAAGCCATCCATAGAATAGATGTTATCATTATAAAATTTTGATTCACTGCTACTAGTAATAAGCGATCTATTTTTTGGCAATTTTTATATATGATGATTCTTTGTGGACAATTTCTATGGACAATCAGGAATGAGTGTTTTCTGCAAATGCAGAAAACAACTACCTGACTGGAGTTTAAACTCATTACCCTACAACCATAACCCCTAGCCCGGCAGCCAAACACATTACCCTGTTAAACAACTAGGCATGCCCAAAAGAAAAGATTCGCCAGTGAATGCTGAAATGATTAACGTGTCTGGCAGAGGGGCTAGGCAGTGTTTCTGTACTAAGGCGTTGGGTTTAAACCCCAGTCAGACATTACGTGTTTTTTTTGGCAGTTGCAAACGACACTCGCGTCTGATTGACCACGACAACTGTACTAGCAACAAAAATTATTAGACTATTAATAACCAGTAACATACAGTACAGTAACTGCGATTGAGTAAAGATAAATGACAAAACAAATCATCTTTATTGCTAAATTTTATAAACACAACTCGACCATATCAAGGGATCACAGTATGACCATAACCATCAGTGGTATATAGCATTCACATTGGCGGTTGTGTATAAAATAGTGAAGTTCTTCACAGATTCAATGCAGTAATATGCTCTAGCATTTCAGATGTTACTCGGGTTAGTAATAACGATATGGGTGTCAACTAGTTTTTCTTCAGTGATGCTCTGTAGATGAGAGACAAAGAAATACCAAGTGCGATGGTGTCTATTGCTAGTGCTTTAGGATTGCAAATCATAACAGGGCCTCAGGATTTGCCATTTAAGAAGAATCACATCAACATTTCTATCCCTTCGTCAAATCTATCAATATCTTTAAAATTGCTTTCATTTGTAGGCAGTTAAATCAATTTTTCACTGGGTAATTTTATTTGCCGGTGTATATTATTACAATGAAGTCTTTCCTATAACATTCGAGTCTAAATGAAACTAACCCACATACTACTGTCTTGGTAGAACGCTGCTGTTTGAGGTTGTACTAACTGACTGAGTTGGCATTGTTTACGAATGAATGTTACATTTACTATATCATACTTATTACTATAATTATCATTATTATAACAAGCAGCTAGCTAAGCATATCATTTGGAATTCTCACTACTGCTACCGCTGTAGTGTCGTTTTTGCTTGTCTAAGTGAGAGTGAGACATTTGCTGTTGTTATTACTGTAATAATAATAAAATAATGATAATAATAATTGTCAGCAATAATGTAATAATAATAGTAGTAACAACAATAGATAAATAGTACTATTATTGAATAATTTAATTACTATTGTCTGTTGTTGTTATTTATGTGGAATAAATAAAGTGTAAGCAAACAATAATAATAATAATAATAATAATAACCTCATACATACATAACAATACTGCTGATATGTTCACTATTATTACTGTGTTGATATATTAAACTATTATGATCTTAATAATAATAATCACCTCTTATATATCCTAATAATTATCATTACAGCAACAATAATAATAAAAATCATATCAATAATAATAATTTATTTATTAGCCAGAACTCATCATTGTCTGTGATGATTATAGCCTACCGTCGGAAGAATACCAACTGCCAGCATGAGAAGCTTCACGATACTGATCCTTTTTTGAACTCATACCAAAGCAGGTTTTCAATGCTGCTAAAATTTTCATTCAACAAGTCACCAGCTATGGCCAATAATAAACAGTAACAGCTCAAGTATCGGTGTAGTGGGACTTCTATTTTGGCAAGAGAACAAAGAATCAGCAAAGATTGATCAGCTGTTAGTAGTAAATGTTGCCTAAATTCGCAGCCGTCTACGACGCCGTGAAATGGGGAAATAGTACGAAAAAAGATGGGGTTATGTTAAATATAGAAGTTGTCTACACACATTAACCTCGAGTTGAATCACTAAATACCATGGATGAAATATATAGATATTGCATCCATGGATGAAATATATATATATTTCATCCATGCAACATACAGAAAAAAGAAGAAATTTTGTCGATTTATGGCCATTACTATTCATGTGTGTATGTAAATCATTGACTGAACAATAACAATATAATTATAGCATCAATGATGTAAATAGAATACACTATGCTTGCATTTATACCCAAAGATAAGAACTTGCTGATTGAACAAATGAGCAGCTTTTGAAAAAGCATTTGCATACAACAAGTACAGCGACAAGATAATACTGATACAACGGGATGTATTTAGAATTAATCAATTGATACATTAGCACCTATCGTGGATAGATTTAACATTTAATTATTCCAGAAAACAATTAAAACCTCACCATATAACGAACAATTACTAATAAAATAATCACCTGACATCCCTGTACACAAAAATATAATGCAATGCTTTTATAAATATTACATAAGATTTTGTAATGAGCAAAAAACAAACCAAATGCCATAATGAGATGTTGGCTAACAACGAATATGTATACAACGGATGCATAGTGTACTTGCAGTGTTGCCACGGAAACTAAAGTATACTAGAAGAGTCACAAAACATAAAAAATAAATAGTAGAACGAAAAAGAAATAAACAAGAAAAAATAATATTTTAGCAGCGATACAACCAACACTGGTCTGGTGCATTATGACTTAGTGTGATGTAATATTTGACTACACAGAGTGGATGTCACGCTACGTTATGTCCACGTAGGGTCATACTTCTGCCAGTCAGGGGGTGGAGTGATATACACCCTTATACCTTTATATACAACGGTTACTATACCTCGGTATGCCGTGCGCGGTATTCCATCCTACAACACAATAAAAGATTATTTCAAATTGGCAGCCATTAAACATTTATACAGCTCTAGTTCTGTTACCAAAATTTGACAGCAGATGTCTCTTCGTCTGCCGAGGAAAACATTGAAACTTTACAAGAAGCTGTTGGTGGTTTGAAGGCTGCATTATTTAGCATTTATTTGGCCTCTGATTTTAATCCCCATTGAATGGGGATACAACTAGCGCAAATTTGATCTAATCAAACAGGAAATACAAGCTCTTTCCTGAGCATTACAACAAGTCAATGACACAAATTCCTACATCTGCAAATAATGGTTAAATTGACAAAAAATATGCTCAAACTCAAAAAGCTGAGGTGGCGCAACTCCTCTGGCAATGGTTATTTGCTGTCTCATATTTTCGGACATCAATTGTAAACATTGCACAACTTTAGCATATAAAAGAAAAAATGAAATATAAGAACTTTTTAAAATACTGTAAACCAATAAAAGTATAAAAAAGGTTAGCAGAACATTTTCTCATGCACAAAACTACTCCTAAAACACAATTATTAAGTGTTGTCTTCTCTCACAATATACAAATGCCGCCTACCTTGAAATCGTTCATGATGTTGAGGGCTTTTGCTATTGTTTTAAAAGTGTTCTTAGAGCTATATATAATTCTTACAGAGGGGACCGACTTCTCTGCAGCCGCTTTCTCAAGATCACTGAGGCTAATCACCTGAGATCCATAAGCATTTGCCGTATACTTTTCATCATAATTTTCCTGCAACATGATGAGTCGGTGCTTGATGAACAAATGCTGACTATACGCTTGATGAACAAATGCTGACTATATGCTTGATGAACAAATGCTGACTATACGCTTGATGAACAAATGCTGACTATACGCTTGATGAACAAATGCTGACTATACGCTTGATGAACAAATGCTGACTATACGCTTGATGAACAAATGCTGACTATACGCTTGATGAACAAATGCTGACTATACGCTTGATGAACAAATGCTGACTATACGCTTGATGAACAAATGCTGACTATACGCTTGATGAACGAATGCTGACTGCAATCTTGTCTCCACATCAAACAACTTTGAAGGCAGGCTTACCTTTCTCAGGTATGACAGATCCATTTTGGTCCATTCTACCATTTGTTCATTTAGTACAATAAATTTGAGATGAGTCTTATAGAAGAGGCCTCTACAACAGTAAACTTGTTTATTGACTAATAGTTTAGTATTCAATTTTGGAGTTATCTTATTTTATAACAAGACAGGCAACTCCAAGTTTATTCCACGTGCCAAAATGTTTGCAGCCATTTACATTTACATTGGATATGGTGTGGGATGTCACAGTGTAGATACAAATACAAAACTTTTTTACAACCTTTGTTCTAGTGTGTGTAGTTGTATATACAGGTAAGTGTATAGTTGTACATACAGGTAAGTGTATAGTTGTACCTACAGTTAAGTGCATAGTTGTACATACAGGTAAATGTACAGTTGCACATACAGGTAAGTGTACAGTTGTACACACAGGTAAGTGCATTATTGTAAATACAGTTGCACATACAAGTAAGTGTATAGTTGTACATACAGGTAAGTGTATAGTTGTAAATACAGGTAAGGGTATAGTTGTACATATAGGTAAGTGTATAGTTGTACATACAGGTAAGTGTATAGTTGTACATATAGGTAAGTGTACAGTTGCACATACAGGTAAGTGAACAGTTGTACATACATGTAAGTGTATAGTTGCACATACAGGTAAGTGTATAGTTGTAAATACAGGTAAGTGTATAGTTGTACATATAGGTAAGTGTATAGTTGTACATACAGGTAAGTGTATAGTTGTACATATAGGTAAGTGTACAGTTGTACATACAGGTAAGTGAACAGTTGTACATACATGTAAGTGAACAGTTGTACATACATGTAAGTGAACAGTTGTACATACAGGTAAGTGTATAGTTGTACATACATGTAAGTGAACAGTTGTACATACAGGTAAGTGTATAGTTGTACATACATGTAAGTGAACAGTTGTACATACAGGTAAGTGTATAGTTGTACATACAGGTAAGTGTATAGTTGTAAATACAGGTAAGTGTATAGTTGTACATATAGGTAAGTGTACAGTTGTACATACATGTAAGTGAACAGTTGTACATACATGTAAGTGAACAGTTGTACATACATGTAAGTGAACAGTTGTACATACATGTAAGTGAACAGTTGTACATACAGGTAAGTGTATAGTTGTACATACATGTAAGTGAACAGTTGTACATACAGGTAAGTGTATAGTTGTACATACATGTAAGTGAACAGTTGTACATACATGTAAGTGAACAGTTGTACATACATGTAAGTGAACAGTTGTACATACAGGTAAATGTATAGTTGTACATACATGTAAGTGAACAGTTGTACATACAGGTAAGTGTATAGTTGTACATACAGGTAAGTGTACAGTTGTACATACAGGTAAGTGTACAGTTGTACATACAGGTAAGTGTACAGTTGTACATACAGGTAAGTGTATAGTTGTACATACAGGTAAGTGTACAGTTGTACATACAGGTAAGTGTACAGTTGTACATACAGGTAAGTGTACAGTTGTACATACAGGTAAGTGTACAGTTGTACATACAGGTAAGTGTATAGCTGTACATACAGGTAAGTGCACAGCTGTACATACAGGTAAGTGCACAGTTGTACATACAGGTAAGTGTACAGTACAAGTCAACAAACACTCACAAGCTGACCCCCTTCTCGCCGAATGTGTGAGTACGAGAGACTTCTGGTCTGATACAAGATCTTCCCTGTCTCTGCTCCTCCTGTCTGATCCAGTCGTCCCAGAACCTGTCCAATCAGATAGACTTCTGTGAGCAAGTGATAGGAGCACTATTGCTGTGGTACATATATAACACATCAGATCACTACTGCTGATGTACATATATAACACATCAGATCACTATTGCTGAGGTACACATATAACACATCAGATCACTATTGCTGAGGTACACATATAACACATCAGATCACTACTGCTGAGGTACACATATAACACATCAGATCACTATTGCTGATGTACATATATAACACATCAGATCACTATTGCTGTGGTACATATATAACACATCAGATCACTATTGCTGAGGTACATATACAACACATCAGATCACTATTGCTGTGGTACATATACAACACATCAGATCACTATTGCTGTGGTACATATATAACACATCAGATCACTATTGCTGTGGTACATATATAACACATCAGATCACTACTGCTGAGGTACATATATAACTCATCAGATCACTATTGCTGAGGTACATATATAACACATCAGATCACTATTGCTGTGGTACATATATAACACATCAGATCACTACTGCTGAGGTACATATATAACTCATCAGATCACTATTGCTGAGGTACACATACAACGTACCCACGAGGCCACTTGTCCCTGTACTCATTCCAATGGCTGTCTAACAACATCCAACCAAGTCCAGGAAAGAAATCAGATCTGTAGAGCAGCTCTGTGTAGGGGAAGAATAAAGTGATATTATCTGAGACGGTGCAGTGATGGGGGGGGGGGGGGGGGAGGGCCTAAACACCCGAGTTTTTGTGAGCTTAGCTGGGGCAATGACAGACATGTGAGGCTATGTAAACCATTCAGATGACAGATGACCATCAATAACTCAAAGCCGACAATAAAACATGCGCCGTTCTCGGCGTGATACAAACATTATTTGATTTAAACAACTCACCTGGATTATTCTCAATAAGTGGAGATTTGCCGTTATCGTTCCACGCTGACACACAGTATAGACTAGAATCCTCTTTTAGTAACTTGTAAGTGGCAGAAAAATACTCAAAGAAATCTGGTGCTACGTTTAGATCATCTAAAGAATAAGTGCAGAACCTGGTGAGCCCATAGCCATGTAAGGCAGGTAATCATAGACATGTGATGCTACAGGTACATCTACCGATTACCTACCGATTTGCCCTTACCGATTGGAGATGACGTCAAGGAGTTTCCCCTATTTTTTTCTCTACTTGCCATTCTCACGCAATACCGGTGAAACTCGCTACATCTTTTTCATAGTCAGCCATAAAGTGATTTAAAACAACAAAGACGGGACGCTAAAAAACGATTCTTCATCTAAAAATAATTGCACTTGAGAAACAGTTTTGTTGGAAACATCAAAACCGCGAACGGTGATATGATTGGTCAAACCACAAATTGTCTACCGATTTTTTGACCACGAGCAAAACCTACCGATAGCCTCAAATAAAATGATACCGATTATTTTATTACGTCACACAGGAAACAGATGCAAGGAAATCCTCAATCGGTAAGGCAAATCGGGAGCTAATCGGTAGATGTACACGAGGTATTAGGTAGGTAACCATAGACATGCATGGTAGGTAGCCATAGACATGTGAGGCAGGTAACCATAGACATGTGAGGCAGGTAACCATAGACCTGTAAGGCACTAAGTGCAGAAATCAAAGTGTGGCCAACTCCCCTTGTCACGTGACCCTCTGGAGCCAAATGCTTGAGTGATTACACTATAACTTATAGAGAAAAAGCTCTATTTCAACAGCTAATAACTCTGCAAATTGACAAGGTACAGCTTAAAACAACCTCTCATCTGAAAGCTCAGGATGTCTCCTAGCCCACTGGGAATTTTAAACAAAAACATTTCAATGTAAGTTAAGTAATAAGGGCCGAAATATAGTGCTTATATTAGCACTTGTATTATCAAAAAACTATTTTTCTTATACCATTCAACTTTCATATCAAATTTTAAATAAATAAATAACAACTTTAGATATAAGTAATAGCCATAATTTATTCATAGAATTATAATCTCAAAGTAGTTTAAATAATAATAACATTAAATATTCCAAAAAAAATAATTATTTTTTACGGTACCGATGAAATCAATTATTTTTTTTTCAAAATGAGCATACTACTTTTTCACATTGTTTGTAGTTCACTTTGGAGTAGTCTACAACGAGTTTTTGTTATTCAGTCAGATATTGATGAATAATAATAATAAATACTAGTTAAAATGAATAACAAACATTGCACTAGTTTTATTATTATTTCGTTTTTGCCGCAAAACCAAGTGGCACTTCGGTTGTCTCTCATATGGATGGTAAATAACGCGAGTGTGCGCCCTGCATACCATTACAAAAGGTCACGTAAAGTCACTGGGATGAAAGCGAACGTTTTTTTCATTATAGGGCACATAATCATTAGTAAGCGTATCGGCAAACTTATCAATATACGGTACCACTAAATATAGAGTTCTTCATCCGAAGGGGAGATGACTCCTGGCTCCAGTGAAGGCTCCAGTGACGGTTAAAGGTTTTAAACAAAATTTTACTCCAAAACTCCTCTGAATACAATAATTTTTTTTGCTAGATTGAAACAAAACATGTTTAAAGAGGTAGTACTGCAAAAAGAAATTCATTTTACGCAATAAATATTGAATAAATGAGTAAAAACTATTTCAGCCAATGATGACTTATATGACCATTTGTGAAATTTGGCTCCAGTGGAGTTGTCCTTATATAAAATAGCGCTGGAAACGGCTGACCACACTTTGATTTCTGCACTTAGGTAAGGCAGGTAACCATAGACCTGTAAGGCAGGTCACCATAGACATGTAAGGCAGGTAACCATAGACACGATATAACAATTTATAAATTATATACATAGCAAACCAGTCTTACCTTCCATAATTATAGCAACCTTGTATTTCATTACATCAAATATTTGTCCGAGGGCCCATTTATAATGTCGGGAAATTTTAAAATATCCTTGCAACTTTTTCTCCTTTGCAGTCAAGTTTGGTATTGGCTCATTATCTGGTTGCTGAAAAGGAACAAATGTGATAAAGGCTCATTATCTAGTACCTAAGGAGAGCCTAGTTGGGAACATGACATAATCTCTAAGCTACAGAAACCTCATTCGGTAAAGACCATTATCGGGTAGTGAAGGTGAGCCTATTTGGTAAAGACGTGGCTACACACACCCATGTTTTGTTGGTATGCGGGGGAAAACGCGTTATTTTCCTTTGCAGGAAATGTTTGTTTGTACAAAAGGACGCTCAATTTTGTAGACCGACATGCTGGTCTACGAAAACACTTTTGGCCTGACGCTTTGGTGATTAGATAATTACTGTCAGATAACCACTTTAGATTGACTACTCCAGTGAACTTTTTTATATCGTAACCTTGATTGGCCAACAGACTATTCTGTAACTTCTATCAAAGAGGTACTTTTTTATATATATGAACAACCTATATTTATAAACGTTAGTTATTTATTATGGCTGATAGGATTATTTATCTAGTATTATAAACAAATAAAATAATTAATTAAACAATATAATTTATATTTATAATAGCTATTGTAATGACTGTTTATAATAATTATACGTTGATTGCTTCACAGGACAATCTGAGTAAACTTAGGACTAGGACATCTACAAACGTAGGTTTGTGTAGTCGAGGCTTAACCGGACCTTATCTATCAGCTTGAGGGGGCCTGTTAGGCGGAAGGCTGTCATTTATTAGTTAAATGCAGCCGATTTGGTGTAAGATTTCATGTTTCTAATTGCCTGGTGGCCATTCAAACAACCTGTTTGGCACTAGAACTTATTCCATCACTAAATGAAAGCATACCAATGGAATTGTGACCTAACACAAATGGGTCAAACATGGAAAAACCTATGAAATTAAAAAACCAAACGTTTTTGAATGAGAGCTTAAAACAAAAACAGTGTCTGTAGAACACTTAGATGTAGCGAATGATTCACAAACATGAAGAGATTTTTTCGCATAGCTAAAACATTCATTAGTAGGAATAAAGAGTCTTCCTCGACAGAACTAGCAACAGACGAACGTGAAAGAGATTAAAACTGCACGACACAATTGGTGGCAACTGTACAGAGACTGGAGCACAAATATATGCGCTAGACGCGAAGGTGTACACTAGAAAATAACCAATTGGACTCACTCACCACTATATGTTTGTGGATAACATTGTTATATTTGTCTACAGCTAGCCTTGTCTCCTCGTGGTTACAGTCCCTAGTGACTATGATAGGAAACTTCTCTTTCGACGGACGATATCTACAACACACCAATTATCACATCTACTAACCACTAACAGGCAGCTTAGGTCATTAAACCGGTGTGGCTTGGAGACATGATTGCTAGCAATAAAACCTAAATGGGGTTTGTGGGAAGTGACAGTCTATCTATATGTGAGAAAAAAAAACATCTGACTGCAGGTCTGTGTATGTATTTGTCAGTCATTTCAGTTAAATGGATGCCCAAACTGCGACATTGAGAGAAATAAAACTGCTGTACAAATGTTCCGTTGGATTAATCTAATGTATGGCGGGGACGGTTCAAACTTGCCATTTGCTCTCAAATCGAAGATATTTGAGGATTTGATGTTAATATTTTTGTCAATAACGTAGGTGGGGACAAATCACAAACAGTTACATTTTGCTAATACGAGATGGTTGGAGCATTAATCAAGTATTTTGAGTCTTGCTTATGACTCATATTACTTCCTTAGAGTAAGAGCGGAGCAAGGTAATACTACTAGTATAATACTACTAGTATAATACTACTAGTATAATACTACTAGTGTAATACTACTAGTGTAATACTACTAGTGTAATACTACTAGTATAATACTACTAGTGTAATACTACTAGTATAATACTACTAATGTAATACTACTAGTATAATACTACTAGTATAATACTACTAGTGTAATACTACTAGTGTAATACTACTAGTATAATACTACTAGTGTAATACTACTAGTGTAATACTACTAGAGTAATACTACTAGTATAATACTACTAGTGTAATACTACTAGTGTAATACTACTAGTGTAATACTACTAGTGTAATACTACTAGTGTAATACTACTAGTGTAATACTACTATACTAGTATAATACTACTATACTAGTATAATAGGAGACAGAGGAGACTCACTTGATCAGGTCATCAAGAGCTTGTGCGACAGCTGCCGGTCTGTTACAGGCAAACACTAGAATAGGAAGCACCGGGTCATCGCTGACTTTCTTAGCTGTAGTGGCAGCAGCAGAGGTAGGGTGGGCTGTAGGTATTTTTAATTTCTTAACAGTAGTAGGGGGGACAGTAGGTATTTTAACTTTTTCAGCAGGGATGGGAGGCTCGGCTATAGTAATAGGCTTTACATCGTCCACTACTGGTTTGTTAACTTGAGCTGTAATTATATCAATTATGTAACAATATAGTAAATAATTAAATAATAAACATAATAGTGACTTAATTAACCTTGATCTTAACTAAAGTGGGTCATTCAGGGCACTTACAGCTTTTGATGTTTGTCAAATGTGACACATTTGAGGAGTTGTATATAGAATAATAAATGCCAGGCACCAGCTATAACAACTATATTTCCAAGTGGTAGACGACCGGTCTCATCTAACCAAGCACTGACAGTATCACTGACTTATTCAAATGCAGTAATTTTCAGGACTTATTATTAAGAGTTTGGATCCTGTTCTCGGAATGTATCATTTATATCTCGTAACTAAATAGCTGATATATAAAGTGTATTGCCATAAACTACTTCATTCACAATATAAGCGAAATAAATTTTTAATACAAATAAGAATATAATTGTGGCTGTGATGATTAGAAATGAGGGCAAACCTGAATGCAGCCTCATTGATTTATAACATACATATTCAACACAGCACTAAAAATTTTGCCTTTACCAATAAATTTGATGCCAATGTGACTTTTATGCATGAATGAATATTAACTTGTTTGAATGATACTTTTAATTATACGCAGCAAATGTAATTGTACATGTAACAGTTGTACAAATTTTCTTATGAGAAACCAGGTGAGTCATAAACGACTACAAAACTTCAATTTCATTCAATCTCGACACGCATGAAATAAACCTGTTTAATTGATGCAGTTAATCTTGACACACAAACAACAGGTCACAACATAAAATTGAAAAAAATTATTTCAACCAATTTTGATACAAAGTGAATTTTTAACAGTTTGTTAAAATATCAAAGAACAGATATACAATTGCGCACGACCTACATTGGTGAAGCTTCAGCTGCATGTTAGATAACTCCACTTGTATTTCCTTCTCCAAATTGGCCTGAGCATTGGCCTTTGCACTTAGCATATCCATCTGTTGTCGGAGTTGTCTCCTATCAATATTCTACAAAAACAACGTAACATAACACCGACTGATATTGTTGTTTAATACTTGAATGTTTTGCGGAGTAAAGCAAGACCATGTACAACAATTATTCGAGAAGAATTAGCTAAATTTTCAAAAATTATTTTCATTCTGTCCGCTGGCAAAAGTTGATCACTTAGAGTTAATACAATTTGGAATGTGCACGTAACATACCTGTAAGCTTTGTAACAACCAATAAAATAACTTGTGCTAGTACAATTCATTTGCACTGCCAAGTTGCAGTAGCCAATCAAAACTATCGAACACAAATTTTTACACTATCTACGGCCATCATAAAACTTACCAGGTCAGTTTTAAATCCATCATTGGTATCGGCGACAAAAAACAAATTTATAACCATAATTCCACCCGCGAGAAAAGCTAAGACGAGGAGAATGCGTCTCTTAGCCATTGCCAATCAGAAAATGAGCTGGAGGATTCCTTTCAAGATACAGAAATTGCCGTGTACTCATCCATAGCAGATCTGCAACCAAATTTTAAAATCAATTTAACTCAACACTCGATTAAACCCATTAGGTAAAAACGCGCGACCTGAGCAAATTTTTTATTACTGGGGAAACCCAGAAAATAATGATTGCGAGTTTATGTAAAACAATAGAGAAAATCCGAATATCCCCTCCCCCCCCCCCCCCCCCCCCCCCCCGTAATTAATTGGGTATTCCCCAATATGTGAAAACTTTCTCAGGTTGCGTTTTACTTATTAGAGAAAAACGCACGGACTGCGAGAGTTTTTAAACAGAGGGGAAACCCCAATTTATTACGGCGATTTCCAGAATTTGTCCATTGTTTTATATAAGCCCGCAATAATTATTTTTTGGGATTCCCCAGTAATAAACTTTTTGCACAGGTTGCGCCTTTTTCTCTATAATTACTAATAAAAAAAATCAATACTAGTTGCTGGCCATATAAAGTACAATATTAAAAACTAATTGTTTCAATGAGTCGCCAAGCCAGCTTCTACAATAGTCTACTGAGAAATACTCTATATATACAGGCCTAGTTCTGCAATGCTGTTCTAACATTTCCCAAACCATATCACTGATCCATCCACAAATGTCATAGACAATGGAGTACTTAGATAGACTGAGTGTATAAGCTACAGGGTTGTGGGACTCTCACTTTATTGCTAAAACACGAACATGCATCATTTGCTAATCAGCTAGCTAATCGGTGCAGTGCAAGGGACTAGCTTTGATCCTTGAAGTTGATTACACTCTTTTACGGCAATAAAAACGTTGACTGATAATTTATCTTGATTGGTTGCGGAACATGCATATCTGTGTTTGTTTTAGAAACTCGAGTAGTTTTGCGATCAACACTTTGCTTTTTAATTTGCGGATGTAAAAAGAATGCAAAAGATACATGAGCTGATGTCTGTTAACTGTTTGTATTCTACGAGAGAGCAAAATTCAAGGTTATCAGCAATTACCGAACCCTATTTTCCCTTTATTTTTATGAAACAAAATTGTTATTTCAAGTCATAAGATGTTACCCTAACAATTTATAGCTACAAGAGCCGTGAATGAATGATTTTATTCAAGGATTTAAAGTATTTTGGGGACATTTTTCATACGAAATAACATTATTTTCTCCAAGTTTTCAATAATGTTTTAAGTTTTTTACCCAAGTATTTATTTAGGAATTTTTTCAAGCTAAAGAATAAAACAGTAACTCAATTAATATCACTATGAAATTAATGTGCGGCTTTATATAAACTACAATGAAAGGATATTATGGCAAATTTTCCTTTTCTGGTTCCAGCGTGCCATATTCATAACAATATTTACAGCTTGCTTGCATTGGTCGCTGATAAAAAAGAACTGAAATGGAAGTTTAGAGAAATTAGCATTGCGAAAATGGAAAAGAAATAGTGTATCGGCAGAAAAGTTTCACTTTAGCAAAGCAACCAGAACTAGTCTAATCAATCGTATAACTTATCATTAGAAATCACCACTTGCCTGACTATTATCGTAATTTGAGACATTTTAAACAGCTGATATGACAAAAATGATGTTGTTTAGAGACCTCAAAGAATCAATATAGCCTTTGAAATTTTGTTCTTGAAATGTTTTGGTTTATTCACTCAAGAAAAATTGATTAAATATTATGCTCATAAATAGTATGTGGTAAAATCATAGTTTCGAATTTCGGGTTCAATCAAGTTTGCCAACTTGAATGACTGGGGTGCGCTCTTGTTATGGCCTGCGTTCACAGTGGCGATGTACTGAGATGATTTATGTAAATGGCGCATCATCAGTATTATGCAACCCCATACATATCTGCTGCTCAAGAAGCACTAGTTGAGGCTTTCATAAGTCTATATAAAAAGATAAAATGAGTTGAACCGCGCTAATAACAAACGAGCTTCTGGTATCTTTACTACTAGCGCCACCTAAAAAACTGCTCGGGCCACAGATTTGCCAAATGTGAAACTTGTCAGAAGCGAATATGTATATTTAGTTAGAAATTAGCAGACATTTGTTTCAGAAGTGTTGATAGATTCTCTAGCTAGAATAAGGCAATCAATTTGAACACTGCACGGCACAGAATGTACTCGGTCAACTACAGCACACTTTTCACAAAATAAGGTCAAGTTGGAGAAGGAGTTTAGAGCTAGAAACGGGAGAGCAGTGGCAGAAGAGGGTGGAAGTTAAGAGTGCGTATTTGAATATGACAAGTAATACAGCTAGTATTTATATATACAAATGAGAAAAACATGGTGTCTTAATCAGTTCGCCCATTCAATCTATATATGTAAATGTGAAAAACATCTGTCGGTCCTTGTGTTTGAACACATTAATGCATGCACATACACAACACTGTGAGGGGTAAAAACTGCAGCACAATCAGTCCATCGGATCGCTTAAATGTGTGGTCAGGGTTTATATTTGCGATTTGTTCCTAAACAGTAGAATTCTGCACTTTTAGAACATTTTCAATAATGTTCGAGGATCAAAATCACAAAAACATACACTTTTACAGTACCAGATGGGGTGAGTGTCAGATAAGCAACTCTGCGTTGGTTTATCACTCGTATTATGTTTTACCAATATGCATACATTGCTTCTTTTGCAGGTTGTTGGTCCCAACAGTGGCTGCAAAGGGAGAGCAGACCGTCTTTCTGGGTCTTTTACCAAATTGAGAAGAAAGAGAGATATGAAAAATGTAATGCTCTTGCCACATGAGCCTGTTTTCTGTAACCAGAGCCAGAGTCTGGCGACGGATAGCATGCCATACGAGCCTGACTGGCAACTGAAATGACGGACGTAGTGTATAACTGAGCTAATAAGAGCAGGATTAATATTTTGTGTTTTCCACGTGGTTTCCTGTTTCTGATTATTTTTATATTTATTTTTTATTATTGCCAACTTTACCAGTCTTGGTCAAGTAATTAATAAACTATTATTATTAGGTATAAACTTTATCATTTACAACTTATATGCCTTCTAATTATTTATTCATAATTTTTGTCACTACAAAGGATAACTACTCTAACAATCGTATGCCACGGTAGTTTCAGATCAACTCCAACGATCATATAGTTATTATATTATGTACTACCATATTATGTACTACCATATGATTTTTTGTAAATAAGCGGGAAATTAATATAACCATGTCAAATGGAATCGCTGTAGGTTAATCAACCAATCACAGCACGGCAGACAGGATGAAAAATTGATCATGTTCGTTCTGCTTCAACCTGCGGTGGATGTACAATCCTGCATGATGGAACGATGGATACAGGTGATATTCTAGCTTGTGTGACAAGGGCATAAAGCAAGGGTGACACAGAGTGACGTAGAATTCGAGAAATGAAAAGTGGCGGTGAAAAAGCGAGTGAAGTCGAGGTAGAGTGGGGGAGGGGGGGAAGGAAAAGTGGAGTTAAATCAAGGCGGGGCGAGAATAGAGAGAGAAGGCGTATTTGAATATGACAGGTAATACTGCTAGTATAATATATAAATGAATGTAAATTGGTTTTCCCGATGTACGCTTAAAACTCTGGCACAACTAAACCAATCTCAAAACAAATACATATTAAGAATTATTGTTACCTTGTGTGTGTTTTAATCATGCTAAAATGAGACTACTAAATAATGACAATGATATTTACTAAAAATCCCAAATATTTATACTCCTTCAAGGGCTTTGGCTCTGCCATTATTTTCAGTGAACATTACAGGTGCAAAAAGCATCAAACTTTTTTTATTTACACCTCTAGCCAATGATGACTTTCTATGAAAGTTTCATATTAAGTAATAGTTTATCCATAAATGTTTCGTTGGTTTTCATCAATTCTACTGCTCGATATATGCTTTTTTCCTAAAGATTTTTAAACGTATTCATTGAACGAAAAAAGCTTCACTTCTCAAAATAGGCATGCCAATTGATTTTATTTCACTTGATATCAGTTGTCATTGTAGGTTACAACCTACACTTCGACTGACTGAGCAGACATTTCTTGGTAGAGAGGAGTGGAACAAATATGGGCAAAAGTAGAAAGATGTAGAAAATGTTATTAGATTTTATAATTATTATTATTTATAACTTTATACTGTATATTAATGATGAAATGTAATTTTTTCTATGGTGTGAATAAAATGAATAGTAGTGTTGTTGATTTTAGTTAGCTGTATTACGTTTAACAGTGTTGATATACTCAATCACACTGAGTTTACACTACTTCCAATGAATCAAACTTAAATTCTATTGATTCTGTAATAGCTCTATTACTGTCTAGTAGTACTTTGGACTCACAAAGTTTTCCAGAACTTGATCAGTAGACACACCTTTCAATTGTATAATAACAATTTTACCAATAATTTTTGACAAAAACATCCTTTTTGCAGCCGGTTGTAATAATAGTGAAAGTTTGTTAATGTTAAGATGCATATCAATCAGTGGTTAATACAATCGAAAAAACGAGAGGAGTGGAGCCAGTTTAGGAGCCAATATTTCATTATAATATCTTTATTATTCAATAATGGTTACTATTTAGCAGATGAAAGCTCGTTTGACCATTTGACAGTCTTTCAAGTCGTCATTAACCAGTAAATAAAAGTATGTTTGTTAAAAAAGTTAATTTTATTACATTTCGTTTTCCACTGACTCTATTTCTGCTCAGGAATAACCTAAGCAAACCAAAATTCAAAAAACATCATTGGTGACTCGCTCACTGCTCTGAACCTTGGGACGAGGGCTAACCTTTTAGCCATCTTGCCAATTGAGAGGGAGTGCTTGGTTAAACTGGCATCAACTCTTTTACATTTCTGGATCAGCCTGGGATATAATAATGGAAGGGGCAGAGCAAAGAATGGCGTTACGAAAATAATAATAATGAGTAATAACAAATACTGTCATATTGTTATTATTATTATCACAACTTGAATCAATGATAACTTAATGGTTGGTAGTTCTAAATAAATTGTTGAGTGAAAAATAACAATAAAAATATAATAAGAATAAAAAAATGATCCTAATATTGTGAGGGACGCCAACACGTACTCCATCTGTATGACGCCATTTTATATTATTATTATTTACCCTACCAACATGTCTACCTATTTGCATATTTATTCCTACCTGTTGTTCTATGTCTGCAAGTTTCTATCACGAACGTAGATATTTAATTAATTATTATTTTATTATTAACAACACTTTTTCCACGAAGATATACAAACTGCATTTTAAGTTGTGTGATGTAAGGCGTGGCATACAAGAATTCTTTGTCCTCCTACCCCTGTATAAATATTTGTGTAAGTGGCTAATAAAATCATAGTTAGCCTAAATCTAAAAAGACTTTCACCTTCACTGGACAGCAAAGACAGCCGCAAGCTTACAAGTACAAAGAAGTCGACTATCGGTGTGCACAAGGCTTGATGGAAAGTGAGAGTTGATTCCACCATTGCTGCATATTCTCTTCTAACGAAGAAGTATGGCACGAAGCACCTTGTCGCCACTATAGTTCGGCCACAATTAGTTTGCATGAAATAGCACGGAATTTAGTGGGCGATAATTACCAAGTAATCATCGTCATTCATAACACTAACTAACTATTCCAAATTAAGTTCGGCTCACACTGATGATAACGCAGAGCCGAATAGAATAATTACAGAATTGCCACAATGCCTTGGTTGAGTTACAAGCTATCATTCGGGAGGTGTGTACAGGTGTGCTACCACCCAGACAAAATTCCTGTACAATATTAATTATCATTATTAACAAATAAATAATAATATTATTCGATGAGATAACAATAATTATAATAAATAATTATAATCGGTAAAATTAATATTAATTAGTATTAATACTATTATTTACCTATAAAAAAACCACTATCATTATGATTATGTATTTTAAATATTACTATAATAATACAATTATTTGCAATTATAATAGTAACAACAATAGTTACAGTATAATTGTTAGTAGTAAGCAGCAATATTATTTTTTTACAATAAGTAATTATATTTAAATCTGATAATAATAACTAATACTACTGTAACTATTATTATTGTTACAAAAATGATGATGATGATATAATAATAGATAATTATAACAAT
Source organism: Cryptosula pallasiana (assembly GCA_945261195.1). NCBI lineage: Eukaryota > Metazoa > Bryozoa > Gymnolaemata > Cheilostomatida > Cryptosulidae > Cryptosula > Cryptosula pallasiana. Next base: position 13,588,279 of record OX183130.1, on the reverse strand, counting down.
TCATAATAATAATTATTAATTACAGTTTACAGCAGAGTGATCATCATTAAGAATAATAAATGATGATTGATGATGATAACAACAACAATTTACAATAATACTTATTTATTACTATTAATAATTATTATTATTTATCATATAATATTATCATTATACATATCATCATCATTATTGTTATTTCAACTATTATAATAATTATTTATTATTGTTATTTATTAATAATAATTATTAATAATAATAAATAATAATAATAATACATTCATTCATCAGATCATGATCATCATACCATTTATTTGAAAAGAAATTCTGCTACCACTGCTACCATTACTTACTAATAATAAATAATAATTAATAAATAAAAGTGAACAAATAAATTCATCATCAATCATCAACATCATGATCATTGATGATGATGATCATAATAAATTAAATAAATAATAAATAATAAATAAAGAGAGAAGAAGAAGAGTAATAATAAGTAACTGAAGCCTGAGGCTGAAGCTCACTGCAAAAGACAAAATAAAAACAATTCTCCATAATTTTATTAACTCAACAATTTATTAATCGTTAAAAGTACATGCACAATAAGTTACTACTTACAATATTATCATAATTACTTTTATTATTAAAAGAGAAAGCACACCTTTGGGGAAACACGTCTAGTAGTTGGCTTCTCCGGATATCTATGTAGACGAATGTGTCTACATAATGGTTTTTCAACGTCATGTATCATAGTGTCGTTATTGTCACGCCACGAGCAAGTGTAACCTAAGCGCATAAAACAATATCATTTGTTTAACGGGATGTGGTCATGCAGGAATAATGGAGACTTGTTCTATCAGCCCGTTTTGCTTTAAGAATTGTGGCAAGGAATTTGAGAGTGGTTTAAAAATTTCGCGTTGCTTTGCTAAGATACAGCAACATTATCATTATTATTATATAGTATATACGCAGTATTTGATTGACTTGACATGTATACTGCTCTATCAATTATTATATATATTTTGTCTTTGGAATTTGCTGCCTCAGTTTTGTGCAGTCATTATTTTTTTCTGGCAGCAATACAGTTTATGTTTTAATTGTTGTTCGTTGTTGTTGTTGTAGTAGTAGTACTACAGAATCTGTAGTACTACTACTACAACAACAACGAACGATAATAATAATAATTTATTTATAACTAATAAATTATATTATTGTTATAATTTATTTATTATTATAATTATAATAATTATTATTATTATAATTGATAATAATAATATTATTAAATCTATTATTATTTATTTATTATTGTTATTAATAATAATAATGAATAGTAGTGGTAAAAAGTAAAAGTTAGAGTTGATAATAATATGATAACAGTCGTTATTATTTATTATTCTCATCATAACCAAACCCAGAAAAAAAAACTTCTCCCTAGACCAATCAAACTCATTTTTGAGACTAAATCTACGAAGTGGGAATTTGTGAAAAGAGTGAACTCAGGAGTAATGAAACAGCACAGAATCTTCTGCAAAATAGACACAAGCCAATAAGTGAGGGAGAGTGAGTGAGGCTCGAAGAGAACAGATCAGGGAGTACAAGAAAACAAATTTCGGTACCCAGTATCGTAAGAGAAACCTACACATTGAACAGAAACAACCATTGGGGGAATGGAAAACAATGAAACCAGTAAAGAACACCTAGACAACAGACATATAAAAATGATACTAGTCAACACAAGATCAATCAAAGGAAAAACCGCAGAATTACAATCACTAACTGTTGACTTTAACATTGCATCTCTCACTGAGACTCACCTTGATTGTACCATACAGAGCAAAAACATTGTCACTGACTTGAAAAAGACAGTATTCAGGAAAGATCGAAATAGCAGGGGTGAAAGGCTGCTCATAGCCCTGGACAGCGATCTCAAACCGAAGCAAGTAAGTTTATCCACAGATTTCTGTAAAAATGGACTCAAAGATCATTATATGCTGCTACTATAGGCCCCATATCTATATCCACAAACATAAACAAAATTAGAGATTTTTATGAAGAGATCGTCAACAAGCACCCAAGCCACAGAATCATACTAGTAGGAGATACGAACTTACCAGATATTGCTTGGGAGACTGATCGCCTCAAACAAAATGCTCAACACAAACAGATTCATGCAGATTTTCTGACCCTGCTACAAGAAAGTAGCCTCCAACAACTAGTTAAACAACCAACCTATGTATACGGGAACCCCTGGATTTGATATCGCAAGTTCCCCAGAATTAGTGATAGACATTGATGTCATAACCCCAGGAATTAGCGACCACTACATGATTACCTGCCAACTCACCCAAAACAAGCCGAAAGAAATGTCAATGCAGTCAAGAGAAATCAAACTCTACAAGCAAGTCAAAGTAGAACAATTTCGTAAAGCAATGCAAGACATAGTTGATCGACTATGTGACATGCAAGATCCAGATATCATGTGGAATGACTATACCGAAAGTATAGCGAAGGCCCAACAAGACTATATACCTACAAAATTATTACAGCCGAAGAATGACAAGTAGTCTGAATGTATGGACAAAAAGGCACACAAACTGATACATAAACACAGAAAGACATGGAAAAAATACAAACAGACTGGGGACAAGTTTTTCCTGCAGAAATACCATACAGAGAGACAAAACTGTAAAATTGAATGTCAGCAGAAAAAAAGGAACCACTTGATAGAGAAAATATGCAAACCCTGCAAAGGGGCAACTCAAAACCTTACTGCAAACACCTCAAGCGAAACAAGTCAAATGATGATTTGCACATAAGACTAATCAACCCACAAGGCGAAACTATTGAAGAAGTGACACAATGTGCTGAGATTCTCAACAAATATTTTCAAGATCAATTCTGTGAAGATGAACAGATAACAGAGGCTCATAATCTAAACACCACTGATACAGATCGAATAGAGGTGAATACTGAAGGACTTATCAACTTGATAAAAAGTCTACCTAATGGAAAGTCCCCAGGACCAGATGGAATCCGCAAACCAGACCTGATGATTGATGTCCAAATGTCGGCCAATGCCTAAAGCACATATTTCAAGCTTCATTAGACTCCGGAAAACTACCCACTCAACCATATGTCACACCAGTGCACAAAGGTGGAAATAAGGAGACAGCCAATAACTACTGCCCCATATCCCTTACCAGCATTTCTTGTAAAATGATGGAACACATTATACTCCATTACATGAGCCAAAAGCTGAATGACTTCCTCCACAATAGACAACACGGATTCAGAAGAGGAATGTCCTGTGAAACTCAACTCTGCGCCACATTTCACGTGCTGGAAAAGACTGCAGAGGAAACAAAGACAACCCATGCTGTGGTACTGGATTTCAAAAAAGCCTTCGACTAGGTTCTCATGCTCTGCTAATGTAAAAGCTGATAGCTATCCCTGATATGCACCCGCGACTGATTAATTGATCAAGAATTTCTTGGCACACAGAAGACAGAGAATATTGATCAAGGGAAAGTCTTCCTCTGAACTTGAGGTGACCTCGGGGGTTCTACAGGGTTCAGTGCTAGGTCCCACACTGTTCCTGATCTACATAAACGACCTCCCACTGAAAGTAGACTGCAGTGTAAGTCAATATGCTGACGATACACTCTTGTATCAGCCTGTTGACACAAAAGAGGACGTGATAAGATTTCAGAGCAACATAGATGCAATACACAAATGGTCTGTAGATTGGAGGATGACATTCAATGAGAAGAAATGTAAAATCATAGCCTTCGGGGGTCAGAATATAAGACCATCGAACAAGCATAGAGAAACTACGACGGAATGGACTGACACGTCAACATATCTAGGAGTATTGATGCTATCAAACCTCAAGTTTGACCAACATGTGACACTCAAGAGAGAAAAAGCCCCCAAAACTCTGGGAGCAATCAAGCACATACTGCATGAAGCCCCCAAAGAATGTCGGTTACTAGCCTACACTAGCCTGTGTCGCCCAATACTGGAATATACGGACACAGTGTGGGACCCATCCCTGACCAAAAACAGTGGCTCTCTGGAGATGATACAGCACAATGCTGTCAGATTCATATCAGATTGAGAGGACGTGAGAGTGTAACTGAGAGGTGCTCTCAACTCGGTCTTCTACCTCTTAAACGGAGACGCAAAAATCACAGACTTGCTCTCCTGATGAAAATTCTGCAGGACGAAGAACGACATTTGTCACTTTCAATGGCATATGATGAAATAACCAAAGATTGCCAAAATGTGACAATGACCACTAGATCTGCTACCCGTGGTGAACTGACATCTGTCTATGCAAACTCACAAGTCTACCATGGTAGCTTTCTACCGCGAACCATAAGAGACACGAAAGTGAACACACATTAACCAACAGAAAACAGCATTTATCTGAAAGCAAGATATTGTAGTCCAACCCCCTGAAAAGGACGACTACCGTAACACCATTATCGACCAATTAACAACGAATTGCTGTAGCCCCTGTAGCCAAAAAAAATTGCACACTGTTAGCCAAATGAGGCACTCCTCTATACATTTAGTGTTATTGAGTGTTTAAAGCCTTCAAAGGTATTCAAAATGTTATAGTTATTATTATTATGATAGTTTGTATAAATAATAATAATAATTAATGATTATTATTGTTATAATTATTATAGTAATAATTTTGTTATTTATTGTGACATTGATTGAAGAAGATAAACTCAATTCTCATAACTGACCTGAGGGCGAAGAAAGCAGAAGCACTCAGTTGTGTATTCCAATCTGTATTCTCAGTTTCAAAAAAATAAACATGAAAGCCCGCACCAACCCATCGAATCTACTGCAAGCAGAAAAAATGTCCAGTATTGTAGTTTCTGAGAAAGGTGTAATTGCACAACTAAGAAGATTGAACCCATATAATAAAGCCACAGGCCCCGATGATCCCAGAGTGCTAAAAGATCTTGCCCACATCGTCTCGGCACCACTCATTAATCTATCCTAGACATCATCGGACTCTTCCACTATACCATCTGATTGAAAGAAAGCTCGAGTGAACCCTATATACAAAAAAAGGTGAAAAATACTATGCCAGCAGCCACCGACCAATCATCATCCTCACATGTTTCTCCTGCAAAATCTTAGAGCGCATCGTAACTGGCCAGCTCACTGTTTTCTTGGAATCTTATAGTAAACTTACCCCCTAGCAGTATGGTTTCAGAAGTTGCAGAACCTGCAAGGCCCAATTTTTTTGGCTGTCCTGCCATATCACTGCACTCATGGACTGAGGAGAGGAAGTGGATGCCTGTTTCCTCAACTTTAGCAAGGCATTCGACAAAATAGACCATCCTAAGCTGATTCAGAAACTCGAAGCTAATGGTGTAAACAGCCAGGCTGTGAACTGGATTTACGTAGAAACAGGACACAAGTTGTAGTTGCTCATAGCTGATAGCAACCCTTCAACTCCTTGTCTTATCACTTCTGAAGTACCTCGAGGTTCTGTAATTGAACCCGTCTTGTTCCTGTTATATATCAACAACCTACTAGATGCAGATGGACCACATGTTAGACTCTTTGCGGATGACACTGTTGTCTACAACAATGTGGAAAACAGACATCAACTGTAAGATGACCTATTTGCCCTGGAAGACTGTGAACACAAATAAAACGTGGAAATTAACCCACGAAAAGGTGAGCATGTGAAGCTCTCCTAAAAGCGGCTTAGAGCGGCTAACAACATCTGCAGCCCACAGGATGTAAATATGCTCCTACTTTCATTCAGTTTGCGGATGTGTGGCCAGTTTCTACATTCCTTTTCATCAAAGATAAGCCTATGTGTAAAATTTTGCATTCCATATTGCTGGTGTTACAACAAGTTTTAAGGCGAGATATCATCGAAATAGAAAAAACAATCTCAGCAAAGACAAACCTGGCTTTTTGCATACTGGCCGTCTTTATTGTTATTCAAAAGTTTTAAGCCTGTTCCTTAGCTGGAGGTATGATCATTTAGAGCTTGTCAAATAAATTAATACACAGATACACAGATGTCTCTTTCGTTTTACATCAGATATAGATGAATAATGTTATATAACTTCTTTCATCTAGAACTTCTTATGATAGTGAAATTCGCTTTTTTAACATCAAGTTTGAAAAGTAAATTTTCTAAAGCAAATGCTACAACCACAGTTTTATTTGAGACGTTTTCATCAGTTTCACCTATTGGAAATGGGAATAAAAGTTAACAGCATTAAACTCAGAAAAAAACTTGGTGGAATGTCGACAATTCCTGGAACAAAAGCTAACGAACATTTACCACATTACTAATTAGTAAAAGCAGATGATTTTTCTCGATCTTTTTAGGACGGTTGATATTCATTATTGGTGAAATATATAGTAGTGAATAATGGTTTTTGGTGTTTGATTCAGCATCGTTTATTTTTATATAAAGAAACTGGAGTTGACTTGTGCGGTAATAGATGTCAAAATGATACTTAAAAATTTGCAATATACACTGTTTTTTATCACTCAGTCGATAGAGAGTGAGGTGCCCCAGTTTTGCTTTAAAAGTTGTCCGCTTTCATGTTTGACTGTGTTTCTTCCTGCTTATGTTTATCCATGACCCTGCTCATATCAATATTATGTAATCACTCAACAGAGAGTCTTGTGTTTGAATAAAGTCAAAATTTAATCAATGATTGATTCAGATTTAAGTAATAACTTCAGGCTGATATTACACAAGAATACTAGAATGTATTCAAGTTTTTAGATCAGTTCGTAATGTTATTTAGTTTGCTTGTTATTATTGTAGTTTGAAGCACAGTAAAATGGATGACCCATATTCTGTTCTCCTCACCAGGTAAGTCTTTCACCAGCTGAATTGTATATATTCGACTTGAAATTTGCACTGCAAACATTTCTATATTTTGTTGTCTGTCACACAGTGAGCAAAGGAGAATAGAACTCAGTCAGCAGTTACAGAGACTTATGTCCCATAGCAACAAAAGGTTTGCTTGTACTTGTTTACTGCCAGTTTAGGCCTTTTGTATATTTATTAGAGAAAAGCTCTCTGTAGACACTACTCTTACTAGTTCTGTCATTAAACAGACAACATTACTAGAATATATAATGTTTTATATCGCATAATGTCTAATTTACAAACGATATGAACTGAAGCCAAAACCAAGTTTCTTGCGCTATATTGTGCTGTTGTTTGTTTGTTTGTTTGTTTGTTTGTTTGAGCTTTGCCCCGAGGGCAACCCTAAAGACGGATCACATAAGTTTGTAGCTTGTGTGAGCAGCACCCTATACCCTAATCTTTTACTAGCATAAATCCATAGTTATTATAAAGAGTGCAATCAAACTAGGGACCACATTATTTTTATGCCCATATCCAATCAGGCAGAGCATATAGGAAGCCAAATATCTCGCTCAGAGATAACCGTGCTGGGAATCGAACCCCAGATCTTGGATTGAAGTGCAAGCATTTTAACCACTAGACCACTTTGTCAGGTGATGTTGTGATTTTGTAGTGACAGACTGAAAGAGATACAACTCAAGTCTCAGATGGAAAGTATTAGATCTCAGAGACAAAAGAGTCTCGAGAGAAATCAAATGATTCGTCGACAAATGCAGCAGTTTGAGATAACCATGTCAAGTGTGGCTGCTAAAACCCAGGCTCTAAGGTCAATGAAGGTAAAATAATGTTTGTCTGGCGATAGGTAACGATGTAGCGGTGCAGTTGGTGAGATATGATACATCTTTAGGTGGTCACATAGATGTAATATTGAAAAGCAAGCGCATATGATTGTTGTTCTGTTATAGAATGAATATGAAGAGTACATAGAGAGGCTCTATCCTCAGTGGAAGGAGCAAGTTTTGACCAAAGCAGCTAAACAGAGAGACAAAGTATGTTGTAGTAGAGGAATTGTCTTAAAGGGTGGCTACACAGGCCAATGTTTGCCCTCGGACAGCCTTACGATGTGCGTTGCTAATACATCTGCGCATCGTGGGAGTTGATTGTACGCCAAACCAACATGTTGGTCAATGCCTGATGCCGAAGGCACATCGGCACCCTTTGATTGGTTAAAAACGAAATATTTTTTCATGCTCACCATTTATAGCCCATTTCTAATAGAAAGATATTATCAACAACGATTATATGTGTATAGTTGTTGTTGTTGTTATCAACCTCGAAGTTTGGAAGGAAATGCTGATGTTATCAAATGCAGCTGTGGAAAAAAAAATTTTAGTTCCCATGAATTTATTTCACATCGCTCATAACATAGTTAATATTGATAATTTCAACATTTTCAAGTATATTAATATTAACTGAATTATCAAGTACAACAATGAAATGAAGGATAAATAACAACAATATTCTGATGATTTATTAATAAATAAAATCAAAATAATTATTAAAAGTCGTGTTCTTTTATGGTGGAAACAAACGTACATCACAGTAAATGGATTTTTCAAATATTGTTATTATTATATCTGAGAAACAAATAATTCCTTGTCGGAAGTGAAAGTTGCGCTTTGTGCCGTATGATTGGATAGTTCAATCGCAGCTCACTGATGCGCTCTAGTACATCGGCACGCTACATCAGCCTGTGTAGCCACCTGCACATATTCTCGATCCACCGTATAGGTACATCGGCACCAGAACATCCGTGCAGTGCAACCACTATTTTACTTTTGTCTAGCTGTGACTGGAAGTTGTACATTTTTTGTGCATTTGTACTTCTAGGAGTTTCATGAGAAACTTCTGGAAGTTATCTTTTTTTGGGAAACTCAGTTTCTGGAGCTATCTTATTTTTTTGTGAAAATGTTTTTAAGCCAGTTTTTCTTTCTTTGTGCAACTACTTTGGGAGTTGTGTTCTTCCTTTATACAATTGGGTTTCTGGTGCTTTTCTCACTTCAGTAAATAGTTGCACTAGTGTGAGTTTGATTTTTATAAATTTGTGATTTTGTAGTTTTGTTTTTTGTTTCTTCTAACAGTTTAGTAGCAGTATTTTATTTTTTGGTAGGAGCAGAGGCTGATGTCCATGAGGCGAGATATAAGTCTAAGTCAGGAATTACCTCCACCTGGTTCAAGTTTGCTTTCTCATAGTAAGTGATTCTGGCCAAATCATGAGAATATGTAGAGAAATAATTGAAAGTTGCAGAAACTACTTAATTCTTATTTCAGTTAATGATAATTGCGCCTCCCGCTGCTCTCACACAACAAGTCGCTGCTGCTGGCGCACTTGGAGCAGCTCTCAAGCATGCAGCCCCAACCATCTTGTACCAGAGACTCTCTCCGTACCTTCATCTTCTTGCGCATGTAGCTGCTCCATTAAGTCTTCTTCTACACTTAGCCTGTGCTCCTCAACATCTCCTGTGCATACAATTCTTAGACCTCTGAGGTTTCTTGTACCTACTGAAGAGGGCATAACTCCTACATTACAGCATCGCTATCCTCCTGCTCACCAAGCAGCTCTTTCTCGACTTAAGGATGCTTTGCATTCCCTGAGATCTTTGTGTGAGGCTAAATCACATTGATAATACATTTTTTTTTGTATTTAATTATTTCATTTTAAAAAAAATTTTTTTGAACTTTGATTGCGGTTTTTAGTAACATTCAATCATTATTTGGTATTACAAATGTAGATGAAAGTTCCAACTTAAATGGATACCATAATGGTGGACAACAATCAGGTGAACAAAATGTATCTCACCAGGTAACCATCAGTTTAGTAAAATGTGCCTTCATGTTTTAACGTTACTCCATAAATTTCATCAGACTTTGAAAGGAATGTTTTTGTTCCGTAGAATTACTCGGAGATGCCAATACCTCATCGCTCCTCTACTCCAGAATTTTCTAGAAGCACTCTTGGTGCTAGGAATGACAGAGGTGGGCAGGTGATAATCATCTTTTCACTTGAACCTTGAGTTATTTCTTCTTGAAAACTTGTTACAAAAAGTACCATTTCTTCCTTTAGGTCCATTGACAGCCTCTCAGCAGTCCATCAACAGTGAGAAAAGTGTTACATTCGATGAGAGTAGCCTCAGGCCTTCTATAGGTCTCAACAACGGGGCTCAACTACGATCTGTCAATGCAACCAACTCAAGGTGATGATTTCGTTGGATGAGACCCTTTGTCAATCTTATCCGTACAGCTTCTAATACTACTTTGGCAAAGACTCTCAGATGTTTTTTCACGGTTTATATTGTGCAATTTTACATAATTTTTCTTCCTAGGAACAGTCCACGCCGCCACACACCAAGTCCTAGTGAGCTCATTCGTTCAAGTCTAGAGTTCGGAGATGCTTCCTCGCAAAACAGCACATCAAGTTTTAAAATGTCGACTAGTGCAGCAGCAAAATCCCCTCAACATCCTCCGGTGACGCCTTCGTCTCAGCAAAAGGGTGGTGGTGGAGTTGCAGCACCCTATCATACTGTCTCTGTGGAGCAGCACTTGCCACCTAGTCAACAGCTGACACACTTGCCTGATAGAACAGACTATTCACCATATATTCGTGTCAGTTCACAGCCACCCACACAGCGTATGTCAGGTGTCACTGGATCACATGACATGGCAGGTGTCACTGGATCACGTGACATGGCAGGTGTCACTGGATCACATGACTTGGCAGGTGTCACTGGATCACGTGACATGGCAGGTGATGGCTCGCGAGCCTTAGCGTCCCAATTATCCACAGAATCTGTCACTTTTGGATCTGTAGATTCTCCTTCAAACGCCCCAAGACAGATGTCTGGCCATGAGGTGGTTATTCCATCAACAAGTGGTGGTAAGTAACCTCACGTTTGCTTGTTTCTCTCGCAATCTTCTTGCATCAGTTCATCCTCTTCTCATCAATTCACTTTAGTTGATGATGGATTTTCTACATTCTGTCAAGATTGATGCCTGATGTGCATGTTTGCAAGATATTATTTTGCATGTAGATGTATCGGATGATATTGAATCTTTGATTGGCTCTGTTGATAAAGAGGAACTCAATGAAGCCCACAAGTTAGCTAACGATTACAGAGATGGCCACCCAACGCAATCAGGTAAAAATTCATTTAACTTACCTTTGTGGCAGATGTATGTAATTTAGACATGTCATTGCTTGCTGCCTATTTATTACATAGCTTTTGTGATCTATGTTTGACTCAGCCGATTGTATTGTAGCCTCAGTTCCTGCATATTCGCCAGCGCGTTATGCACCAGAGATTGTCAGCCATTCTTTCAGCTCTCTCAACACTACGGCTACTGAAGAACCACCTGCTGTTGATCTTGCTAGTGAGTTACTATTACTGGTTTCTGGTCTTCACTCATATCAATTGATTGGTTACTGGTTTTCATTCATATCATGTGATTGGTTACTGATCTTCATACATATCATGTGATTGTTTACTGATCTTCATACATATCATGTTATTGGTTATGCTGAATTTTCACTTTCATCAATCACATTGTACGTCTTTAAGTACTTGAAGCTTTTTCAGTGCAAACATCTCAATATGATGGGGTAGCTAGAGAATACCTTTACTCTACATTAGCTAATCATTGAGATGACAACTCCCAAGTGTCACTTGGTTAAGTACGTGTACAATTAGGCTGAGAGCAGGTTTTATTCTGTGTTTTTATTAGAAACAGATGAATTCAAGAGTTTGTTGGGTGGTCAGACATCAGCCCGAGGTGAATATGAAAGTGATGATAGCGAGGATTCTATGGTAAAGGCTATAGAGAACGAATATCGCAATCAACTAGCCCTAAAAACTAACACTCTACCTATGCGAGGGTGAGTAGTTTTTAGTTACTAAGGGTGCTGGTATACAATGAGTACTAAAGCTTCATTTTCGTAATGACGATCAGCTTGAAGTATGCTCAATTCATAGTTTTATCAAAGACAGCTTACATTTTATGAAGGTAGTGTTCAGTTACGATTGATTTTACCGGTCAAATTTGCTGCAGCAGTTTCCTATCTTCAACAATCGTTCGATTGATGAGTTTAGAAATAATAAAGTAAACAACAACCCAGAGCCGATTTGTCTCTTGGTACCAACTAGATTGTGACAATTGTATTACAGCATCTACCGTTTTCTATTTCTTGATTGTTAGTAATTATGGCTACTAAACTAATGTTTATTTTCAATCTTCTGATCATGTTATTGGTTTTCTTTCAAAATATATAGCATATTTTTTTACATTTACAGGCATTTTTTGTTTTTATTTGCGAGAGTGTTGTTTTTGCTACTGCTAGGTATCTTTCAAACGATATTCATTGCGGTCCAGCACAAATTAGCCTGGACATCATTGCTCAGTACGTTGTTTGCTCAACACAAATCATTTGTGGCCGATTGTTAGTGACAGCAAACGCAACTTTAGCGTCTGAAACTCATTAAAATTTTTGCCTTAGGCCCATAACTATGCCTACTGAGGCCGGAGGTGAACCCTCTCCTGCCGAAGGCCCCTCTGACGATGAAGAGGAAGAGTTGACCTCCCCCATGGGATACACCCCTTCCTTTGCCTCCAACGTGTGAGTTAGTTCTCCTACGCACTGCATTGTGAGGTTGTCATATGATTGTCCTTCTCTGTGCTATCGTCACTTCTAATGTGATCTTGTAGAAAACCTGCAGCCAGTGGCAGCGTCAAGGCAGCGACAGACACCAAGTACATAGATTCTCTTCAAACCCTGTCTAGTACCGGAGACAGCAAAAACTCTAGCGGCAGTCGACGAGCTGGTCAGTTTTTACTTGAAAAGTCTTGACTCATAGTAACATGGGTTGCCTTAGTCGCAACCTGGCTGACTCATAGTAACATGGGTTGCCTTAGTCGCAACCTGGCTGACTCATAGTAACATGGGTTGCCTTAGTCACAACCTCAAGTCTCTGATTGCGTTTTTCTGTAATTACTTCCTCGGGCTACGCTGTTTGAGGTAGCAGCCAATGGAATACGGGTCTATAAGAATTCTGATGCTATGTGGAAGTATTTTACATTTCGTACAGCATGTTTTACAAAGTTTACTAGTTGTCTTGCTTAAAAGAAGACAATTCCAATCTTACTAAAGTTGATGCTCTATATAGAAGGTGGCTTTTTCCTAAATGCATGCAACAGTTGACTGCTTCTTCATAAATACTCTTGAAAATTTGATTCTTTTGCAGGCTGTAAACTTTTTTGCTTTTTCAGTTTATGGCTGCAGTTTTATTTGTACTCAAGTTAGCAATTTCTTCTTCAACCTTTATGCCATAGAAATGTGGATAAAATGTTAAGTACAACTACTGGAGTGTCAATTAGCCAACCTAACACAAACCTGTGATGAATGCTCTGAGAAAAACTGTTTTCGGTAAAATTTATCTGGTGGAAAAAGGTTCTCAAGCCCTTTCAAAAAAATTATAATGAAATTTAATAGCTGCCAAGAGAAGACAACTCATAAAAAAGCATTTATTTAGTGAGATAGTAAAAGACATTATTGTAGCTAATGGCGTAGTCAGTATTTAATGTTATGTTTGTTTGGCAGCTTTGAGACGTACTAACTCTGATGTTGAAAGTGAATCTGACTTTCAAGCCAACGCTAAGAAAGGCGCAGGGAAGGGAGCAGACGATGAGTTAGATGATGATGATTTTTATGGCTAGTTTTTGATTCTCTGTAAATTCTCTTCTACTTATTTGTTTTTTCTCTTTGATGTTTGTCAAATATTTTAAAAACTTTTTCATTGGTTTATTATGATAGTGTCGCACTCGTCGCCGTTTTTGTCAACTTCCGTCCATTTACAAAATTATTTTATTTGTTTTGTCTGGTTTGTTGCGTGTGGATCAGTGCTGTAGGTAAATCTATTGCAATATTGTCTGGCATGTGGGTAGGTACAATATAGTACGTATGCGCAGTTTTAATTTATATATTGTGTACTATATTTTATATTTCAGCTATATTATGCCTAACAACGTCGGAAGTGTCAGGTGACAATAAATAATCATCTTTCAATAAAATTCAACATATCCAAGATTCAATAATAGGTTACGAAAATTACTTGTTTCGTTTGTGCTGTGCCTCATGGGCAACCCTAAATATGGGACTCATAAGCAGAGCTTGTGTAAGCAGCACCCTATACCCATGCCCGTCGTTACACCGGCTATTCTTCCGAAAAAGCAGAGGGAGATCTTTTACTAGCATGACTCCATAGTTATTATGGAGAGTGCAATCAAACTAGGGACCACATTATTTTTATGCCCATATCCGACCAGGCAGAGCATATAGGAAGCCAACTATCTCCCTCACAGATAACCGTGTTGGGAATCGAACCCCAGATCTTGGATTGAAGTGCAAGCACTTCAACCACTAGACCACGCGTGATGGAACAACTTTAGAAAAAACTTTTTAATTTTTCATTAGAATGCTGAAATGAAATCAAAAACTTGTGATCTGCCAGAGCTCATGGAATATAGATTTTGCTGTCATGTAAAAGGATACAAATTTAGTAGTTTTTTTTACAATTTCTGTTTAAATAAAACAAAGAAATAAAGATATTGTGGTCATGGTTGTAAGTTGATGTCTAGGTGACAGCTCTATGTCTAGGTGACAGCTCTATGTCTAGATGACAGCTCTATGTGTGCACAGAGCTGTACTAGCTATGAGTAACACAAGATGGGTTTACTCAGCTGATAGTGGTAAGCCATGCTTTTTCTCTAGTAATTAGGGTTTAGTTGACTCATCTCTGGGAGTTGACATGTAATTAGGCATTATGTCTGTGTGTTGAACACAATTACATGCAGTCTAATTCTTGATTTAAACTTAACCAATAGGATTAGAGATATAGGAAATTGACGATAAGTCAGCACTAAACCTCCGTGTGCCTGCCCGCGTATTTAACTTTCTCCTATACATGTAAACTTGTCTTACTCGCAAAACGCAGTGTTCCCGAAAATGATTTTAGTTAAATTGTGTGTAAAATACCAAATGTGTGATTTATCGATAATAAATACAATGAGCTAACAAATTATTATTCCACGAATGAAATTGTCTAAGAATCAGCCGATATTTTTATTTTTTTATTTAGTTAATTAATTCTAGCCAATTACGTTATCCATTCATTCAGGTAATCAACAACAGTAACAGTGTCCATATATGAGAGTTCACTTTGTATATACATACATAATGTGTAGCAGCGGGTTTAATTGCTTGGCATCAATTGCACCCACAACTACTCATTTGCTGCCGTAATTGACAGCTACTTTACCCCGACCAGTAAATGAAAAAAATATTGCAAAAACATGATAATTCATAAAAACAGATTCGTCCTTCGTAATAAAACACACGTTAGTATCTAGAAGCTAATAACCGGATAAATTTAGACATTCATGCATGCACTTATAAAATCGTTAAATATTTTTTTTTCATCAGTCCGCTGTGAATCGACCTATCATTGTTGCTGTAAGATTTGTAAAAGTCTCGCTTGCATAATAATTTTTAGCTATTTTGCATCAGCTGATCAAAGCTATTTGAGATAGTTTTTATAAAGTTTCCTGTAGTATTGATTATATTGGTAACAGCAGGTGATGGTCTATCGCTGCCGCTCGTGTATATATCCTCGCTGCCGATGATGAGACTTCATTAGCAATTACTTCTTCACTCAGTAGCTTGTAATTAGTGACTCCAGGAGTAATAAGGCTAGTAGAACCTGTCAAGACATCATGATACATCCAAATAATATTTCAACTGCTGTTGTCGCCTCCGCTGCTTCTGCACACGCTATCGGACATTTTGCACCGTCATCAGCTACAGCCGTCACTCACCATCCGTGCAATACTGGCCAAATCTACTCTGGAAGTTATCCTTTGCAGAACGCAAGAGCGCCGTTTGCTATCAATGATTTACTCGGTGAGTACTATAATAAAAAAAATTTTATTCTCAAAATGACTGAACGAAACCTTTTACAGGATATTTGATGGACTGAGTTAGCAGTTAGAAGCACCATGGGATTTTTTAATTCATGTATTCAATGAAAAGCTATTCAGAATAAATTTTTATTGAATATATGAATTAAAAAACTCCATGGTACTTCATCAAAATTTATAATTGTAAAATTATTTTTTCACAGTGTCAAACACTGGGAAGCAAAATTGCTTTTTCAAGACCTTCATCTGCACGCTTATGTCTCAAACCGTTGACTGGTTAATTTTGTATGTTTGACAAACCAAAAAATATATTCCTTAAAAGATTAACGTTTTAAAAGAGAGTGTTTTTATTAGTGTTACATAATCATAGTGCATTTAAAACACGGAAGAAAATTATTCAACTTTTCATCATCGATGTAAGTTATATTAGAGTAAATAATTACTGTGAAAATAAAACACTACCTACGTGTGTATTCTGCTCTGATGTATAAGTCTATGATATCCTTAGCCTCAGGTATTAATCAGTAATTTAGCAATTCTTTTTATGTGTAGAATGTATGTAATATTTATACAAAAGTCATGATTGGCTGGCTGCTAAACAGTTGATTGCTAAATCATGTCTTTGAAACATTAAAATATGGAAAATTATAAAAACCAAGTGAATTATGCTGGGCAAAGCTAAAATAATCTATTCAGTTTAAATTTTAAGATTTGATGGTTTTCCCTCTGTGCTATTAAGTACATATTTGAAGTTGCGAAAGTTGTTGACTTCCTTAATAATTTGCTCTACATAGATATTTCCAGACTACGCAATGTTTATGGAGCGAAAAATTCCCACTTTACAGATTAGATGATAGCGATTTGTGAATGTTTCTCATTTCCTAACTTCCTTAACTTCCCATTGTTCATTCCAATGATTGGAAATTTTTTAGTATAAATTTAAAATTGTAAAACTCTCTCATTTCACCTTATCAGCTTTAACCATCGTGAAAACTTCAAGCGAGCTAATTTTCTAAGTGAACAAGGAAAAGCACTTTCATAATTTTGTTAAATTTACAGAGAAAGTTTCCCTTTCTACAAACTTCCAGCAATCCAGTTTTAGCAGTCTCATGTTGCTTGTTTCAGGTTTTTCAAATGCTGCCAACTCAGCGGCGGCAGCCTTTCAAGTGCACCCAACGACACACAGTAATTACATGCCGTGTGCCTTAGACCCCCATCAAGTAAATCAAGCGTTTAGGCCGTCTGCTGCGTCCACTGCTGCACAGAGCTATTACCATGGACCACCCAGCACAAGCTTCCACACCAACATCAGCCCACACGGGGGTAGCATACACCCCCTCACTCACGAGTATCAACTACAGTCAGCCAATGTCCAGTCTATACATCACAAACAACATTTGGAGCAGCACCAGACAGCATATAAAGGTGAAAAGAAACGTTATTTGTGATTGGGATACTTGTCAGTTGTTTTTAATCAGCACTAGAGATACAACAAATTTCACTAAAATAGATTTTAAAAAATGACTTTAACAAAGTTTTCAATTATGAGCCTATTATTTTTATAAAAATCCAGCATGTGTTGAGATGAGTATTTGATTATAATAAATAATTTTGCTTTTTAGACCTTTTATTTTTTTAAGGTTGGACAAAAATAAAAGTTTTTGCAAGATCTGATTAGCTTTTCAAGTCCCATTATTTGTTTCCCATGGATTTTAATTCTCCTTTAAAGAGCTTTGATGAATTGTCTTCTCTCGAAATATCTTGTCATCTTGTAAAATTGTTCATCAAATTTATTATTGCAGAGGAGAAAACTCTTCATACTTTGTGACTCACATCAGCAGTCAAAACTTGATTAAAATAAAAAATTAATTTATGTGATTAATACTATTTTTCAGGAAATGACATAGAAGAGTTTTACGATAGACATCAGCTGATGAAACAAAATATGGGCAGTAAAAAAGCCAAAAAACGGCGTCACAGGTAAGCTGAACTCATTTTTAAAAAAACCTCTCTTGTATTTAAAACATACAAGCTGATAAATAAACTGAATTGCGTTTGTTAATTGTCCCCTCTTGAACATACTTCATGCTAGTTCGTGTTTTTGTAAATTTTATGCTACTAATTTTTTGTTGTTATAAATGTCTGCTCCATGTTTGTTATGTGGGAGGTGTTGGTGAAAGGTATTACAGGTTGGTTATCACCTCAGATGGTTATTATAGGTGGGAATGAGGCAAGAGCACCTTGCGACCCCTGTCACTATGGTTATAAAGTTTGTCAAAGTGATTTGTCATATGTCAACTGATACGCTTTCACCAATGGTATCTCTACCTGTATTTGCTGGATGATTTTTATGTAGACAAACGTGCTCTGTAGTGAAAGTCACTAAATATATTGCTTTCGGCTCAACAATATTGTCGTCTCGCTAAACCACAGTTGACCTATATTGCATAAATATTCAGATCATTTCGCATCTTTTGTTCACTTAATAATATTATTTAAGCCGCTACAAAAACAAAAAAAAATTCTATGATATATTACCTTTTAAACTATTTCAGGAACAAAACAGTTTCTATAAAAACACGAATCAAAACGCTTGGAGCATGCTAAATATAAAAAATACTGCTTCTGACTCTCAAAATGTAGCTAAAAACATTTTACCATACTTGTGATTATAATTTATTGAAGAACGATATTCACAAGCTATCAGTTGGAACTGCTGGACAAAGCATTCCAAGACGCTCACTATCCCGATGTTTATACCAGAGAGGCCCTTTCCGCTCGAGCTGAACTCCCTGAGGATAGAATTCAGGTAGGCTAAACTCATCTAACATTGACTTCAATAATAATTAAGAAAACAAGCCACCCTTAAACTTGACATAAATTGATATATTACTCTTATATCCTACCAGCTGGTATGATGTACGGCTATTTCATTTCCATTCAACACTAATTTAACACAGAACAAACATTTGTGTAAATTGTAACGTCGTGAATTGTTTTGTAAAATCTTGTCAGATCTGAAGTGGTACTGACACAAATAGTAACACGCAGAGACAACTAAAATAAAGAAAAATAATTTATTACACCATTCACATGTCGCTAGGTCCTCCAACCCTTCATTCATGCTCGTACAAGAACAATTTCCGTCAATTTTCTAGCACTCCAACATGTCCGTGATGTGTTAAACCAATTATATAGCTTTCAATGGGTTAATAGCTGCGCAGACACTATTTTCAAAGCTAGCTGGCGACTCGGCTCTCTTCACTACAAGATGATGGGACTAAGTTCTCACTTTTCTCCAGTAATTATGATGTCACACGCAGCTCTTTGACAGAAAGAGTTGTACGTATTTGATACGAGGCATTCTTCCTACGCTAGACAATGCATTCATTCTCACACCTCTGTACTCGCCAGTTAATTGACAGCGCGGACTAGAACATGCATGAGATGTACCGTACAGCACATCTGTTGCACCTCACCTGCTCATACCAAAATTATCAAATAATAAATACTTATTTTAAAAAATTTGAGTAAAATACTCGATTCCTGTCAAATAACTGGTGTTAAATAAATTTTTAATGTATTTTATTATATTATCTATAATATCATTGCCTTACTTTACAACGATCAAACTGAATTCAAATTAATTTTATTAAATTATAAGTCATAGGTAGTATTTCATAGTTTGATAAATTTAATTTATTTGACCAGCGACATCCGTTCTGTAATGTTAGCTTTATGGAGAAAGCATGTGTTTTGCAATATAGTTGCTGTAAAAAATATTCGGATAAAAATAAATCAACTCTTTACGCGTTAAATTATAAAGTAAGCATGAGTAATAATAATGATTTCATATCGTTT
This sequence comes from Cryptosula pallasiana, assembly GCA_945261195.1. NCBI lineage: Eukaryota > Metazoa > Bryozoa > Gymnolaemata > Cheilostomatida > Cryptosulidae > Cryptosula > Cryptosula pallasiana. Next base: position 13,568,541 of record OX183130.1, on the reverse strand, counting down.
CCAAAACCTGCATTTTCCTGTCTTCAAATTTAAAATAAAACTTGGCAATATTCCAGCAGAAAAGACAATTAGTTTGATCTAAAATTAAAAACTATGAGATATTTGTTGCATAAAGTTTAAAAACAAAAATTTTGTACTAATATTTTAATTTTTCTAGGAGTGAAAGACCTATTAAATAATCCCATCTCACTTTTGGTTGGCCACATCAGCTGCTTATTACACAATCAATTATGACATAATTAACAGCATGCATTCAATTAACATTCCCTTCAGATGTGCGCTTGTACAAACAAATAATGTGGTGTAACCTTGACACCGTGGCACAAGACCTTTAGATCCTTATCCTCTCCTGCCAGCATATCATTACTGCAATGATTATCTACTGACTGACAGGATTATACATCGTTGGTGTATCGCTGGTTTCTTTGACATTCTTTATTCTAGAACATTCTAAAATTTTTCAAACTTCATTTTGAAGAGCTAAGATCTTCGAGACTTGAAATGGAGCGCGTTCAACTTTATAATTTATTTTATTTAAGAAAAAAATTGACATTTCAATTAAGCAGTAGGGGATAGAATCATGTACTAGGACAGCCCCCTTTCCTCTACCTTATTTGATTGTGCAGAAATTTGTAATCAGCTTCGATCACAACTTGAATATTAATTCAGCTAATTTGGTAACGCAGTAATTACGCACACCTTGAGATGAGCCATGCCTGACCATTGGATGCCGATCCACCCCTCTCTGTTTCTATTATTCTTTCGCATCTAATCACTGCAAATATTTTGCTATTCCAACTGAGCAGGTGTGAGCACTTTCGTTTGATGTCTTCTAAACAAAACAGCGAGTAATAAATTTTTTCATACCCTTATTTTAAATCAATCGCTTGTTTTTGGTAACAAAAAATTTTTTTAGGTGTGGTTTCAAAATCGGAGAGCGAAATGGAGAAAGACTGAAAAAACGTGGGGTAAAAGTTCTATAATGGCCGAGTATGGACTATACGGAGCAATGGTTAGACACTCGTTGCCTCTACCAGAAAGTATTGTGGAATCAGCAAAGAAAGGAGGAATATTAGAGAGTAACGCCCCATGGCTTCTAAGTAAGTACTGATTGTACCATTCAACACTACAGATTGTTGGAACCTTACACCTTCCGCCCGCCTAACATCAGTAGAAAATGCAACAATCTTGTTAAGTTTTCAGCAAAGTAAAATTATCGCCACCAAAGAACAAGATAAATAATAATTTTGCAATTTATTTCTTTTCGCTTTTTTTTTTAGAAAATTAAACTATTTTTCGTGGATGATTGAAAAAATTGTGCTAAGCCCAAGATTGAATGAAGTTGATAAATAATAAATTTAATAAAAAAATTAATAAAAAAATAAACAAAATTTATGAAGTTGAAATTGATATTATATAATATTCTGTTTGCTGCCATTAGGTATGCACAAGAAGACGGATGAACCAGGAGAGGCTGACAGCGGCGACGAATCTCATGGCGACAACAGAGCCGCAAAAGAGACAAACTCTGAAATACCATCGACATCTACCTTAATGACATCACAAACACAAAACAGCCTAGAAGGCGGAGAGCTCATTGACCACTGACACCAGTTGGCCATGTCATTTATGATAATAGTTTTAGCAACTGCACCAAATTATATTTATTACAGTGTTTAAATTTTTTATGCGCAAACTTTTAAATATCGTTACTATTGACAGAGAATCAGTGACAACGCATGGACGAGAGAATAGCGGTAATGCAGATTTTCTCTACACATACCTCATATATATTTAATACAAAAGTTTACGAGTTACATTGCTGATCACAGTCTTCACAGAATTGTCAGGGAATCTTAAATTGAAATTAATTCAAAGAAAACCTGAAATATTTCATAAAATAATTAATATTTTATCACATTTTTTCATGATTTGTTAACTTTTTAATTTAAATTATTTTTATTTATCACCGGAGACTTCAAACCTACATTTGTATTCAGCGAATCTGACTATGCTCTGTTTGATTGAATAAAGCTGATATATTCTCAACACTCTGTGAACGTAAATACCTGAGGCTATACGTACAATCAACAAATCAAGCCAATTTTCAGTTTCCAATTATTTTAAAATTTTCAATGTTAGAAATTGTGCTTTCTTGTAAAAAAAATGTTCACCAAAGCAGCAGACAATGTTTTTTCAACACCTATTTGATTGGTCTACGTCACAAAAATGAATTGACAAGATGACTCATTTGTCAACACTAAATCGTAGGCTCAATATTTTTAACCAACTCATTTCGGTTGTGATTTGTTTGATTTGCAGACACAATTCTGTTTACACAGAGCAAAGGTGATTGTTATACACACTCAGTGCAACGACGACACACACTCTACCATTTTCAATAGCTCTAATACGATTAAACATGTTCCGGCTCAACGCAGAGCTGTCATTACTCACGTATAGATATGAGCAATTATATCATATCGGAATGGTAAAATAACATTGATAGTTTTCATTAGAGGAAGCAAGTTGTCACAACTCTCAAAAGCTCTAAAACATTGTTGGCTGCTGCCTATAAGGGTATGATTGGCAGGTTGTTGCAGGCGTTAATTATCCAGCACTGTTAGAAATAATGTCATAAGTAATGTTTTACATCTGCCCAATATTACTGCAATAGCAAAAAAGTTCTTGTGCAAACATCACTAACACGCTGCTCTAAGTAAGACCATGCAAAAGCTAATTGGTTAGACATGTGCTCCTATAGGCGCTTGTATACAGCCCTATCATGTCAGCCACGCAGTTGGATCAGCTACAAGGAGTTAACTATAACTGACAGGTGAAAATACGCTGCACTGGGCACCCTTCCGACAGTCATATTTACTGCAGAAGTTTTTTGTGTACATCCATTATTTCTCACAAACATGAGGATGCACCAAATAAGAGCTGATATGTACTGCAACAGACAGCGAACACGCTTTTGTTCACACGAGCTTTGTCTATAATCAAATTTAACGCGCAGCTAAAAACCTGCTGACAAAAATGTGATGATGAAATAAGCGATGAGCGTTGGCATTTCGTCAATGATGCTTTGAAGTTGACAAATTTTATGCAAAACTTTGGAGCCGTTAGAGTTTGAACTCATGTTAAGCAAATAAAAACTGCACTGATTAAACTGAGATTATAAGAAAGAATGACCTAGAAGTGATAGTAGAAAGGGGACGCGTGATACGATGATAGAGGTATGGGCACACACGAAAACCTCGCTAGAAGATCGTGGCAATTTTCTTTGATTAGTTACGTTTTATATACGTATACTTATATACTTACTGATGTTCAACTGGTGGTTGTTTTTACTCAATCATAAAACATCTTACGGAAATAACTACCTAACTTCCGTGAGCATTGCAAAACAGTTTTATTCCGCGGTAAAATAACATAAACCCTATTTTGTTACTATTAAGCACTCACGCACATGTTCTCACCAAAGTAAAAAAAAACGTTAATAAAACGTGTTAAAATAATTGAAAACAACACAATAACTTTATTGAAAGCATTCTTGCAAAGATTTTGTGTTTCAGCTAATTTTTAAGAATAATCTGTCGGAGAGGTTCAAATTTTATTTGAAAAGATTATTGCAATCTACATTTTAATTAATATAAAATTTAACTGGATATGCCAATTTTAATTACGATATCGGCTGATGCAAAGGCACAAAACATGGAATGCTTGTAAGTAACCTAATTTGCAGTCATTACGTTAAATACATCATTCACTGCTGCACTGCAGTGGCGTGAGAATATGAACCTCGCTTGAGAGTTTGAGGCGTTACATGATGAATAATATGGCGATGTATGTAATCATTAAAAAATGTCATCGTTGATATAACTAGTTATAGTATTTTTTTTAATCAACTTTATATAACGGGAATCATTTCCAAAACAGTTCCATTAGTTTGATTTTACACAGGTAACAATAGTAATAGATGAAATGTTTGCTTTCTTTGAAAGATCTTTCCGGCAGCCAGAGCGGGTCAGCGGCAGGAGTTACGAGGTGAGACAGTAATTACGCGGCTGTACACAAGTCTGTCATCAACTCTTACATGTGCTTACGGCTGCCACTTGAAGTGCATTCTCCCACTTTCACACCCATAGCTGTCACATTCAACATCAGAATAACTACAATTGTGCTCATTCGCAGTAATAGCATTGACTCAAAACTGTCGCAAGGAATATTCATTGATATTTTTATGATTGTTGGAAATTGCGAAAGGCATTTTTGGAAAAGACTAAATAAACGCAGAACAATGAAAAAATGATCAACATTTAAGGAAAGTATTAATTAACAAGTTTTTGGTAGACTTTGTAATTATTATATTACTAGGATATTCCTTGGGTGTTTTACTATCTAATAGGAAGACAAAAGAAATTAAGGATCGAGTACTCAGGTGAAATTTGAGTGACAGCGTGCATATAAGACATCTGTTATATGGTTTGTGTTTGTATGATCATTACTGTAGTTGATTATGTCTATGAATGATTGTGTACAGAAAATGTTTTAGCCAATCAAATCATGAGATGTCAACGAATGCCTCTTATCTCCTGTCGTACCCTTTAACCAGCCTGAATTTGCAGCGAGTTTTTCTCTATATAGTGTTTTGTCATAGGTGTTTCATCCTAGTTGAGAATTATCAGTGCGCAAGCGAGGTCTGGAGTAAAGAGACGGAGGAGACTCGGGTGACACCTAGCGTTGATAAGGTCAGCTTAAACCGCTTATATTAGTATAAACCAACACATTACGCCTGATAACATAGCTAGATCGACTTATATACTCTTTGCCGTTGCAGCAACAAGAGATTACATATAGACAGCAATATATAGCAAGAGAAGAAGAGAAACAGCCGCTCTCATGACCGTGGAAAGAATGATCACACACCAACATTCGTCTTATTATCCTCCGCAACAGTCGGCCATATTCAATGGATATCAACCGCAACATAACTCTTGTGCTAACACCCTTTTACACCCGGCTCAAGGTGGTCGTTCTACCTTTGCCATTCAAGAGCTTCTGGGACTCGGACAACAAATTGCCCCCGAAAGACATCCTCTAAACACCAACCAGGAGTATCACCAACATAATGGAGCTAACTCTATGAGTTTGATGCAACAACAGCAACATATGTATCACCCTAATGTGGCCCAACAGGAACAACCACGACAAATGGTATCATCTGTGCCCACAGGTGAGTTTTTGCTTATTTTGACAGCCCAATAAATTATTGTTCGCAGTTCTGATTTCTTCAGCTGTTATTTGCTAGAAATAACTTGGCAAGACATCCTGTCGATCGGCTTTTTAGTGCTCATATTTAACATGATTTATCAACTTTTTTTCTGAGAATTTAGGCTACTTAGGCAGAGTGAGTTCACCGGTACCCCCTCCCTAGTTCTAGTTTGTATCATCACTCTGTATTAATTGTTTGTGTACATGGAATTGATTGTCATGGTGGACATTTGTAATCACTGTAATTCATGGCATTTATGCATTGGCAGCTTATAATCCTTCTAGTATTATACAATATTAGTGAACATAACTACAGCTGCCGGCTAATCTCTCCATGCGTGACGGATAAGAAGCGGTATCTGAATGAAGTAATATTTCATATGAGAGGATGAAATTGAACGGCCGAGATACTGGCTGCAGTCGAACATCTCCAACCGCTGCAAAATTATTCTTCGTAAAAAAAGTGTACTATAAACCCACTTAATCATAATTCTTTGGTACACACAGATCACTGGTCAACGAAACATAACTTCTCTCACCTGCAAAGCAACAATAAACTTATCTTACAACTTTTTTTTTAAATCGATTAAACTTTATGAATTTGTTATGCAGTAACAACAAATCAAGTGATATATTACGATTGTGCATCCAATGGCATGCTGGGAATGCAGACAAACCAACAGCAGACCACCACACAAGCGCCACCACCACCACCATATGGTGGACAACATTCCTCATGGCCTCTCCATCTAAACAATCATCAAACGCCAGATCAATTCTCCAACAAAAGTCTTCCACCCTCTTCAGGTCTGTATTTCTCATCAGCTTTTATACTAAAACGCTCTCAATTTTTGTAACTGACGTTTATTTTTAAAATCAAAGTGACAAGCGTTAATTTATCTAACTAGTCATTTAGTTTAGGATCACAGTCTACTGTAATTGTTATTATAATAATTCATCATGACTTGTTCCAAGATTTGAAATCATATCAAGCTCATTTCTGATACAAATTCTCCACACATAGCCTATCTTATCGCTACAGACTGATTAAAATTAGATGAAACCGTCTTGGTTTGTTGGTAGTGGTGTCAGTTATTCTGTAGAATTATCTCCCCTTCTAGAATGCTAATTGTACGTCAATTTGCTCATGAGCAGCTGGTGATAGAGGGTAAAATACCCAATTTATACAGTAAACGGTACGCGATAAAATGGCGTTGTTGGCCAAGCTTACTCCTCTATTATGATCAGGTTTAGCATTCAAATGATATAGAAAAAATGTGGTCTGATATGCCGACTTCATCAAACACAAAAATTGGACATAATTCTAGAAGGAGAGATAATTCTATGAGTCATTTGATCGTAAATATAATCGTTGTCTACCCGGAATTATGAATGAAAGTTACAAAAAATCACAAAATACAATTAATATATACATATATATATTGTATATTGTAATATAACCAGGTATATTTGATTCAAACATTAAATGTAAAGCTATAGATTTTGGACATGACAAGCAAAAGAAGAACAACTATTATGTAACGACCAGTTGTTGTACGTTCTAATAGCAGAGCATTAATTGGCTCAATTGAAGACTGGCTAGAAAGGTTTCATCTATGCCATAAACAGACCCAATTGTCATAGCCATTATCGCTGCAGCTGATGACTATACGACACAAACTCACCTTTCTAAATAATCATTTCAATATTAACACTAAATCATAGAGGTGTGGAGGTTAATGCGATGTTGTTCTTTGTTAGTTGGCACCTTCACTAATTACATGGCACAACACACAGTCAAGGACACTAATCAGTGAGACTCGAGTGTTTCTATAACTTGTCTGTATGTGCTATGTTGTGTGCGCTTTGCATTGGTGACTGAAAAACCGCTAATATTTAAGGAAAAAACCAGTAATATAAAAATTTCGCAATGAAAACAGGATTTTTGTAACACGTTGCAAACAGTTAAGTTCAAAAATGCATCATTTTCAAATTATCCGGGCCATTCTTACGTATTGTAACATTTTTTTGCCAAACCCGAACTGTTCTCATACTGTGAAGCGGAAAAATTGTATTTGAACGCTATTATTCACTATTGAAATTCTAAATGCTGAAACTAAATTCTCTCTCACGATACCAAGTTTAGCAATTGCTAAACTTATTTGAAATACCGTTTATTTGCAGAAATGTTTGCCTGTCAAAAACGACTTAGGCTGAAAATATATTTAAAATACACTTTGTCCAGTTGTTTGTGAATGAAGAATGTTTTCGCCGATATCATTCAGCAGTGAAATGTCATTGGGCACTTGATAGAGCAACTTGTTGATGTGTGGTGACTCAACTTGAACTGTGCTTGTTTTGTGGTGTTGTGAGGCTTATGACATTGCAGCCATACAAACTGTCATTATGTTGTTAAGGCTAATGGCCACATCTCGCCGCACAACAAGATGAGATGTTTTTTAATTTCAATTGACACGAGCTATTGCAGAGCATCTTGCGTGCAAGAGGGAACAAAACTGTCATGTCATAGTTAGTGGTTAGCGTATCAGGGCTTGATAAACCAACTGTTCTATATATAGGTACATAATTGTATTAAATTAATTACAACAATTAGCGTTATTGTTCTTTTCCGGAGAAGACTTATTGAATGAAACTTTTCCACGCAAAGGAAAAAGTGGTGATACCTTTCAATAGTATGAATTTTGCAAAAAAACATCTTGCGGAACTCTCATTTCTTATTTTAGTCAAACGCACCGCAACAATGCTAGGTATTTGGCACATTTCCAAATATAGAAAATTTGAATATTTTTAGCAATTAGAGCAATGAATTGACAAATTGAAACTTCAAGCTGGTAAAAATTTAATTTATTGCTCCTAGATTTCTCACTTCACAATGACATTTGAATATTTAACCTGGAAAGCACTTTGAGACCAAAAAAAAAATTGAAAATTGAAAAAAATTTCATTCCTCGCAACGCTTCCTCAATTTTTTTGTTTAGGTATGAAAACAAATTCGACATTTGTGTGTGTATTTATATGTAAGCAAAATTGTAAAATTACCTGGCAATAAAATTGAAAAACGCCGGTAATATTCTGAAATAGAATAAACTTGTTCTGTGAAGCCAATTTGCGAGTAGATGATGTCAACACATGAGTGAGAAGATAAATAATATTTGTAGATGAGAGAGAGTTTGATAGCCCTTACCTAAAGCATGATGTAGATAGCAAAAGTAATTCAAAGAAACGGAAAAGAAGGCGACACAGAACAATATTTACCAACAATCAGATAGATGAATTAGAAAAGGTGTTCCTCACGGCACACTATCCCGATTTGGGTGCCAGAGAAAAGCTCTCTATCAAAACAGGCCTTCCAGAAGATAGAATCCAGGTTAGCTTTTTCCTGATAATCGCTATCTGATAGCTTTTTAGATTTGTTTTTGGGCAGCATGCCAAAAATTTTAGTGAAAGCTGATATTTTTAGTAGCTGTATATAAACCAAGAATAATCTGATTGCTAGAAATTAAAGGCTAAATAATTGGATACAACATTTAGCAAATGCTGGTCCAACTAAAATAAAAAATTGCAACAGAAAACCGCAATTATTTTTCTGTGTTGGGGTTTAAAAGACAATATTCAGTCATGTTTTATTTGAATTAAAGCCAATAAACAAAAATTATGAAAATAGACTCACAAAAAATTGAAGGTTACTTAATTGTGATAACAATATGATTACATCATACGTCACTGATAATACATATATAACGCCCAAGTGGACGTTTGCGCTGATTGGGAGATCACAGCGAATCAAGATAGCCGACTGACAAAGAGAGTAATGTTTATAACATGAAGCAACAGATGCTAATTTAGAGCAACCTGTGTAGATGACAGATAATCTAATGACTAATTGTAACACAAATTATTGTCGCTGACAGGTCTGGTTCCAGAACAAAAGAGCCAAATGGAGGAAAACAGAAAAGACGTGGGGAGCTAGTAGTATCATGGCAGAATATGGTCTTTATGGCGCTATGGTTAGACATGCCCTACCTCTTCCAGAATCTATTATAAAATCAGCTAAATCCGGTGATGTGGAACAATCCCAGGCCCCATGGCTACTAGGTAATTGTCTACTCTTTAATGAGCTCACCTGCAACATTATTACTAGAGAAGACAATTCCTGTGATGACTCTGTGGAAATGAAATTTAAATACTACTCTTGATCATCATACCTGGCAAATAAGCATAAAAAATGGTCAAGTGTTCAACTTTGTGACAAAATATTGGGATTTCATTAAAACAGAGATCATTGGTCTTCTACCTGTGTGGACAAAGAACTTTACTTCAAGGTTGTGACCTTTTCAATCAAACTTCAATGGCTAATTTTGTTGTTTTGAACCATCACGGAATATGAATTGCATTCTTGAGCTTAATTCAATGTATATCTAAAGTCAGCGAGAAAGGATTGCTATGTTTGCTGGAATAATTACTATTAATAAAACATCGGAAATGTCATTTCTTTCAAACACTAAATTAATTTATGAAATAAAAATTTTTAAAGTTGATTCTGAATTTAATTTTAAACTTGAGGTAGAAAAATCTACAAATATAATGGCGATAAAGTTGTTGAAAACAAAAGCAGAACAAACAGCTGCAGTGGGTTCTATACAACCAAATACCATTTATAGGAATGCACAAGAAATCTGTCGAAGCAGCTGCCACAATAGAGACCGAAGAAGTTCTCTCTGGGAGCGAACACAAGTCAGACAGCATCGCAGCCCTTAGAGCGAGAGCCAAAGAACATAATGCACAACTGCTGAATGTATTGGGTACCGATGATACCACCTCAAACAACTCACCTGACAACTTCAACTTTAAGGATCTCTGACAATTTTGTTAAGCACTTTCAACCACTTTTTCGCATTTCCACAGTTTTCAAAATAGACCAATAATTATGTTTTGTAGAAATTAGTTCACGGAATACTAGGTCATCCAATTAATTACAAAGGTAAATAACCATACAAGCAAATAGGTTAAGCCACATTGCGTTGAACAACTTGCTACAAAAATATATTTATTTATGCACTATATATTTTTGTTTACAGAAGTACAGGTCTTACCAAATCTCTCTCCAATATCCGTCATTTAGAAATTACCCGTTAATATTAATTTAATAGTTTTTATTTAATTATTTTTTTCTTGCCTGATACCATTGACCAATCAGAAAACACTATGATGTCATGTTCTACTTGTTTTGGTCTTTGTTATTTGTGATGCTGTCAACTGTACATTGCTGTTTCAAGTCATTATAAATGCAATACAATGCTTTTCCAATAACGGTGACGAGTCAACTATATTTGGGAACCATGAGTATCAACAACATCAGTGCGCAATATTATATCCCAAATATTTATGATTGTCACCCAACCTCAATTAAGAGAGCTATAGCGTCAGTCGTATTACATGTGATTAACTACTATAGGTCATAAAAAACCAACCTTTTACCAACTTCCAATCTGACTGTTTAAACGTTTTAGACATTCAATTTTTATTAGACCTCAAGTTTGCGTGCATTTATAGGAATGACGACTAGAACGTATGTAACAGTGTAGCCAATAACTAATCTTATTATTATGAATCAACAAAGAGCAGACAACTCTTAGACATAAGTTGAACATTAACGAGCAGACAACAAAAACCAAAAGAGTAAATTGATCAGATGTAATTGCGGTATGATATATTTCTACAATAGATTATCTGTACAGCTAGCAGCACAAATCTTACACGTATTTACAAAGCTAATAACATTGGCAAGCAGTTGATTTCAGCCGTTACTTGCGCAAAACAGTATTCTGGTGTAACCGATGAATATATTGTTTGGACAGCCACAAATCATTTCTGCTTGAGATAAAAACATAACACAAAACCGAATTAATTGGTATGGCTGTGTTTGCCTTTGTCCGTATATACACTTTACTAGATCTAGTACATGTGACGTACACAACTTGCCGTGATGTGTAAATGTATGCACACGGTCTAACCATCCAACTAAAAACACGAGCAAGAAAGCATACCTGACAAAATCAAAAGGTAAATATTACATATGCCTTTTTTCGATCTGTATTGTACAATTAGCGGACACCTAATAGCTACAAACCTGTTGCGGTCACCGAAAGAGGCAGGGGGCAGGTTATTGACCATAGCTCCCATATCCATGTTGATACACCCCGTAATCTTGTTGCTGTTGGGACACAGCGGTGTAGGCACTCATATCACCTGCACAAAATATTCAGGCACAGGTCATTCACATATTTAGTATCTTGTGGAAAAAACTCTATCTCTACTGTTGGAATGCTGGTTTGGAGCTACTGGATGTCAGAACTGAATAGTGAAATGTCACAAACAAACAGAACACCATAGCTATACTGGTTGGCACATGAGCCAGTATATATAAAGCTACCGTTATTGCAACAGTCAAAAAATAATTAAATAACGATGATGGACATTTCTATGATATGAGACAGTTGTCTTAAAGTTTACTTAGGATAATGATGAATAAAAACCAAAAAGACATGCCTATCTGTATTTTTCAGTAATATTATTCACATTTTATCACTCCTTGAGTAAAGAGTTGAATAGTTCAATAGCCAATTGAATAATAAATAAATTACTATATCATAAAGAACACCACATAAAGCAAGGACAGCTACTTCTAAATTCTACTTGGAAATACACAACATTACATAAAACAATTATTATAAGAAATACATTTTCAACCGTTTATTCAAAAATTGAAAGAATTCTCTGATCAATCTAGGTTCACCTATTTATTCAACCTGTTGGAATCCACGTTATGGTTTTAGTCAACTGTATTAACGGTTCAAACAAAGGCTGTGATGGTTTATCACTATTTAACAGCACTAAACGATGGCGCTACAACACAGCGCTAGATTGTCGTGACATGAAAAGCTACTGTATACTTGTTAATACTCCAATTCGCTAGTTTTTGCATGCGTAGGGTGGAAGTATGATCATCAGACACAAAAAGCGGCTGGAACTACAAGTACACTTGAGTAGTGGAAAGCTATTGAGAAAATTAATTTGGCATTTGTTGATTGGCCAACAAAAACAACTCTAGCTTAAAAGTGAACTCACCTTGGCTTTGAGCCCAAGCTGCCGCAGCTGCTGCAGTTTCGGCGGTTGAATCTGCTGGCTGCTGTGACCAACTAGCAGCAGCCACCTGTTCAGTAGCCTGAGAAGTGCCCATCTCACCGACTATAAACAGTGAAACACCGGTCAGTATAACCAATCATAGGCAATAAACTAGATGAGGTAACCACAACCAAGCTATTGTTGACAAAAAAGATGGTGAACAGCTGTTGATCAGTTTATCTAATTACACAAAACATCAGCTACACCTCACTGCGTTTGAGAAGGGGAATAAGCCATACCAGCGGCAGCCATCTGCTCCTGGAAGGCTTTCAACATAGAACTCTGCATGCTTTCTGCCATCTTCTGAGTCATCTTTTGTTGCATTTCATTCCACATCTGCTGCATTGGATCATTGGTGCTAGCTTGAGGAGTCAAAGTTCCGTCAACTGCACTGGTAGCCGTCTGCATGCTATCATTTCCAAACTGTGCAGCAGACATTTGATTTCCTGTCGTCATCGGCACCTGGCCTTCATTCAGCAATCCCATACGACTATTACTAGACATACCCATTTGGTTTTCTGCTAGTAGGCTTGCCTGATTTCCACTGAATCGGCCCAATTGATTTCCTATCTGTGTGCCCATCTGATTTCCAGTTTGCATGTCTATCTGGTTTCCTGTTTGCACACCCATCTGAATTTCAGGTTGCATACCCATTTGATTCCCTGTTTGCATGCTCATTTGATTTCTTGATTGCATGCCCATCTGATTTCCTGATTCCATGTCCATGTGATTTCCTGGATAGCCGCCCATCTGCATGCCTAATTCGTTGTCTGCGTGCATATCAATCTGATTTCCAGTTTGCATTCCCGTTTGACTCTCAGGTTGCATACCCATCTGATTTCCTGGTTGTCCGCCCATCTGATTGCCTCCTTGCATGCTCATTTGATTTCCAGGTTGCATACCCATATCATTTCCTCCCGGCATATCCATCTGGTTGCCTTGCATGCCCATCATGTTTCCACCTTGCATACCCATCATGTTTCCACCTTGCATACCCATCATGTTTCCACCTTGCATACCCATCATGTTTCCACCTTGCATGCCCATTTGTGTATTTCCTCCTTGCATGCCCATTTGATTATTTGCAGGCATACCCATCATATTTCCACCCTGCATGCCCATTTGCATATTCCCTTGCATGCCCATTTGATTTCCCATCTGCATACCCATGAAGTTTCCAGGTTGCCTACCCATCTGGCCACCTCCACGCATGCCCATTCCACTCATTCCTTGCTTCCCCAATTTAGTTCCTAGTAGGCCAATTTGTGTTGCTGTAAGCTTTTTTGGTGGCATACCCATCATGCCTGGTCCGCCCATCGTACCTGGTCCGCCCATCGTACCTGGTCCGCCCATCGTACCTGGTCCATCCATCATGCCTGGCCCATCCATCATGCCCGGTCCGCCCATCATGCCTGGTCCGCCCATCATGCCTGGTCTGCCCATCATGCCTGGTCCACCCATCATGCCTTGTCCTCTCATCATATCTTGTCGCCCCATTCCGGGACCAGACATACTTTGTGTCATCGGGCCAGGCCTTCCCATTCCTTGTTTAGACAAGTCACCTTTAGCATCCATTCCCATTCCTTGACCAGATATTCCTTGCCCACCCATTGGCTTTTTCCCTGCCATACTTTTCATACCGGTCTGTCCAGCTTCCGCCTCTGCTTGCATAATTGCTTGCTGTAAAGCTGTATCTGCATCCACAGCACCACCTGATTGATGACCATCACGCCAAGTAGGTCGTGGAGAAGCGGTTGAATTATACGGGTTGCGTTGGTGAAACCCAGCCATGAAACCACGCCCTCGGCCACTAAATCCTCGATTAGCAATACCACCTCCTCTGCCACGCCAACCATTGGAAATTCCGCTTGCTCTCTCTGCTTGATGCCGCTTTTTTCTAGCTAGACCCTCTACAAACATCCAAAAATCTGTAACATATCCTAGAACAAAGTAGAGAACAATATTACACAATAACACAACATCTTCAGTTTTAATGAAGTACTGTCTTAATAAAATAAAACCTGAAACCTAATGAACAGAGTTGTATTGTGTGTGTAGGAAAGCAGATAAATATGTTTAAAAATCGCTGCTACTAGACAAAACTGAATTGGCAGCAGCAACTGCTAAAAGCGATCTTAACTCGATTTTCACTCAACAAACAACTGAAATAATAAACAGCTGCATATATATTTTGTAACACATTTCATGGTTCCAAAGGTAAAGCGTAGCCTGTTGCATCAGATGTATCACCTATACGAAGCTTGGCCTTCTCATCCCTTTTGTGATATTGCTTGGAAATGCGTTTAAACTTTTTTTGCCCTTCTTCATTGTATGTTTTGATCAGCTGTGCAGTTTCAGCTGCATTCGATTCAGTGTAGATGATGTCGTCAAAACTGTACTCCAGGCCTGCTTTTACACCAGCGACGGGTACATGGAAGTTGGCTAAAATGTACAAACTAAGTAATGCATGGTTGGTTCATAACACGTGTTAGAAATGCGTCTCTTGACCGAACCAAATCATCAACTAAATTATACGAGTACAGTAATAACCGATTATCATAATGTGTTAGCAAGCCATATGGACATGCTGTGGCAGCACTGTGTGCGCTTTACAATAATTAGTATTGGCTTTCAATCAATGACACAAAAATAAAAGAGGTGCCAGAAAATAGTAACGGAGCTATTCATTTTCTGTTATTTGAAATGCTACAACTTCACAAAAAAAACATGAACTGGTGAAAATAAATAAAAATACGTAATAAACATGTAAATGCCAAATAATAACAAGGAGAATAAAAATTACTTGAAATTAATCTTTATTATTTTTAATACACTGCAATCAAGAATCATTTGATAAGTCAATTATAGCAATTAGGTTGGAAGATAAATCTAGTAGTAGTAATTTTATCGTATAAAAAAACTATTTATGCGAATAAATTTATTTTGGCATCTGACATGAACCCAATGATAAGAAACAATACATTCAAAAATTACTTTTTAAATTTATTTTTGTGTGTAAAACATAACAAGCATTACATCAATGCATTTACCATGAATGGCACAACAGTTATCTGACATAGCTCAGTTATCTAGCGCAATGCTCCAACTTCAGGAGATAACATGTAGTGCTGTTCTACGCCCAAATAATCTAATAATAATATGTGTGACCGCTTCAACGCAGCAACAATATAACTTGTTTAAATGGTACTAGGGTGTTACATTGGCTGTAGTCAAAACGCTATGCAACAGTAAATGAAATACAAGGCTGAAATACAGCAAAGAATACGGGAAGTATTCAGCAAATACCAACTACAATAATTACTACTACGTAACTGAATATTGCTCTTGGTAAATGTTAAAACACTTTTTATCAACTAGCTTTCAATCACAATTATCATCGTATTAAATTTCTTTTTGATTTCACTTATACTACCTTTCATCTCTAGAATCGCATCTTCATGAACGCTTTTATTTGAAGTTTTGTTGCGCTCCTCAAGTCTGTGCCGATATGTTTCATCAGAAGGTACAACAACTACAGCTTTCCGCTGGAAACCTTTAAAAGGCCTCACCTTTCTGGATTGTGCTCCTTCATACACATTAGTCTGTCATACAATTATAATACATTACTAAATAAAATAAAAATACTTGTAGTATGCAAATGTGTAAAATGATGATTAACATTGGTAGTTTTCACCATTAGCAAAATCAAAACAATAGAGAAAACCAAACAGAAACAACAGCATTGATTGGGTGGTATGTGACACCAGTAGTTGCTGTAAAGAATGAGAGGTTAGTTTAAGATTGAAAGCACCATGTACAGGTGCTCTTTCTAGAATAGACAATAATGGAATAAAGATGATGTGTTAATATACCGCTATATCTGGCACAGATTTGATTACTTGGCAGGAAGAAAACAGTTAAACTACTAAATAACAACAATCTCTAATGATCATCAATATTCAGGTATTTGGGCATACAGCTCCTGTTGCGTGCAGTCGTGATGTGTTCTAACTACAGCAACGAGAATTCACCTGATCAATTATGTAGTTTCTTAGCTTTGTGGCCGCTATAGGTAGGAGTTTCTTGAGGCACGTGTTAGTTTTATCAAACAAATCATCCCAGCGACCGTTGTAACATTGGGCAGTGTCCACGCCCTCAACCTACCGGGCAAACAATTAATTCCTTATAATGCGGAAACAACTGATCTAAATTTTACAACTGAAAGATAAACTTAATACTTACACTGGCGCTAAATGATACATTTAACACAAATATGAAATGCTAATTATATAAAACCCACGTTTACTAGGAGAGCTAGAATAATGATAGGATAATAGGATGCTAGAATAAGCAATGTTATATTAAAGGCTGGTTCACATTGCTACGGCGATAGTCGGAATTGTCTTATCGCCGCTGGTTTCTTTCTAATGTAAACGTGGAATATCGTTGTCGCCGTAGCAATGCCGTGTGATCGGGAACGTTTGGCAATGCCAAACTTTTGCGATGACGGCATAACTACGGCGATGAATTACTGCAATGAGAACCAATGTACACCATTTGTCAGCAATAGGTCTAAACTGACCTATAAAAATCTAACCACTCTATTTGTCATAACTTCGACACTGTAGGGTCACTAGTCATAATCTTCACTCAATTACCGATGAATAAACAAATGATTCATCATTGATTTCTTACAAGTTATAATGTTCAAAAAGCAAATTAACTGAGACTCGAAATAAAGATAATATATACTCACCATTGCCTATAGATTACACGGTAAGAAATGTCAGATTGATGTTAATTAAAAAGAAACTACTTGTTGCTGTTGGTCTTTTATTCTTTTGCTGCTAATTTAGTGACTGAAATGATGATTGTTGTTATTCATTTTTTCATATTTATTATTTTAGGCAACTATTGTTACTATTATTATTATTGTCACTATTATTAATTGTTATCAAATAAAACTAACAATATATAAAAAATAATAGAAGGAATGTTACAACCATATTTGTTATTATGATAATTGCGATCGAATGAGTGTAGCATATAAATAATAATAATGACAACCAATTGTGAATTTTTTATTATTTTAAGCTATTGAAATTCACTATTGTCAAAAAGTTTGTTAAGAAAATAATAAAAAAATAAGTAAAAACAACATTATTAATGATTATTGTAATAAAATTTATTTTTAACACTCACACCAGTCAATGTTATTATTTTGGTTTTAGGTGGTGAAGAGAATTGGCGAAATCAATGAGTCTATATATCATCTATCTGCTCAACTTGATTAAGCTTTCACCACATTGCCAGAAATATCTCTGTGACTATCACCAATCACTGTGCAATGTTGTACTAAAATAATTTATCCACATGCGTTATTATTATTATTATTATTATAATAATACCAAAAGAACAATAAATCATATCCAGTACAAATTGTACTATATTAATTTTATCAATAAATAAACCAGCTTTAATTGCTGCTATAGTACAGATATGTAACTACTTGGACTTCTTTGCAAGAAGTTCATGCATTAATGATAATGACATCATTGCTCTCTGCAATGCTGATGCTTCCAATCACTGACTGCTACTCAACTACGATGCAAGTCGTTGTTATGATTTATAGGTCAAGCTTACTGCAAATGCACTGCATTGTCAGTGGGCCGCATTCGGCTTTGAATTACGATTATGTAAACATCCTTTCTGTGACGCATCAGTGACACTGTCAGTGATACATCAGGGATTGTCAGTGACCAATGTGAACCAGCCTTAACTATGTAAAAAAGTTGATTTACCAACCGTGGGCTACCAGCTAGTTGTTACTTCATGACTGCAGTAGTGAAGCATACGCTAACAACCAACAAACCAATGCAACATCCAGCCAATACAAGTACCTTCATTTTTTTCAATAACTCTGGAGTACCGATGACATTCCAGTTTTTCTCAGGCTCTGCACCAACTTTGTTTGTGACCCAGAGACTCTTTCCTGCGCCGATCATTCCAACCATTAGCAACACTTCACTGTCAGATTTCGAATTGGGTGGCTTTGTAGCACGGTCTCTCTCATCGACGGGCAAATGACCAATCCAAGTGTATTCTTTATTTACAGGAACCCACGGTTTTTTCTAGAAACGTGTACAAGAGTATCTAAATGTTTCTCCTAATTGATGGACTGAATGTCTCCATTACAATAGCCAGAAAATACTAGACGCAATAAAAATTTAAATAAATGATAAGTGTTGCTGTTGTTGAATACTTTTTTCCCAAAACCATGCATTGTTAAAATATAACAATAAACATAACTTAATTTCGAAAAAGGCGAAAGTACAGCGAAAGTATAGCATGAACTAAGTATAATGGGTAAAAAAAAACCAAAATGAATCAACATAAGTAATTCCTAAAAGACAGATACTTTGGATCCCCAGTAAACTGGTGTAATAATAAAATAAAATTATTATTTTGTTATGCCAACAAATACATTATATGTATGTAACATGTAGAGCTCTAGACTTGGTCAGTCAAAAAGATTAATGAAAATTATTAACTCATATCACATTAGCTCTACCACCCTTTTACCCTTTAAAGCCAGCAATAGGATGTTATTTATTAGTTTTTAATCTTATACAGAACAGCAAAAAAACACTGAAAATATTATTATTGCTAGAAAATTAAATACAATAACAAAGAGAGCACATAACAAAGAATTATGGAGAAAAAAAATTGTAAATAAAATAATTAATATATTTATTGAAAAAAAAGGTAATAGTATTTATAATAATAATATTGTTAATAGAAAGATTTAATATCAATGAATTCAATGTACTAAATCAATATGTCATAACAAGAATGACAGAAAATTAAATAATTATAGGGAAACTGGATTACGAAACAAAATGTTTAATTCACTCGGTGTGTCTTACCTGCTTCAAATAAAACAAAACAGTGACAAGGTAAGGAGGCGAAATTACTGTTGGTGTTAGAAAGCGGAATTCTTACATTTAGCGTTTTAAATAAATCAGCAATCAACACAGGTAACATGCAGGTGAAATGAAAATTGTGTAAAATTATTAATAATAAAATAATGTAATGCAAATAAAAAATAGAATATTGTATTAATAAAATGGTAAAAAAAAAACAACAATAAATAACATAAATACTACAGTATCAAAGGAATATTAGTTCAAGGCAAGATAGATTTTACAAATTAAAAAAGATAGTTTGCTATTAATTAAAAATAATAAATATTTTGTTAATCATTAAATATATCAACAGTTAAACTTGTACACATAATTATTTTGTGTATTTTACTTATACAAATAATGGAATAATGGAGACATTTATAAATGCTAAAACTAAACAGATTTTTAGATAAGCAAGACCTCGTAAATGTAACAGTTTGTATTTATTGGGATCTCTCAGTCTGTGTGTAGCTCCTCATCCACTGATACCTCATAAATTGATATAATTTTAAGCTCCAATTAAAAAACTAAGCAAAATATCGGGTATGAGAAAATAGCAGGAGATTACAGACTTAAAATAATTTGTTTTACAGTGACAAAAATAAATAAATGCGAAATGTAATTGAGGATAGTTTAATGGAAAATATTATGTTATCAGTATTGTTACTAATAATATAGCAATAAACAAAGAAAGCTAATTTTGATACAAACCATTTCAATGACCCATAGAAAAAATCGACTGAGAGCAGGAAATGGGATTTAAAATAAGAAAAAATTTGGTGGACGTATATTTCTGCAATGACAAAGTAGGATTTATCAGGGATGGAACTTCTTTTGAAATTCGAGTTTTAAAAAAAATGAAAGGAGAAAAAAGTGCGCATTGTAATTTAATGATTGTATGGCTGGCAAATAATTCTCACAAAATGTCGATTTATATTGGACGGAAATCAAGAAGCAGTTAATTTGCAATGTTATGCTCTAGACTGCAATGGATGATGAGTGCGACCAAATACAAGCTTTAAAAAACTCAAACCCGTTCAATCATGTCATACCAAAGAGATGAAGAGTGAACAGCGGACCAAACTTGATATCCTTTTCAGAAAAAATGCACCTATAGTAAAAAGGAAAAAAAAAATTAAAATGAACCAACAAAACTATAACAAAATTGATCTGACAAAAAATGGACCTAAGACCGCTAAAACTATGGCAAGCATTAGTCGGGCTCCTCAGTATGCCTGATTAACAATAAACGAAAATCGATGTAAAAATGGTAAAATAAATATGAAATAAGCATTCTATGAATGAGAAAAGCGATTTAGAGTCATCTGTATATATCACATCGCAAGGCCCGCGAAACACTGTTTGTGAGTGTTTACTATAGAGATATCAGATCGAATGCAACAAACCGTAGGTAAGTTTAATACAGCTAGCAGTTACGCAGAAATAAATAAAATTAGAACATGTATATCGATTTTGAATGCCAAACTTTTTTCTCTTTCTATTTTCAATAAAAGAAAATGTCTCTCTAGATAATGTTGTTGATAATAATTATCAATAACAATAGTGATTTTAGTAATAGTTATTAAAAATGATTAAAATAAAATGGTTAGATGTAATACTTCTAAATTTTATTAAACTTGGCAAAAACTATTTCTAATTTTGTTGCTATAATATTGAAAGATTATAATCAACGCAGAAAAGTATTCCAAAGACTTTTTTATGACAAAGGAATGGCTATTGGAGAGTGTGATTAAAGCATGCCAGCTTTGAACACTTTTTGTTGTTGATTTTTTGAACATTCAGGTCTTAAGCTGCAGATTGATATTGAATAATCCTCTAAGGCCTACTCAGTGCTGATCTACAAGACTGCAAAAGACAACCATTCCAGAAACGCTCGCCAATTTTTACACCGCATAAAATTGACTGAAGTATACTTATTTCTTTCCTCGTACAGTATTTATTTGGCCAATCAGATCCTGCTATTTCTTTTTATCGTTGTCATTTATTATTATTCTGCATACTCACTGCTGTTTATTCCTGTATGACTACCATTTATTGTTCCCCAACTCACCAACACAATCACAACTTTTTTGATGGAAAAAGTATTAGATGATCCTTGTGATTGTGATCACATCACAAATCCTGCAAGTCTCTTGCTGCCATTTCACATATGAAATTTGTGTCATAAACAGTATTGACTTTATTTACGTTGCATGCGTATACACTAATTACGTCTATATTGACCGAAACCACTAATTCCGATTTTATGTGTGCAACGTACTAATTAACGCCAGATGAAAAATGCAGCGTAATAGTAAAGTACATCATCAACCTTTAGTTTTGATGGGGTGTCTTCATAAGGATTCATTATTCCTGCTGCAATCAGCTTCAGTAGACCTAAGACTAAATGAATTGCCCAATCAGATTTAATTTTAAACGCAGATGATGTAACTTCATTTACATAAATTTGCTATTATTTATTATAACTGACCACACCCACAATCCGAAGACGACGTACTCCGCAATCAATGGAAGTTATAGTGAGCTAAACTTCAGCTGATGCAACGAGCATTCGAGGCCAATGGCTTTTTGGTAAGCTTGTAGGCCTAAAATCTGAGTAGGCCTAAAGATCCATACAATACAGCAATCTGTAGCTTAAGACTCGAATATTCAGAAAATAAACAAAAAAGTGTTTAATGCTGGCATGCTTTAGGAACATTTACCTGGATAGAAAGTTAACAAGACTGCCGGCCAACTCTACTCGGAAAAAAGTTTTTAAATATAGTTAGACAGATTAGACCAAAAACTGTTTTCAAAAATGAAGCTTGTAAAAAGCAACACAATAATTGACTGATAACCTAGAGCTATCATTGTTGGTCGATAAAGCTAGTGTAATGAGAAAAATTATCTGGTTAAAAATAGCTTGTGGCCAGATATTTTTTTAATATTCATCAAAATAAAGCAAATTCTGATAGATAGTTGATTCCGTAATGTAAGATCTCGCAATTTTGTATTAAAGGAGAAAATTAGAAAATACCAAAAGCGCTCTGAAATTACAGCGTAATACTTAGATTCCTGCTCACCATAAATAAATAAATAAAAACACAACTAACTAAATGCAATTGAAGGAAATGCTAAATATTACAGAATATATCGAAAATTTTCAATAATTCAGAACTTTGAAATTATTTAAATTTCGATACTCAAATTTCCAAATTGAATTTGTGTGAATACATTTCAGCTATTTTCGTATGGTGTACGGATTTGTCGTTTGTCAACACAGTGATAACAAAATAAGGCATGATGATTGGTGATGAAAAGTACTTTCACCATGCCATAGACCGACAGGCATGTTCAAATACGGACAGAGGACTAGTGCATTTCCCAAAGGTCAACCCGTGTCAATAATTCCAAGAATTAAATTATTGGTTCAACTGACGAACACCACCTGCTCTGTGTTGTCCCACGCACACACACTACTAGCTATAAAATTGAGCTACTTACAATGGAGCCAAAGTTGACACACAGCGACATGTTCTTGGAGGACACATGGGGATATAGGGAGTTGAGGCCCAACAAATGACTTTCTAGCTGATACGCTTGCTTGGGGACTTCAGCATTCTTGGAGAAGAAGATGGTCACCATATCATCAGTGATGTGCTACAAGTCAACGAGTCTATTTACCATCACACTCCATGAAATAGATCAACGACATGCATGTTAGAGTCTCAGCACTTACCAGGTATGATGTGATGATATCACCTACTCCAAAGGCATCGCCGTAGTCAACAAACTTGGAGTCACAACAGCACCGCCCGTTGCTCTGGTAACCAAATGAGTAGGGAGACTCCCCAAGCTGGTAGTCAGTACTGGCTATAGACCAACCCACCCTCGCCATGTGGTTACAACCAAATGGGTCATTCTTTATGTTAGTGGGCAAAGTGGCTGTTACCTGCACGAGACAGCAAATAAAAGACGATTGTTTGATGTTGCATGGGAAGAATCGGTAACCTTTGGCTGTACAGTCAGTCAATTAGCCACAATTTTAAATAAAACAAACATGATAGAATTATACCAACAAATAATATGCAGTGGTAACAGAGTAGGTTGCCAATAGATCAGTACATCCACTCTAAACAACAGGGTGATTTGATATATCATAATAGGAGTAGTAGCTGCCTTACAATTGTCATACCATTCACACGTCCTTTATTATTAAAGATTATGAAATTGAATGGCGTTTTGAATAATACAGTACTGCTTCAATGAAGGGCAAAGATTAGACACCAATGCAGAATTTTTTAAATGCTCAGTTGTGTAGGTAACCTCTGAACAATTATAACATATTTTCACTAATTGCTCACTGCAATATTCGCAGTGAGCTAACTTTGGTAGACAATGCGGTTCTAAACCAAACTAAAAACTTGAAGAAAAAATTCAGCTCTGACTCTTTACTTGTTATCGCTGTTGTTATGCAAGCATAGACCGTGACTACTCTTATTTTTTCATTAAAATAAGAATAAATATAAAATATGTTTGAATTGGCTATCGATGAAAACTGAGCAGAAACCCGCCTACATCAGAATGAAATAAATAAAATAGTAACTAACCTTGACCTGATAAACAACCATACATGGCAGACTAACTCCGTAGTTAGCTCTAACACCAGCCCACATGTATCCAAATCCAATTTTGCTAAGGGGAGCACAATTCCGCCCGTCCTTCTTGATCTAAATAAAGCATGAAACACTTGAGAACGCTACAGACGAGTCTTATACGCTTGCCACACAAGCCTGTCTTCTGTAACCGTAGCCAAAGCCTGGCGACAGATATCATGTTACACGAACTTGATTGTCGACTGGTACCACAAACGTAGTATTTGATCGAGCAAATAAAACCAGTATTAATATTTAGTAATATTACTTTTATAATAATTATTTTTATTAATAAGGTATCTGATTTATTATTGTCATAACTGTTATGCTTTCTGGTTATTTATTTAAAGTTTAACCATCACAAACACTAATTATTATGAAAATGATCCGCAACACAGTAATTTTAAATAAACAACAACGATGATACAACTATATTAATATATACTATTATACAACTATTACGCTCGATCTTTGTAAACATGACCAAAAATCAAGATAACCTTGACCTAGGTATTTTTATTACTGAATGTGTTGAGCATTAAAAAATCAACCAATCACAGCGCGATGGACAGGATAAAAAATTGATCATACTCGTACTGTTTCTTCCTGTACGAAGCGACGACGGATAAGTGTGATATCGTGGCTCATATGGCAGGCCCATTAAGAACACAACAATGAGATGATTGAGGTGAGACTTGCACCAAAGCCAGTGAATAAACATACCACCATGTTGATGTCAGAGTGGTATCTGTCGAGCTGCACATCCTCACTCTCCACCCATGCCGTGTCTTCCATCACTATTATCTCAGGGTCATACTTCCATTCTTTCTTCAGCTTCTTGGTAGAGGGCTCCTCTTCCGTCTCTTCTTCCTCATAATCCTCCTCGTTAGCTGTTGTCTTTTCTTGAAGATGTGAAAAACGCAAAACTATGACTTGTGTGACCGCCCTACATAATTCTTTAAAGATGGTATGTCAGTGATTTAGGGCTGAATTGAACACAATTTATCTATTTCTAGTGACTTTTGCTCAAAAAGCTTTCTAGGGAGTTCTCATTAATCTTATCTATAGTATAAGCGAAATAGGTGCAGGCTTGCACTCAATTTATTTTTTGATACGCATCAACTTATTTAAGGCCCTAAAGCGGAATTGCAAAAATTTGGCTTGTTTGTACAGAAGGACGGCATGCCAGTAATAGTCGCTGTACCAAGAATTTCTAGAGCAAAAAAATAGCTTTGCAAATATTTTCAGATTTTTTGGAAGTGTTTTAGTGGAGTGAGCATTTTCATTTATTATTGATAGGTTTGCTATTGTGTGCACACAGGCATCGATAAGTTTGCTATTGTGTGCACACTGGCATCAATAGGTTTGCTGCTATGTACCCACAGGCATCGATAGGTTTGCTATTATGTACCCATAGGCATTGATAGGTTTGCTATTATACACACACTGGTGCCCACGTGATAAAATACATGGTCAATATCTCAAAAACTAAAGCAATATCATAGTTGAAAAATATTTTAGAATTTATTTGTGAAAAAAACTCTGAACTTTTGGTTTTGGCGTCATTGTTGTAATCAACAAAAACGATAATTTTCAAATCCAATTTACGTGTCATTCAACAGGAAAAAAGTTAGAATATATAATGTAAATAAAAAATGATCTTCAAACATAATAAAAAAATAAATAGGAACTAACTTATGATTACTTCTAGTATTTTGGTTGAAACGATTTAGCACTCTTGGACACTAAAGAAATGACAATCCGACTATTGAATTGCGTACCAAAGTGCCGACATACCATCTTAAACTGATGGTTGAAGTGCAAAAAAAATACCTAGTTGACAAAAAATGATCGGCTTAAACTAGCATTAATAGTTGTTAACTAAATCTCGGTTTCTTAGTACTTGAAACAAAAAAATTCCATTCAAATCAAAGATACATCTTACAACTACCATAGTTGTACCTGAATTGTCTGTCACAGACTCAATCAAACTTTCTGATTTCACTTCAACACCTTTTGCGCCTCCCGCGGCTTTTCTTTCACTAACTTGTGGTTCAGCAGTTTGTTCAGACAAACTAAGAATTGTGCCCGGTTTTGTTTCCGTATCCTCAACCACCATTTCTCCTACAACAGACATTGCTAATAGTACCGAGTGGACAGCAGCTGTCTATAAAAACATAAAGGACATGGAGGTTTTGTTTTTGTTTTTGCTGCTAACTGCTCCCAGGGTTATGAAGTGATATTAGCAAAGTTTATTAGTGAAGTAACTGGTGTAATACTAACAAAAAACACTACCTGATTGCTGCTGCTCTGTATCATCTGATTGGCTGACAACGGCAGCGGATTCGCTAGCTTTTTGCGCAGGATTTGCTGTTTCCGTCTCCATTGCCTCAACCGCTTTTCCCTCTATCAATATAATATTACGTAAAGGTGAAAAATTATTTAGAAAACTAAAAAACTAATGCTGGATTGTAAAAAAGAATATAAATCATATTTTCAAACAAAAATCTGTGTAATTTAGTGATGAATCACAACAAAAAAGCAAAAACAAAGATGTAAACCGAGCTTGAAAAGCCTAGCTAGCGATATGAAAGTTACCAGTGGCTTTTATCAAGCTCCTCTAACCTTCTATGCACAACTACTATGCTTTTGACATGGTTTGTATACGAAATTGTTTCCAAACAAACCCAATGTGAATAATAAAGCCTTCCACAACAGCCACCCCTCAAATAACTATCAAAGAGACACAAATTCTATTTTCTTTCTACCAAAAAGATTTTATGGCTGTGAGAGCACAGTACCATGGAGGTAAAAACTTGAGTCATTTGGTGAGGAGTGAGTAATGTGGTACCATGGACCTAGTATGTATGGACTTCTAAGTGGGCGGACTTCTTGTCCTAGCTCCGCAATCAAAACAGAGCATGGCGGCAAAGCCACGGTAATTAAATAACAGTTGTTACAGTAATCAATCCATATATAAATAATAGTGTGGATATAACAATCACGCATTCTATTGATAATAGTGAATCTTCTATCACTACTGCTGCCTGATTCATTGAATAATCAATTATAAATTGTATTTAATAATTATTTGCTATTATCTGTATTTTAATATTTTATTTACTATTTCATGTTTGTTATAAATTCAACTATATTATTTACCATAATATCATATTTATTAGTTATTTGTTATTATCAATAATAAAATTCCAGTGTGCATTGCAGCAAGCGTAATTATTTTCACATGTAAAAGCATTTCATCAGCGGCGGTTATCATCTCGTTGATTCCTTACTGGTACTATTAGCATGACGCATCGGAAAGTAGCAGATACTGGTAGCGAGTCAAGGAATAAACAGCTTTATACTCGTCCGGTTGACAACATTTATTTCAAAGCAATTCATTCTTGATTAGGTATAACATTTATCTTTATTGTTTTAACAAAATAGCTCTGCTTTTCATTATTATGATCAATCTATTTCCAATGTATCAATATTGTAAAAGACAATCATAATAGTTAATAATAACATTATTCATAAATGATGATATAATAATAATACCGAGATTGAATCGCTTTGAAACAAACGTCACCCACATGGGTGCAGATTAATTTTATGTTATGGATCGGTAGTGTTCACGACCTATGAGTATGAATCGCAAATTTTGCCAATGGGGATGGTATTTAGCGATCCACTAAAAATATTGCTACCGACCCATAAGCATCAACTAAATTGGGGAAAATAGAATTTATCAAATTTATGGTACGGATTGATCGAGCCCGCAAATACACCCATTGTTGTTATCAATAATATCATATCAATTGCTATATCATTGCTATTAATAACAACCATAACAGTTATTACTAAGGAAACAGAGTTTTTATATACATCTCTACCACAGATAACGAGAATCATCGACTTTATGAACAAATTATCTTTATTTGACTGTACTCTGGGGTGCTCCATTTATGTAAGACCAAGCTTAGTAATACACCTCGTGACCGGGTAGCCAATAAGTGTTTAACCAATGGCGACCAACATGGTCAGAAGAGAGGTTTTGTTGGTCATAAACGGTCGCTCCACCCAGGCAATAGTCCATTCTACCACGTCCATGTGCGGGACATTAGGCAGTGTAAAGAGCTGGTAAGTGCGGGGTTCTCACACTAAACCCATAGAGCTTACTGCTGGTGTGAACCATTTTCTATTCACAGTGTGAATAGAAAATGGTACCTATTCAAAAACTCTGTGCTGACGCAACCTCTTTCTGAGGACGCAACAGGTTACATGACGCTATAAAGTGTTTTCAAAATTTTAGCTTGCTTGCAATGAGAATGTGGCCTCCCACATTGCGTAGATACATGTGAATGCAAAAAAATATTGCAACAAACTTTTTGGGTTTTTTTCAGTCAGCAAAACTTTTTCATCTTTGATAAAGATGCTATAACGTGCACACTAGCCTTCAAGTAACAATGTTTCATAATAAAATACTAAAAAACTAGGGCCTATTTTTTATCAAAAAATTGTTTTTAGGTTTTGAATTCGTTAAAAATGAGGTTAGTACATTTTTGTCCAATAATTTGAGACGAAAAAAGTTACTGCTGAAATCATATTTCTGGGGCTAGTTTTTTTACAACAACGACAATATTTAAATTTTAAATACTTGCTATTTTACCAACACAAAATTTAAAAACACTAACGAATGATAATTAATATATTTGGAAGTCGATTTGAAACTAAAAACATTAAAAACGCCACAACTAATTGTTCGAATCTTCTATATAAAACTATCAATGAGTATAATTATTGATAACGTTTGTTTACGTTACTCAACTGCAGGCACTATCCTACTATAATAAATAATTATTGATAATTTAACGAAGCTGTCAATTGCAAATAGCACTTTCTGTTGACATCAGAGCCGTAGATCTCAATTAGACATAGTGTATTCTATTTGTTGTATGTTATTTTTTTGCTGCGGCTTTACAATATTCAATGAGACAACAACTCTACATCAGGAGTACACCTCACAAGACCAGTTTCAAATAGGAGGAGAAAAAGAAGCAGTATTACCCAATGCCCACAAGTATAAAACAGCAGAGAGGGATATTACATTAAACTTATCAACTAGACTTACGACCATCAGGAAGGGAATGTTTCTAGTAAAAAAACAGCAAATTTATCAAACGAGATGAAATACACCATCTCTCACTTTGTCAATCACACCTGTGAGATTTTCAACATACGACCACCGCCCTAAAAATAGCAACTCAAGACAAGATATATCTAGATCATACAAGAAATCCAGCGATAATGTTGCATATTAGTACAAACTATAAAGTTTTGAAACAGCAAAAAAGTGGTCATGAGATGTTTGCCGAGCGTAGTGACAACAGAAGGGTGTTGATTTAAACCCAAGTGTACAATTCCTCATCCAATTCGAACATGGTGGTTTTGAAAATAGTGTAAAAATGTGGTTAATGGTGATAGAATTAGTCCTTGACCAATAAAAAATAGTACATTTTGTTCTCAAAAAAAAAACAGAAATGCAAAAAAATGTTATTCAAACCATTTTAGCCTATGGTATTTAGAATATTAAACAACTGAACTAAATACATAGAGGGATGCAAAACTGTTGATTTAGGGTGACTTCAGCAGACTTATGCATCAAAAATTTTCTCATATTCATGTGTTGTTGTTCAGCAAAAATCAATATATTTATTCATCAAAAAAATACTTCAATAAAAATACCGGTTTTTGTCGAACAATAACACATCAATATGAGAAAATTCGTGATGCTGAAGCCTATAATATTAAAAAAATAACAAAAATAAAATACATCCGGTGATTTGACAACCTCTCAAATCAAGGTTTTATACTTGATAAATAATAATTTATTACGATCTACGCATAGCGTCGTACGGCAGTGCTAAGGCACAACATGTCATAGCGCAATACTGGAAATACAATTATACAAACTGGATGTTTTGGAATGAGAAACAACCCGAAACTGAATTCATACAGTGCTGCTACATACAGCATGTTTCGCTGCTCATCTAAGGTTTAATAGCCAGTCTATTCGTTGAATCAAAAGTAAGTTTGGACCAATACTTTACGGCCACCGTTACGTAGACAGTGTAAAAAGCTGTCTATGGTATACAAACCGGCAGCGAGTTGCACATCACTTGGAATATCTTCATCCAACAAGTTCTCAGGATCGCCAACAACACTCTCAACATTTTCTTGATCGGCTGAAATGTTTTCATCTAATAGCCGTTCAGCATCATCTGAACTTTCCATCTGAATGAAAAGAAATAATAATGCAGCAAATATTATAGCTACCACAACTCAACCAATAATTATCACGTGATGCGGTAAAAGGATTGATATATGAATTTGTCGATGACGCAGATTTTTAGGTGTCAAATTACAGTTTTGTTAACAACTTTGCAACTAATCCACCAATCAGAAAGAAATTTGTTCTCAAATTAGCCAATACAATTTCGCCGCTGATTGTCTGTCAATAGACTTCTGAAATCCGCTCTACTCACTAATGGCTAGTCAAAAAGGTTACACAACTTTGGCGTACCTGTAGGAATTCCCCCAAACATTTTAATTATTTTTAACAATTACAAATGAAACACCGATGTCTTATCTACTCACTGAAATATTGTTTTGCTGATTCACTTATTATTTCTAATTAATTATAATTTATTTCCAAAGCTTACTAATAATTTGTGAGCGGTTTATAAATACGCGACAACGTAGCCCAAAAACCTAATTCAGTATTGCGGGTGAAATGACCAACTACCCGATGTTTTGGCCAAATAAAATTGGAGGTTTTTTTAGGCTATCATTTGCGGTAAATGCATTAAAAAAACAATTGTTTATATTGATAATTTAGTTTACGCGTGGTTGAACGTATTTTTGGCTTGCGGTTGAACAGGAATGTACTATTTTTTTAGCTAAAAGTACAATTTTAAAAAATGTTTTAAATTCGAAAATTTTAGCTCTGGAAACAAACAATGTATCAACAAAATAAGCAAACAATTGTCTTTAACTTTCAATAGCGTAAGAGTTTTCTTTGGCTTTTTGTCAGATTGAGGTGTACTAGCTAAATATTATTAACTCAATCGAGGCGCGTGTAGTCTAGGTCACCGATAGAATTAATTCTTCACCACTAATTCACCTGCTGATCTTCACTTTTTTGCTCTGGAATGGCGGTGTCATCTAGCTGAGCAGATATAGTTACATCTGGTTCCGCCGGCTCTACATCAGCAGTGGACTTCTGATTTGGACTAGTAGACATTCTCTCTTCAGCAGCAGCTTCTTGGCTAGTTAGTTCATCTGCCACATTTAAATTAGTGATTTTTTATGCACAAAAATTGCCTTGAAACATGACTTTTTTGAATGGTAGAAATCGATACGAAAACTAAATTAGAAGTTCGAGTAACCATATTTACCTGTTTGGCTAGTCTCAAGACATTTCTCTACTAAATCATCTTTTTTTAATCCTTTTGATTGCACGCCGCGAGCATCAAGAATTTCACGCAGTTCAGCAACTTTTAGCTTTTTGTAAGAATTTGCATCCATGTGTTATTTAGCTTTTACAAATGCGCACTACAAGAAAATAGGTTTTGTAACAACTTTATAATAAAGAACACTATAGTAATAATGCATGAAAATATCAATCCTGCGGCCTCGACCAAGTTCTGACTTGAAATAGACTTCTGAATAATAACAACAATATTCATTCATAAGAGTGATAATAATGAACAAAGTTACTAACATCTCCTTCGTTATTTATTCAACATATTATTTTTCAATCAGTAATTCATTATAGTTTTTTTGCCAATTTTCGCATATTAATTTTTCAAGACGGACAAGAAACAACTACCGATAAAGCCACCAATGACTGGCTGTGCTGATGATTTGCTGATGAGTTATCTTGCGATGAGCCACCCATTCTACGAGTACTAAGGCTTATTACATTAAATTTTTCCTCACGCGTAACAAAGATTATTAGAATTGCTATGATAAGCAAAGCTAAATAATTGTATGCGAGCCAATATCAAAGGATATTGAAATTTAATAAATCATATACCAGCAGTCATTCTCCGCTTTCCATTCCAGTAATCATCTTCTTTCAACACTTACACTATACAAAGTTAAGGACATCTGTATGAGCAGCTTAGTGAAAACGGACGTCAGTTCAGAACTTGCTAGTACTGGTGTTGCAAAACGGCATATTGGCACTAACCGACAAGAATAATACATGAAGAAAGGCCAACTTATGATGCCTTGCCAGGTTGTCTATGATTTGAGTTTATGAACAACACTTGATACCGAGTTGCACGCGTTTCGATCACCTGATACGTCATGAATATAAATGAAAGGCTGTATTAACCTAACTTCATTACCGGAATATTTATTATTTGCTATGGATGTGGAACAGAGCCTTGATTACTTGAAAAAGTGGAGTAGCATTCTGGCCAACCATCTCTTTAACTGTAAACTATTGAGTTATTGCAATCTTCAAGTATACCATAAATAAAATTTGTCTATACTGTTCTTAGTCTATGAGCGATACTACCAGCGATTATTTATAAAGTATTATTGATATACCTCTATAGTTCAATGCTTCAGGCAAGTATTATCACAAATTTCTGACTTGATAACAATAAATGTCATTTTCATTATCCTTCATCGGGAATTTTATTAACTATTATTAATTATTACAGATCGCTTATTACTTTCTGTTGTTGTTATTATTAATTGATGATAATATATATGAATCATAAATTATTGCTAATAGTCAAACAATAAATTATAGTATCAAGTATAATAGTGAAATACTACTGCTAGTCGATTATGATCATTTTATCAAAAAGATGATCGGGGTCAATTATTATCGAAATCATTGATTAAATTATTGTTATCAAAACAATAATCAAAATCAACTTACCATTGAACCTAATTATTAAAAAAAACGATTATTATCATCATAGCAACTTATCAAGGTGATCATATCATAATAACAATTATATATAATTGTTAGCATCATTATTGTCAACTTTACGTGGCTAACAAAAAATGAGACCGGGATACGACCTCAAATAGGCCCTTTCCCGTACATTTAAATTCTACAATTTCCAGAAAATACCTCTGATAAGCCCTGTCGACATTATAATTAATGATGAAAATGCTATTAACAGCTTGATAGGTCTAAAAATGAAGCGATCCATCTTGCTACATCACTGTCAGCCAGTTCACTGTTTTCACTGAGCTACTCACGCAATTTCTTATAACTCATGATTTTTGAGAAAAAGATAAGCACTGGAATGGAAAGCTGATATCTAGCTGAACATTCAGCTGTATAAGTTGTTATATCTGAATATTCTCCTTCAAGGATGAACTGCAACCATGTAGATACAATTTACTTTCTGGAGTATATAAACCTTTTTGCTTGAGGACAGCATTCTTTTTTATAATTATCTCACTAATTCATAGACAAAAATGGTCCAATTTCACATAGCATTGAAAACAATTATGATCTTTGCTATGAGATGAGTAGCATTGTTTGTGACGCTACATCATAAAATTTAATGCGGCTACGGCTACAACTTTGTTTTTATCGAAAAGAGTGAAAGGTAAACATAGTAAAAATGAGCATTACAGGACAAATGCTAGTACATAATAGCCACAAAAGTATAAAAAATATCTAGACAAAACTCTCTGATAGCATGAAATAAGGTCAGTTTGTTAAAATTGACAAAAACTGGGATTGAAAAGAGTCAACATTCAGTGCAGCAATGCAAGGCATAGCTCAAGTGCATTATCAAAGTGGGGGTCTAACAGTTCCCTCTTCTACATTCCATTGCATTGTGACCTGCCTTAATCTACGATTGTGAGGATCTCATTGGTGATTGTAGCTATGACATTTACGGATTATTGCCAGTCTGATATAACGAGATAATTCCATGGACCGATAACCAATAAC
The DNA here is from genome assembly GCA_945261195.1 of Cryptosula pallasiana. Classification (NCBI taxonomy): domain Eukaryota; kingdom Metazoa; phylum Bryozoa; class Gymnolaemata; order Cheilostomatida; family Cryptosulidae; genus Cryptosula; species Cryptosula pallasiana. The sequence goes on along the minus strand of OX183130.1, from coordinate 13,534,444 downwards.
CATGAGCCGCTGCACCCGCTGTTCTACGTGTTCTCATTTTAATTACTGCACATCCGCTATTGTACAAGTTATCATTTATATTGACTACAAACCAGTTGTTGTTGAGTAAACAAATGCCTATATTACTACAACCACTAACAGGTGGTGAATGGTACTGATAAGGCAGGTCAGTTAATATAAGAGTTTACAATAAATCAATCGGTCCTTGATCAATACGATTGCAAATATTCAGCAGGGTATGTTGTCGTTCGATTACCAGATATTTAACTAGGCTTGTTTTGGGTCTACTTAAATTAGTGGGCTGATAAAGATTATATCAGGTACATGGGTTCAACGATTTACATAAGGTATATGATAATAAGTTAAATGATATAAACTGTCCATGATTTTATTACAGATATCCAATATAGAAAGCGTGAAACTTGTAAGCAATAAAGCTATCATAACCTTTTTATTACTATGAACATTTGCAGGCTATTTCAAAACAATGAAGATGATTATGCCGTTACACACACATACGTTAGAAGCTGAAATGAAGCCCACAGACTAATCAGATAGTTCATAAGGTTGTGACAACACACTTGCTAAGAATCAAATGTGTAATTTAGGGTGCAAATATTCAACTGAGCCTGTTTTCGGTTCATGTACATACATCAAACAGGGATTGATTACTTTGGTGCGCACTGCTTTACCGAGCTTGTTCTAGGGATGGAAAGCAGCTGTTTTTAGACATGTCTTACATAGCTTTAAGTAACTGCTTTTAGGAAGATTTTAGTACTCGTACTTATACTACTACTGAGCTACTACTACTATCAATAATGTAGATCGTACAGCCAACCCGCTTTTGTACCTTGGGAAAACAGCAGTATAAGATTTTGTCGTACCAAGATGCCAAAATCCTTGATGGGAAAAATTTAGTATCCCTGGAACTGTCTTTTATGGATGTGATTCAAATGTCGGATGATAGCCAACCATTTACCTCAAAGAGTTCTCCTAAATTCTCCTACTCGAACCTTGTTGTCTTGTAGTACCATGTGCTCAAAATCTTCATACGTTGACCAAAACGTGCCACAACCCAGATAATTATTTGGTTGTTTGACAATTTTTATAAACAATCATGCATGTTAGCTACATGTTGATGTTTTATTTTGAATAGCTGATGAAACTTTGCAGGGAAATTAATTATTTTTTGAAGGAAAGTCAAAAAGAATTTCTTAGCAATGCTACAGTAACAGTAGCACAAGATTTCACTGTCCACGATACATAAATATTGCGGGCGGAGCCAAATACCGAAATGGTTTTGGTTAAATAAAATTTCATTTATTGGCTATCACAATATTACTGTTTTTAATTGATACAAAACTATTTTCAGCTCGACGATTCCCATTTTTATTGTTGAATATAAAAACCTGCATTTGCAATTATTGTTATCATTATTACCAATAATGATTTAATTGACAATCATAATAATCACAATGGTTACAAATGATGCACACATACAATTTATATATACACACACGCACATATCATCATATATACATATAAGCGCATATAGTTAGCTAATTAGGAGTTACGCCTGGTTGATCCTCCGCAAAGGGCAACATAAAATAATGTAATTTTCAACACAATACACTTTTTTAAAATTCAATTATTTAATGTTTTAATCAAATGCAAGCAAAATTTTTCGGCATTAATGAAACCTCCAGCTCTTAGGGACAGGTTGACATTATTTTTAGGAAAATCAAATTTGAAAAAATCAGCTAGGCTGGCTAAATAATGATACCAGTATTACCATCATTAAAACTTAGCAATTACTTACTACTACTACTACTCACTGTTAGTAATGATAAATGTTAGTTATTATGATCAATTAAGAGAAGAATAATACAGCAATAATAATATTGAAACGGATAATAATAATTAACAACAACAATGCCTCCTACTACTATTATCCATCTATGATAATAATAATCCATAGTTATTTTGATTATTAATTATATATATACAAAATAATTACATGATTATTATAATAATTATAATAAAATTATTAATAATTTACACACGAACATTATTATTATTATAAATAATAACATTAAAAAAACAATAGCTGTTGTCGTTATTATTATTATTATCAATCTATGATTATATTCTTTTTCACTCTTTTAGTGGCAGAAATAATAAGAAGATGATAGAGCAGCAACAACAAAAAACTCAATGGGAACAATCTCGTGAGCATCTCAGTGCAAAGGCTGTTTTACGCAGACACCACTTTTATTTTACATCACATCGGCGCCATTTTTAAATTTAATTTTTGATTTATTTATTGTCATACAAGTGTCATCTCGCAGCAAGAGCACTTTTTCTGTTCTTCCATTTGCTATTTTAACACTTTTTATTCTAGCACATTTTAATTTTCTGGCATTACACAGTGAGCATCTCAGTGCAAAGGCTGTTTTACACGAACAACACATTCATTTCACATCACACCGGGGCCATTTTTTTTATTTATTTAATTTTTGATTTATTTATTGTCATACAAGTGGAATTTTGCAGCCAAAGCACTATTTCTGTGCTCCCATTTGCTCTTTTAACATGTTTTATTCCAGAACATTTCAAGTTGCTGGCATTACACAAAGAGCATCTCAGTGCAAAGGTTGGTTTACACAGACACCACATTCATTTTACACCGCACTAGCGCCAATTTTTTCCCACCCCACCTACGACGCCCCTCCGGCCAATAAAGGCTGTCGTTTTTTCTAACAATTGCAGATAAATAATGTCTCAGATTACACCAAACCTAAGTGGAAGCAAATCTAAAACAGCTAAAAAAATAAATCAAAAAGCACAGGTGGGAAAGGTGAGAGTGGTAGCAGTTGTGGGAAGCATTTGCGTGAGGAGGGAGTTGAGGGTGAGATATGCGGGGCTTGGCATCATTTTAGATGCACAAAGATTCCCGAAGAGGCAATTTGATTTCTAGATATCGCTGGGGTGCATTGATACTGCTTACAGTGTGACCTCACGGCTAACAAAATATTGGAATCTAAATTTGAAAAAATACTTGCTATCTCTCAAGAAAGACTGTCCCTCTGTAATGAGAAAATGGAGAAAGATCTACAGGAGTGTAGGCAGAAACTGCAGACTCAGATTAGTAAGCTGGGAGGCAAGTTTGAAGATTTGTCAGACTCTCTTACGAATCCACTTAATATGCAAGCAAACAAAATCGAACACTCTTATGCAGAGGTGGTTAAGGGTTTTGAAACGGAGACAAACGTATTAGAAGATAAAATTGGGGTGCTAAATCTAAACTACACAGACTTTGATTTTCAATCGCTTTCACCAATTACTGAGGTCATCGATCACCCGCTTTTTCCAAAAAAAGTTCAATTGTAAAAATTTTATTAAAACTCATCTATACATGATATGGTAACAAATTTATGCTCATATGAATCAGCATTCTCTCTTCCCTGAGGAGAATTAATAACCTATTGATTCCACCAGTCTAAACAATTTTTATCATTTTTTTAGTTCGGAGACAATTTTTTAGTAATGATCACAACAGATCAACCAGTAACGAAAAAATAACACACTAAACGTAAAACTGATAGCGCAGCTGAAAAGAGGATAAAATTTTGATAAGATTAGCAAAATATGAAGCAAAAATATGCAAAAAAGTGTTAGAACACTGCAACAACAATCTAGCACTGGCTGCACAGATTACCGAAAATTTTGGAAATTTTTTTTTCTCTGAAAATAAATAATATTTTTATTACAAGCAAAAATAAAGCCCTCATTGGTTCACGAATGAACTAGAAACATTTAGAGCCACATTTTGATATAAAGAACCACATCAATCAACAACTTTACAAAAATAATAAAAAAAAATTAAAATTAATTATTTATTATCAATGCCGTATCTAAATAATTAATTACTAGCTTACTAACCTTCAATTCCATTATCAGAGAGCTCAAACAAGTTAAGATATTAATAAACCAATTAAATCAGAAGAAAAAAACAATGTGCTTGCACCTTTCCAGAAAAAAATGCCCCTCATTATGAAAAAGATTCCGGAATTGAATACAGGAAGTGATAGGGTCAAGGATATTTGGAACTGTTTCCGTTTAGAAGGTCGTAGAGTCTTCAAACAAAAACCAGAAAATAGGCAAGACTCTGCTCTACACGATGGTATAAGAATTATTCATGTCAGTCTACACAAACTTCTGCAATAAGGTCCGAAAATCGAACAAAATAACGTCCAAGCACTGCTCAATCAAGGAGTTTTGGTCACATAACTCCAAACACGAGCAATGCTCGATCGAGGACTTTTATGAGTTAAAAGTATAGAGAAATATTCAAGTGCGGTGGCTAGGGTGGCAGAAAAGAATGATGAAAAGGAAGAGCAGACAATGCAAGAAATTAGGGATAAAAATTTAATTATATTTGGCTAACTGAAAAAGAACGAAGTGACACCACTCTTGAACAAGTTGATACAATTCTTAGAGAGTGCAACATCAGTCCATCGCCTGACAAAGAGCAGTGCTAAAGGTTGGGTGCCGAGTCTGACAAAAAATGAGAATAAAGGAAAACCTGGGAGAGTGTGCATCAATTCAAAAAGGACAAAGTTTGACTTCCTGAGACGAATAAATGTTTTACGGAAACCTGGAGTATTTGCTCGTAAAGATCTAAATAAAACAGTTGGATTTTCGGTTACGCAAGGAGCTGAAACTCAAGAGAGAGGAAAATGCGGGAGGAATGAGATTTGCCATAAGAAAAGGGGCAGTATCTAGTCTGGGATTAAAAATACTCTTGGCGAATGCCTGTTAAATCAAGGGAAAAATTAATGAGCCACAAATATTATCTAGCCAAAATGACATGCTATGCATCACCGAGACCCACCTAGATGCATCAATTACTAGTAGGCAATTACTTGATAGAAAGAAACAAACAGATCTTTAGAACTGATTGTAACTGCCACGGTGGAAGAATGCTAATTGCAATACACAGCCAGATCAGTCATGTTCAGATTAACTTTGATTTTTTGTGCATCTTATTGAATGCGTAAGACGTCAGGTTTTTGATAAGAAAGGTATGAATAAAGAGGTGATTATTCTTTGCATCTATATTCCTTCTAATAAGACTTCCCAATGCCTAGAACAACTAAGCAGCATTTTTAACTTTGTGCAGAGCAGGTTCCCTCATAGCCAATTGGTAGTTGTGGGTGATTTTAACCTCCCCGATATTAATTGGAGCAGTTCTAAAATAAAGAGGGGGTTAAGTTACAAGAGCGTGCACCAATCTTTTTTGTGCTGTTCAGCCGAAAACAACCTTACACAACTCATCAGTGAGACGACACATTTAAAAGGCAACACCTTAGACCTTGTTTCAACAAATATAGTTGATGAAGTGTCTAAAATAGAAATCATTTATCCGGGTCTTAGTGATCATTTTATTACCAGTTTTCAAGTTTGATTGGCACCTCCCACGGGAGTCCACCAAACACACTTACGCTAGACAATACAGTAAAGCTGATGTGTCTGCCATTAGGTTCACTTTAGAGATCACCTTACATAACATCAGTAGTGCTATTGAATGCAATTAGAGTATGTACAGAATATGGAAATTTTTGAAACTGATATCTACGAGGCTGTCAATCAATTTGTGTCACAAAATAAAACCAAAGGGTGCTCACGAACCAATCTGGTCTAATAAAAAGTATCGCAAACGAGAAAATAAACAGTGCCTGTTATAGACCAAATATAAAAGCAGTAAATCACCTGACGACCTAGAAAAACATAAAACTAGAAAATCCAATAAAAAGATTTTTAGGGAAATGAAACAGAAATACTTCTATCAGACTTAATACGATCCTCTTTTACATAGTCAACCCAAGTGATTGACTGGCAAAACTACCGAATTGCCCTTAAATACCATTTTGAAAAACTGCATTGTGTCACAGCTGGCGGAGAACTTTAACCTCTTTTTCCAGAGCGTTTTCACCCAGGCATCCTCTGAGGCTGCGGATGTAACTTGCAACTCTCAGTCATCAATAGATGTCTCGCAGTATGGGGTGACAAAATTGATAAATGGTCTTAAGCGAGGAAAGGCTCCTGGTCTAGGCAAATTGAGAAAAGAAGAATTAAGTCTGTACATTGAAATGACTTTCCCAATACTAACGAAAATATTTTAGTACTCTTTGGATACCGGTACTTTGCCATCAATTTGGAAAACCGCAAATGTTGTTCCAATATTTAAGAAAGGTTCCAGATCAACAATGTCTAATTAAAGACCGGTATCCCTAACTTGCATTTGTTGCAAAATGTCGGAAAGAATAGTTGCTGGTCAGCTAACTACCCAGCTAGAAACTTTCATTGACAACAGGCAGAATGATTTCAGAAGATGAATTTCTTGTACAACTCAGTTTGCAACAGTTTTGCATGACATCACGAGTTATATCAACAAAAATCAAATGGTTCATTGCAGCCATCTTAGATTTTTCCAAAGCCTTCGACAAAGTTGACTATAAGTTACTAATTAAGAAGATGCTAGCTAACTCCTTCAACTCGATGATTGTACGTTGGACACATGGCTTCCTAACAGATAAAACCCAGTGAGTGGCTATAGAGGAACATCATTCAAAGCCTCTGCCAAGTATATCGGGAGCACCTCAGGGATCTGTCTTTGGTCCGCAGCTGTTCCTGGTCTTTATTAATTATATAGCTAAAACTTTAGACTCCTCCAGTATAAAGCTATTTGCTGATGATGCACTGACCGAGATGGTCATGAACAGCCAGAAGGATTATGATAAATTCCGGCAGGATCTCAACAATTTGTCAAAACGGGCTACACAAAACCGTATGCAATTCAATGCCGCTAAGTCTCAAACTGCAGCTTAATGTCGAGGCAATGTACACATTGGACAACACACCATTAATTCAAGTATCAAAATTTAAATATCTGGGTGTCAATATATGAAACAACTTCACTGGGATTCGCATGTAGACATGGTGACCAGTAAAGCCTCCAAAAATTGGGAATGATCAAGAGAGCTCTACATGACGCTTCTATGAAAGTGAGACTTGTGGCATACCTTTCCTTTTGTCTGACAGTTTTGGGTTATGCTTCCGAGGCTTGGGATCCCCACTTGGTAAATAATGTGAAACAATGGAGAGAGTGCAGAGGCAGGCATATGTATATGTGGCCTAAGAGGAGTCGTTAGTCTCACGAAGGCTAGGAGAGAAGAAAGACTGAGGGATGAACACGACTAAACAGGCCCGTACACTTTTTTATATAGCGTCACGCTCGACTGATCCGCCTGTGTGACTTCCAAAACTACTACATAGAATTATAAAAAAATTGGTGCTATGTCTTTTTAAAATTGATTTTTATGTGCTTCAAAATAATGCTACACTGAAAATTTTGGTAGCATTCTTCTGGTGGCAAGATGTCAGGCTACACTCTGGTGCTACTTTTTAGAAGCTTGAAAAAATTTCAAATTATTATTATGTTACATTATTATTATTATTATTGTAGCAGCTGACACCAATTTTTTTTCCGTACTAGCTGCTACGACAACAACATAAAAATAATAATAATTAATAATATAATTTTTTTGTCGCCATTGCAATAATAATAATGATAAATAATTATATCTTATTAATTTATTATTATTTTTTACAATATTATGTTATGTTTGTGTAGATCTCCTAGACCCCTAAGATGGGGAAGGGGGAGATGTCGTGTTAGTCATCAAAACTAAAATCGTAAGAGAACTAAAAAAGCTAGACATTCAGCACCACTATTATCTTTTGGGCTGAGCTCTGAACTCTCTTGAAGTGTGACAGAAAAGCCCTGGTGCATGGAACTTGTATTGCAAACTTGTACTGATGGCACTGACCTAACCACTGATCTAGTAGTAGTAAGATGGGTGGATTGGGAAGAATTCTGGTGGTTTTTAAATTCAGCCCCAAGAAAAGAATAATGTTTGTCACTGACAATCTTATTAAACAATTTGTGACGGGCATCTCTCCGTCTCTCTTCCAATGAGGGCAATCCGAGAACCAGCCTAGCCTTTGTGACACTAACGACTACTCGTAGTCCACATATGAATCGGACCGCCTGCCTCTGCACTCTCTCCAACTGTTCCACATGCTTAATCAAGTAGTAGGGATCCCAAGCAGCCTCCGAAGCATAACCAAGGACTGGCAGACAAAAGCCTAATAATAAGGAGAGGTATGCCACAAGTCTCACTTTCTTTCATAATAATAAGAGCGTCATGTAGCTAGCACAAGTGCAATTTTTATTTTGACAATTTTTTCTCAAATAGAGCATCAGCATTTACAAAAATATGTTGCCCATCCAATGGTGCTAAAATTATTTGTGTCACACCAGTGGTTGTCTCAGAAAAGTAATTGAGAAAAAGATACTTTTGCTTAAAAAAACAATGGTTTGTGGTCCCCGTAATTAAGCATTGATGACAATGGTATTGTTGCGGTGATGCAAAATCAGTGACGCTTGACCATCCGTCACGCTAATTAGCTAATGGTACGTTATATGGTTTTTTTTAATTATTTGAATGTGGCTCTCCAGTAAATAAATTGTTTTGTCTGCATCACGTGATTGCTCCATGATAAATAGCACACCACAGGATCGGTAAAATAGCAGAGAATCTGAATGACATATACTGAAGTATTAGTGGCCCATGGCGCAATAGGAAATCCTAAGTTTGTAAAGTGTTTTCCACCCGTTATTTTTGAGGTCCACAGCTATGAAGACCAAGAAACTATGAGCTAATCCTGTGCGGTTTAGTGTCTCCATTTGATACCTTTTTAAATTTTGTTTCTAGCATTTTCTGGCCCAAAGTTATTAAAAAATTAGCCACGCAGAAATATTTCAAAAATTAAAAAAACCGTAGGGGACGAATTTACATATAAATCCTTTTGTCTTATATACGCTACGCTCGCATGAGTTCTGCACTAGCTACGTCATGGATGACTCTCTTGATCATAATAATAATAATTTTATATAATAACAATTAACTAATTAAACAATAATACTGTGCAGGATTTTTGTATAACTAACACGTAGTTATCTCGGTAGCCACCCACACGGTTTACTACCTCTAGGCAAAGAGTTATCTGTCAGTCCCGACAGCCTGTTAGTCAGCGAGCCTATCGGTGTCCACCCTTCAGCATGACTGCTGTAGGACGAGCACTTTGGTTATCGTCTGCCTACAGGCCTGTCGTTATCGTCGTCGTCTTTTATCAGATAACACTGAGTGCTGTCAGGACCTATAAGGTCGTTTAAGCTGTTATCATATAGCAATGTAGTCGTCTGTTAGAATATCAAGTAATAAGCTTGATTGAGTGTAGGCTGTTTATATTTCTTATCAGAAAATAACCAGTGAGTCTCCTCAATAACACTGACTTGTGAGGAGCTCTGTTTGACTTTATATACTGGAGAGGCGGTGCTTAATAATAAAAATAGCCTCGTTGAAAAAGAGTATAAAATAATAATAAGTGTCGAGGTTACAAATCTCGATCGCACACGTGATTGCAAATAAAGAAAGTAAATAGAACTGCTGTTGTTGTCCATCGTAAGTATGGTTCGATGTTTTCCGGTACAATACAACAAATATTATTATTAATATTATTATAATTATTTCTATAAATATTATAAAAATACTCCAGATGTTTTGTCACATTTCTGAGAATTTTTATTATCATCAATCAAGTTACAGAAATTCTGACCATAACAAAACGGTTCACAGTTTCTTAAGGAGTGGTTACACTACACTGCGCCGATGATTTGATACCGATGTGCCTATATGATGGTTTGTGGCTATGCGCAGGTTGCTACCATTGAACTATACTATATGTAGTATAGTTCAATGGTTGCTACACAGGCCAAAGAAGAAGCGTGACGATAATAATAATAATAAATAAATAAATTATTATAATATTTGTTGCATAGTTCATTTATTATCATATCACCAACACCATAATCAATAATTTTAAATAAATAGGGAAAGATCAGTGTAAAAAAAAGTCATTTAAGATAAACAGGTTCTATGTCGTCAAAGGTATTCAAAGGTATTAGTAGTTTTGCAATCCAAAGCTTTTGAAAACGAATGATAGACCAGGCAGACATGTTGGACTGCATGGCGCATAAATTCAACGCATCTATACCATAGACCTATAAGTCTATGATCTACCACAGAAAATGATAGCGTATATAAACTGAAGGGCAATGTGTGGAGACAACTCTATGTTATATAAGTTGTAAACGATCAAATTTATACGCTGGTAGAATTTTGATCGTTTATAACCTATATAACATTGGGTTGTCTCCACGCATTGGCCTGCAGTTTATATACGCTATCATTGATCACCATTATAAGTATATAACCGTTATCCAACTTGCCTTATACGATCGTTGATTGTGTGCCATAGATCTACACAAAAGGGGCGGTGGTTTCCGCTTCTCTTTGTACCAAGATGGCCGCTTGTTGTTAAATAATATAATAATTAATAATAGTATAATAATAATAAAGGGTAATATTCTTCAGTCATGACTCATAATATTGAAAGTCCCCAACCAATATGTGTATTAAAGCACTCTGAGATGAAAACGTGTTATTGTTGTTATTGGTGAAAAAAGAAGAAGAACATAACGGAGTTCTTTATTTCGGCTAGTAGCTACTACTCTCTCTACTACAACAAAATAAATAAATTAATAGAGATCAATTTTTTTGAATTGAAGCAGCATCATCGATCCTGCTATAATAATTATATTATAATAGTTATAGTTAGTAGCAGCTGGTAATAATACTAACTGCTAACAATGAGTTAATAACAATTATTATAATAATAATTAATAAACTACTAACTAACTAAGTCTTCTACTACTACTACCACCGCCACCACTAGTACTACCACAGGCAGCTAAGATTTACTACGACTACTGGCCTGGCGGTGGGGGAGGGTAGTTAAAAATCCACTCACCCTCCCACCGCCAGGCCCATAGATTGGAGCCGCCTATGAGTACGACTATTATACTACTATTAATTATCTACAGAGTTGAAATTTTTATGCAAGAACTTGGAGGTTGTAGTATTTTTTTTCAATTTTTTTGGTTATTACTGCTCATTACTTACTAAAAACTACTAATACTGTGTAGAATTTTACTGTAAGCCTTTTTGTTCACTTTACTGTGACGGCTTGGCACCTGCACACCTCTCCTAGTCTATGCACAAAATAATTGGCTACGTATTGAAGTCTGCTGCAATGAATGTCAAATCCATATCAATCAGGCCTAGTAGTTGTTGACTGGTATGCTCAGACCAGTGAAACAGTCAAACTGGTTCGGACCTTGCTGCTGACTCTCCGGTCAGGCTATAGACTTAGTATTATTATACTATACACTATATATATACTATAATACTAGGTCTATGGGTCAGACCCCAGAACTGGATTGACTCACCAGTCAGACCTCACCGCAGCCGCAGTTGTTTAACCAGTCGAGCCCCACGGCCGACTCACCTGTAAAACCCCGCAGCTGACTCACTAGTAAGACCTTGCAGCAGACCCACCAGTCAGACTACTGTGTAACTTTGTTACCCAATCAGTGTGCTTAGTGTGAGCTAAAGAGATAGGTGAATGTTGTTTCGTTTCAGTGCTCAAGGCCTTGTGTATATATAGCGATCACGCTAGCACTTTTCCTTAGCGATAGGGGAACTCCCTCTCCCAAAGTTGCCCACTTTTTACTTCTGCCCATTTTTCAGCAGTTGCGGTCAATCTCCCTGTTACAAGCGATAGCCTGCAAGTTATTACATGATCATTGACAGATTGGGAGCAATGAAACTGGCATGATCCTATTGAAAACAGCAGTATTGCAATTGCACGTTATGAGTGGTTGATAAAGGAATCGCTTGCTATTCCTATCTCAAGCTGTTTCCTAGACCAAATAGTGTTTATTGAATGTCATTGTCTTTCAGCCCACAGAGACGGAGATCATCTCACATAAGAACTACAAGTTTTCTCTTGTGTTCCACCAATGCCTCATATGCACATAGTACATGACAATTTTTCTTAGTGACAGGAAAGTCATAAATAAATTGAACAGGTTTTTAGCCATATCCATTCTATATCAATTTTGCTCTTACAAACGTTGGCTCACAAATTTTTTTATGTAATTGTTGATAGATCAACACGCTATATATGATATGATGTTACTGGGAATCGTGGTTGAATATTTCTGTGTTGTGGTTGGTTGATCAAGAGAGTTGCTAGCCATTTCCGATCTCAACCAAAACCTGGCAATTACTTGTAATAAAATTCTAAGGATTACCTTAGCAATTTTACCGAAAACACAACGGGGAAATAAATCCTCAATCACGATATGTGCATGCCGTTTAATTGTGAATTTTATTATGAATTTTCCGATAGCAATTGCTTAACGATTAGCTAGGGATTGCAGGATTTTGCCTATTCTGGTTGAAGAAAATCTCCAATTAATTGCCACCATTTTATTTGAAGTTATATGAGATAAAAATTGGCTGATCGGCTGCTTGATCAACCAATCACAATGCACCGAAGTTATACTATTGTTTTCAATAATATTATGTAATCTGCTTTGCCCGATCTATCAGTAACCGTATAATAATTTGTTGGCTATATATATAAATCTTTATTTGTCAACCATTGGTCATGCACAGTGCAGTTAAGAAAAGTGCTAACCCTAATAGGTTTTCAGCACAGTAATCTAAATATCTATGGCAGCCTGAGCTGAAAAACGAAAAAAAATAATAAAAGATTCAGTATTAAGAATAGTAAAAATTACTTAGGGTACTTCAAACAACCTTAATTTCCATACCTGAGAAAAACAGTGGAGCCTCGGAGTTTGGTTCTACATTTTACATCAGTCTGTCTTTGTTTGATACGTGATGACCTACGCAGTGATGGGGCTGGTTTATTCAGCAGTCTATGGAGACAGTCTTCAGGCTGTTGAACTTTGTTTATGTAGTTGGCACAGATATTATCAAGGATGTTGACTATGGGTGCAATATTGATAGCAGCGAGATGTTCCTCATAGTGTTCATGTGCTGGGCATATGATTTTCAGTATAAGCTTATCAATGCCATTAGATGATGACATAGGAAACCATGCTGCTCAGCCGTAACTCATTTTTGGTCTTATGCATGAGCTGTAGTATTTTACGAGAACATCCTGCGGAATTTCTGCTCGTTTTAGTTTGAGTAGCACATACGTGAGTGATCTGATGTCATTACTTATTAGTCTATGTGAGCGTCAAAGCTTAGGTTTCTATCAATGGTAAGGCCAAGGAACTTGGTTGCCGACACTGATGGAATCTGCTCATTTTTCAATGATAATGGCATGCTGTTGCTGGCACGTGTAAAGAGGTAGTAATGGAAGGCAGCAAGTTATTTTTTGCAGGAGAAATGGTGCAATATTTGTGGGGGGGGGGCATTCCCAAGGCTTCCGGGAGCCCTTTCAAAGGAGGAAAGAAAAATATTACGGCTATATCTAGACACAAAACTTGCTGAAAAGTTATAAGGTTTTTTTTATAGGGCATCAGTGATTGATTTAAGTACAATATTTCTTTTCCGTCGGTTGTGATTTTGAGATACCTATATAACCTGTAGGCAGAGTGAGAGAAAATGTCTGTGATGTGGATGGGTAAGACATTGTAGGTAAGGACATTTCGTAAATGATTGTCCAAAAATGGGCGCTTCAGAAATAATTAGTTGAAAAACGATCTTCATTAAAATTCATCCTATTCTTTTTTTAGAAATTGCTTAAATCATTTTCTAAATATTACTAACATCACTGCCAAATGTACAAACTTAGCATCGTATCCATGCTTTGTACGGGCAGACTGCCGTGCAATATTTCTACATTACCAACCTATGAAAATATGATTTGTAAACGAAAGTGTTTACATTTACATGTACATAAAACATATGATATCACCATTGCATATACGTTGACTACGGAAAACATGAAATAGCACTATAAAAGACTCAAGATAGCAAATAGTTTTGATATACAATGCGGATTAATTGTGCCGTATTAGAATGCTGCTGGATAAACTAAAAAGAAAATATGTTGTATTAGCACAGGATACTCGCCAATATTGCCACGCAATTTTCTTACGCATATTCTGATTGTCAAATGTCTAAATCGTTGTGATGAGTCGTTTTCGAGTATTACTATTCCTCCATATTGAGTGAATTTTGTCTCATTCGGTAAATAGTTTGGCAATGTCTCTGGCTGATTCACTATACACTGCTATGTGCTTCTCTGCAGACTTGGCGTGTCAATTTTGTTTATTGGTCTATCTGATACAGATTTTGCCTGTAGATGCTTTTTATTATGTCTGCGCTTATGACATTAGGCCCCGCTACTACATATGAGTATGGCTCAGTAGCATTTGCAACTTACTATCATAGGACCAAATCATGTTTCATTCTCCATCAATCTGACTTGATATCCCTCATGCAATGGAGGTAATGATTTGGGTGTACAGTTATAATGGCGCCTCACCCGCTCTTTATATCTCATGTCATATGTACCTTGGCAATCGGCCGACAGTGCTAGGTTCTGTGGTAAAACTAGCAAGGTGTTGCGTCTGAGTCGGTGTTTCATTAGTTTGGTTGGTGATACTCCCGTGATTGGAATTGGCCTTGCCATGTAAACCGTCAATGCTAGCAAAGAATTGTCTTAATCAAGCGTATGCTTTACTGTTCGCATATTGCGCTCAGCTAAATCGCTGACATGATGTTATATGTTCAATGTCATAGACTTTGCCAAACTACCTTACTACTACACTGTGGTCCATTGTCGCTAATCACCTACTCTGGAACTTCCCATCTGGCACACACTGTTTTCAACTCAGTCATATATGGCAGCACTTGTTGTTTCAGGTAATAAAATTTTCTCTATTCAATTAAAATCATAGTCTGTGACCACGAAATAGCTTACACCTTTGTGAGATAGGATGTCTGGATTGCAAGTAGAGGCATTTGTATGATTGGCTCTTTTTTGTGCATGTTATCTGACAATACTCACTCCATGCTGTCATACTATATCTCTTTATGTTATGCCACCAAACTCCTTCTGTTGCCTGTACTTTGCCTTTATCCACAGCTATATGGGCATGATGAATCACTTGTCTGAATTGGCTTTCGCATGTGGTTAGCTCGTGATAGTGATATTTCTTAGTGTCATGATTATCTCGTGATAGCTGGGTCCCTTAGTGTCTGGGTCGTCCTCAACAGGGTTACTTTTGGAACTTTGTTTATCTGCTTCAAGGCTATTAGCTGTTTTACTTGGTAGTTTTCATAGAAAAAATTTACTTGGACCATATTCCAGAACTTAGTATAGTTGAGAGTTTTAGGTGTGTGATATCTGTAGCAAGCCTTTGCGACACACCTGGAACACCAAAAGCATGAGGCATGTATCTACACTTCTGCTCATAGCTTTTACAATTTTTTTGATGACTTCCGAAGTATTTGTTTAGCAAGTTATGAAACATTATCCACTCCAAGTGATTTCCATCTTCAATTTTTGCTTCACACTTGTATGTTGTCACAACTCTCGTACAAACTGTTTCCCTCAGCCATTGTTGTGAAACTCTTGTCTGTGCGTCAGCTATATTAGCTGCTGTTTTGCCTAGTTTGGTAGTTAATGTCATGTTTTCCTCTCAGAATAGTTGCCCATTATCCTGTAGTTAGATCTGTAATGACATCAATGTGTTCCAAACTTTGTTTGAGAGCCAAGTTGATACATTGTATGCACCATTGTGTTGTGCTGCTTCGTCAGCTGCACAGTCACTTAATCACAAGCCAACACTGACTGTAAGACTGCTGATATTTCGCACTCACCATGTTGCATAGTTTCATTAGTGTTCCATTCCGTTTCATGTTTTTTTGTGCATTCACGTAGCTGCGCCTGCTACCGGGTAGTGCTCTGATAGTTTGTCGCAAATAGAAACAGTCTACCAAATCACGTGTCACTTCTACTGATGCCAAGGCATAATTCCAATTGCCATCACCCGTCACTCCAATCCTAACACACAGGTGTTCCGCAATGACACTATCCTTTTGTAGACTAAACCATACTGGAGCATATCTTTGTGTGCTACTTCCACTGGTACAATATCCTCATTGACTAAATAGTAAAATGTGATCTATGTAGTGGTTGGCGACTCAGGTGAACATGAGAAATTTCGCATGACCTGCCATTTGCAAGCACAAATTTTGGAAACATACTGTTGCTGCTTCTCAAGTAGTCATAGGGTTGCCAGTCGTCCCGGGCTGTTGGGATTAGTCCCGGTTTGAATGTCTAAAATACTGACTGCTAACAAGTGTCCCGGATTCTGCAATTTGAGTGAAACATGTTTTTTTTTTCATTAATACTTCACACCTCAGCTTCGCAAAGCAGTTTTTGCCCAAAACAACACGACTAAGCAGGATAAATATTGACATGGATAGAAATTACTAAGGATTTTATCGGACTAATACAAAAATGAATGAGTATGAATTATTTTGCGTTTTGCTTTCGGACTAGAAAAATAGGAGATAATTAAAATAGCTGTTAATTGACTACTTTCATACTTGCGTTGTAAGGGGGAATGTTCTACCCCCACTCCAATTTATTGAGCAGCCATGGTTAAATAAAAGAAGCATTAGTACTTTCCCTTCTACAACATGTGGCTACATGACATCAGCTCTCCTACCAGCAACTTTGGATGGTATTGAGCATATGCTTCAGAATGTTAGCTGTACCAAACATTGTGCATTTTTGCTTCTGATTTCTGTTAATTTTTAGTATATGCTAAAAACTAACACAACTCATTAGCATCTGGTTTGATAAATTAGTGTAATTAATCAATTTCTTTCTTTGATTGTAGAACCTTTCTCAAACAGGAATTATTTTTTGAGGAATAAATTTTACTTTCAAGTAGTAATGGTGTGTTAGAAGTGTTTTTGCCTCTACTAGACTGCTGGCCAATGGTAATCGCTACACAAGTAGAATATAACTTACGAGAAGCTGCTGCTGGAATCCAGATCATAATGAAAAAATGAAACTTAAAGCTGTTTATCTTCTTTACAGTAAACAACAACTCGTAGCTTCGTTAAAGTTTTTTTTGAAAAATTCATTGCTGAAATAGACCTTCAGATTCAATTTTGGGGGCATTGCTTCGTTTGTTCTGGTGCATAGCTGCATAATTGAAATGGCTTCTGGTAATTTTAGATGAGAACTGGATGAACACTATACACTGCAGCAGACGAACAGCGCCACACAAAACTCGTCTAGATTTTCCTGGGCTGCGGCGCAGTTCGTCTAGTTGCTGTAGTCGAGCTGTGCCACCATAATTTTAGTAAAACAAAAAAGCACACAACTCCAATATTTATAGTCTTAACTTTCCCGTACACTGTGGAGGCTTATTGGAAGTGAATTGAAACAAAAAATGTTTTTAATTTGGTAACTATTTTTTGTTGCGTTTGTTTTCTGTTTTTAAATTTTTCTATTATTGCCTCATTAGCTGTTTATATGGTTTTCATGAAAGAATATTTACAATATAAATAGAAATTGCAATAAAAATACTAATTTTTTGGATTGAGAAAATAAGTTCTTATGCAAAAAAATTAATTTTTATTTAATTCAAAGCTTTAAAAAACTATTTACATTGTTTGTTTTATCGAAATATCCTTTTAGAAATATAGATGAAAAATTAATTTCTTTAGAAGTTGAATCATTGGTTCTTCCAATTTTAATCTTGCTGCAAAAGTCAGTTACTAGATATTTACAAAATGATATAAAGAGATTGGTAGAGGGCTAAGTGTCTTGGAGTTGCCCTTTCGTGTTTTGTCAAAGTTCGGCTATTGGCTGTAGACAAGCTGCGCCATACACGTTTCAACTGATGGCACTATTTGTCTACAGTAACTAGATGAACTGCGTCGCAATGTAGAAAAATATGTTCGTCTGCCGTGATACACGGATACATTTGTAGAGTGATATTTTTATTCATCCAATCGAATGAGCAGTTTAAGACAAAAAGACCCGTGTACATGTATAACCATTTTTTTGTCAAAATGTAAATACTCAAAATGTTACTAGCACCATTTCTTTGTTTTTTTATTCTTTTAGTTGCTTAAAGTGCTCATTCCCTGTTTGTTTTAGCTTTGGCTCTGACAGTGTCTAGTGATGACTGATTTCGCACAAACGCTGACTTCACTTTTACTACTAATACACACTGCCTTGGCAGCCGCTGAGCAGCCACCTAATATTATTGTGAGTAGAGTGCAAACACTATATCATCGATCTCTTTGAGACACTGAAAGCTTGGTGTACACGCTTATAGCTTTTTGTAGCTGATTGTTGCTGACGACTACGGTTACAATGACATTGGTTACCATGGAAGTGAGCTGAAGACACCAACATTAGATAAACTCGCAGCTGAAGGAGTCAAGTTAGAGAATTATTATGTACAGCCAATCTGTACCCCTTCTAGAAGTCAGCTGCTGTCCGGTAGACATTTCGTTTATATTTATTATACTCAATTGTCAAAAGATTGGTGTATATCTGTAATACGTATACGAAAATGTGAAAAACATTTGTGTGTGTGTCCACTGTCGCATCAGAGAGAGTCTAAAGCTTCTGCACAAACAGCTATTAGACTACTTGGTTGCTAGGTCGGGGTTTTATTTCACTATTTTCCCTCGGAACGAAAATGTTTGTGAATTTTACTTAGGGAGACCAATCCAAAAAAATGACATTTTGCTGACAGCATAAAATTAAAGCCCTGGTGCATGAATAAGTTGATAGTCACAGATTGTAATGATTTTTGGTAGGATGGGGCAATTATGTTGTCAGAGCATAACCATGGAATTTCCTCTCAATCAGAATAGTATTTCTATGTATTTCATTGGTTCAAAAATTGCTTTATTTATGAGTGATTGTCATGGTGTGTGGAATTACCTACTACTATATAGATAAACACTGATTAGGTATTGTGCGCACTGAGCCTTCATTTTGATTGTACTAGTGAAATGCTTCATTGATTGGACTAGCTAAGCCTACAGTCAATACCCAAATCACATGCACAGTCAACACTTGAAAGAGAGTTATTGGGCTGTAGTTTCGGGTTGTTACTAAATATATATATAGGTAGTTTTGACTTTTAACTGAAAAAGCTAGCCGGGAGCTTTCAATTGATGTATGGCAATGCTCGATAACAAGTTTTGCCAGCAATTTGAAAGCTATTTATTGGGCTCTCTTCATTGAATGCTAATGAAGAAGTGACAAAGTGATACCCCTGTGATGTCACATCTATGACATCACACATAAAATATTGAAATCATCTTTGAACAGCCGTATCTTGAGAATGACTGGTTTGAGAGAAACAAAATTCAGCATGTACACATACGTGGTACACATACACAGTACACATACATAGTACACATACATAGTACACATACACAGTACACATACATAGTACACATACATAGTACACATACATAGTACACATAAATAGATAATTCTTTCTTTGCTTTTTGTTCGCCGTGTCTGCAGTTGACTGCAACAGTTAATAATCCATTTACTGCCGTATAGTTAATTGATTCGTAAGTTGCAACATGAAGGCCTAAGGGTTGTCTGCTGATGCACTGCCTCGTTGTGTCTTTTACAAAACTGGGTAGGGTGGAGAGATAAAGAAGGTGGTGTTAGACAGGGGTGGAGAGATAAAGAGGGTGGTGTTAGACAGGGGTGGAGAGATAAAGAGAGTGGTGTTAGACAGGGGTGGAAAGATAAAGAGGTTGGTGTTAGACAGGGGTGGAGAGATACAGAGGTTGGTGTTAGACAGGGGTGGAGAGATACAGAGGGTGGTGTTAGACAGGGGTGGAGAGATAAAGAGGGTGGTGTTAGACAGGGGTGGAGAGATACAGAGGGTGGTGTTAGACAGGGGTGGAGAGATAAAGAGGGTGGAGTTAGACAGGGGTGAAGAGATAAAGAGGGTGGTGTTAGACAGGGGTGGAGAGATAAAGAGAGTGGTGTTGGACAGGGGTGGAGAGATAAAGAGGGTGGTGTTGGACAGGGTTGGAGAGATAAAGAGGATGGTGTTGGACAGGGGTGGAGAGATAACGAGGGTGGTGTTGGACAGGGGTGGAGAGATAGAGAAGGTGGTCTTGGACAGGGGTGAAGGATGGCGTATGTTGAGCTAGGCAGATAATGAGAAGTGAGCTGTTTCTCGTAGACTTCTGTTACTGAATTATTGTCACATTTAAAATAAATGAGTGTTTAGTATTTCCAAAGATGCAACCCACTGTACTCAAATGTAGATCAACGAATGACCCTTTTGCCTGCTCAGGAGTTGTCATGCCTTGAACTATCAAAAGCCGCAGGCAACAGGCTTTTGATAGTTCGAGGCATGACAACTGCTGAGCAGGCAGAAGGGTCATTCGTTGATCTAACTCAAATGCACTTAGCAAGCCATCTGTATTGTGTAATAGGTCGTTATCAGATACACACGGGTCTTCAGCATGGAGTCATCAAACCCTGCGTACCGACAGCGCTGCCTCTAGAAGATAAAACGTTGGCAGATAAACTGAAAGAGGTTGGCTACAGCACACACGCAGTTGGTATGTTAGTCAGATGAAAAGTCATCTTTTGCTACTAATGCCATTCATGCAGAAAGCTCTCTGTGTGAATAGGAGAGAGCTCCATAGTTGTTGTTTTCATTCTTTATTCAATATATAAATGTCCAGTGATGGAATGTGTGCCCATCTGTGGTGTCTGTGAGCATGTGTCCATCTCTGGTGTCTGTGAGCATGTGTCCATCTCTGGTGTCTGTGAGCATGTGTCCATCTGTGGTGTCTGTGAGCATGTGTCCATCTGTGATGTCTGTGAGCATGTGTCCATCTCTGGTGTCTGTGAGCATTTGTCCATCTCTGGTGTCTGTTAGCATGTGCCCATCTGTGATGTCTGTGAGCATGTGTCCATCTGTGGTATCTGTGAGCATGTGTCCATCTGTGATGTCTGTGAGCATGTGTCCATCTCTGGTGTCTGTTAGCATGTGCCCATCTGTGATGTCTGTGAGCATGTGCCCATCTGTGGTGTCTGTTAGCATGTGTCCATCTCTGGTGTCTGTGAGCATGTGTCCATCTCTGGTGTCTGTGAGCATGTGTCCATCTCTGGTGTCTGTGAGCATGTGTCCATCTGTGGTATCTGTGAGCATGTGTCCATCTCTGGTGTCTGTGAGCATGTGTCCATCTGTGGTGTCTGTGAGCATGTGTCCATCTGTAGTGTCTGTGAGCATGTGTCCATCTGTAGTGTCTGTTTTAAGGAAAATGGCATCTAGGGTTTTACAAGAAAGAATTCACACCGATGGAAAGAGGTTTTGATTCCTTCTTTGGTTATTTACTTGGAGAAGAAAGTTACTACCAGCATTTCAGGTAGACCATGTACTGTGTGCGTCGTTTGTGTGCGTCGTTTGTGTGCGTCATTTGTGTGCTTCATTTGTGTTAGAAAAATTGCTGGAACGTTTTGACGTATGAAACAGGAATTTTTCACTTGTTAAAAAGTATTATTTATTTCCATTTAGATCTCTAATAGAATGTCTGTTTTTGGTATCATTTTAGAGATTGTAAAAGTTATAGAATGGAATAAGCTGTTATACATCGATCACCATGTCTACGCGTCGTCTCCCCCTGTTACTGCTTGTAAAACTGCAACAGTTCTACCGCTAATACTACTGCTACTGCTACTACCGCTACTACTGCTACTACTGCTACTACTAACCATTACTGCTGCTGCTATTATCACTATTACTACTACTAACCACTTCCACTACTACTGCTACTACTGCTACTACTAACCATTACTGCTGCTGCTATTATCACTATTACTACTACTAACCACTTCCACTACTACTGCTACTACTGCTACTACTAACCATTACTGCTGCTGCTATTATCACTATTACTACTACTAACCACTTCCACTACTACTGCTACTACCACTACTACTATCGCTACTATTATTGCTCTTGTTATTGCTATTAGATCTACTCCCACTCCTGCGACTAATACTGTGATTAATTGATAAAATAATTTGACCATGACAGTCTCTAGCCCTGATATATCGATGCACATATTTTACAGGCGTTCTAACAGTTTTGGTGGAATTGATTTCCATAAAGGTCTAAAGCCATACAATGGATCGTATGGAGAATATTCTACGACAGTCTTCACACGTAGAGCTCAGTCTATTATAGAGAACCACAACTCTAGCCAGCCTCTATTTCTTTACCTCCCATACCAAAGTGTCCACGCCCCCTTACAGGTAAGCAGCTATAACTACAGGTAAATTTATGATGAGACCAAATGCTTATTCAGAGTACGCCCTGGATGAAGTATAACAGGATTGCCAGGTACTAGATTTGGGTGTGTTTAACTTTAGCGATTTTGTAAGGATCGAATACATATCACTTTTACAAATGGCTACATTCGACTCGTCATAAATGTAGTAGTAAAGATCCGCCATTAAAGAAACTTAAAAATTCTTGTTCGACATCGATTTACTGCTTTTGAAATGTTACTAACAATTATAGATATGTTATCGTTGACCCGGTGCCTTATTTTTTTGTAAGAACCGGAAACTGTAGAGACAAGCGACTATCTTTGAGTTTTCATTAGCCCCCGCCGTGGATTGAGTTTCAAAAATTGAGAACTTGATGTTGAAGTACGAGATAAAATGATAACCACTTCCATGGGTGGACAACTGCGCAAAATGGCATTAACACGGCGACTTCCACAAATGGCTTCACTTGAATCATAGTCAGAGCTATATTAAATGGCTACAGCTGGCAGTCCCTCTTATACTTCTGAAGTACACTAGCAGCTTCTAGACTGTGTACCACACTTGCAGGTACCGGATCATTACAAAAAGGAGTTCCACTACATCAAACACGAGGCAAGGAAAACCTATGCAGCAATGGTAGCTGGTATGTATTTGTTTGTTTCCTGTCAGTCTTATCAGTTTATCTGGCGCTGGAACATTCTCCAAGTATCTCTGTAGCAATGGACGAAGGGATCGGTAACCTTACAGATACTCTTAAATCCACTTCACTTTATGATAACACACTGATTGTGTTCACTACAGACAATGGAGGGCAGGTGTTTGCAGGTGGAAATAATGCTCCTTTCAGGGGCAACAAGGCATCTTACTTTGAAGGAGGTGAGTTGTCTGGTGTTGTAGCCTCAGTACTAACTAAATAACACATTGTATCAATTTATTGTACGTTTCTCTGGTATTTTATGTGCAGGCATACGAGGAGTGGGCTTTGTCTCTGGTGCTGTTATAAAGAACAAAGGTACAGTCAGCCATCACTTGATGCATGTCAGTGATTGGTTCCCTACACTTATAAATCTAGCTGGTGCTTCACTAAATGGTACACAACCAGATGGCTTTGACATGTGGCAATCTATAACCAATAATAAGACAAGTCCTCGTAACGTAAGTCTTGTCTTTTTTCTTTCCACCAATCTAAAGTAAGACAACTCTTAAAGTCTGTTTGAAGTTTTAGCTGATGGCATTTACTACCCTGGGTTTATATTGTGTAGTAGATGAGTATTCACTGGTCTGTTTCAGGAGATCATATACAACATAGATCCTATGAATAAATGCAAAAGCTCTTCTGTATCCGATGTGTTTGATACGTCGGTTCAAGCAGCCCTTCGATATGGAGATTATAAGATATTGACAGGAAACCCAGGCTATGATAAATGGGTACCTGAGCCTACATCACCGCATTGTAAGTTTCGGTTTCATTTGTGTAGATTATGTATAACATCAGGAGTTTTCGATGTCTCAATGCGTTGATTCTACAAAATCTGATCAACACTGTAGGTAGCATATCGTCGAACGATATTTTTGTGCAACAAATAATTTAAAACATTCCGCACGATTCTAAAAAAAATTTCAGAGTTTTCTCATAAGTCTTTCCTATCTCACGTCGAGCGCTAGAAAGCACACCTCAAGCACAGTTTCATGTTTATGAAACGGCAATTTATTTTTTCCACAAATTGCTTATTTATCAGTTCTCCGATAATTACTTTGACAAGGCAGTTCGGTTGGTGTGGTAACATTGTGCAAACTTTCAAATTCAAACCGGGTAAGTTCTGAAAAAAATAAAACCAACCAAGTAAATGTAATACTGTGCGGTTTATTAATCTCTTTCTCTAGCTAGTTCCGCAAAATAATAATTCCTGAATTTATATTTATTATTATTTTATATTTACGGTAAACCAAGTAACCTGTTTTATTAGATTGTTTGTGATTTTATTTTATTACTACCGTATCATCATTCATTACAAATATATTATTTTCAAAATGAAGACAAATTTTTGTTTATAGTGAATAGTGAATAGCTTATGCAGGAAACAAACAGGATTATTTGGTGAGACAACTCTTGAGTTAAATCAACAAACTTGTATTTGCTTTCAGTAATCAACGTTCAAGTTAAACTCGTTGACAAACACCAAAATGAGTGTTGATGTGCTTTGGAAAAACTGGCTATCAACATTGTATAGAGTACATATAACATTGTATAGAGTACATATAACATTGTATAGAGTACATATAACATTGTATAGAGTATATATAACATTGTTGTATAGAGTATATATAACATTGTATAGAGTACATATAACATTGTATAGAGTACATATAGCATTGTATAGAGTACATATAACAATGTATAGAGTACATATAACATTGTATAGAGTACATATAACATTGTATAGAGTACATATAACCTTGTATAGAGTACATATAACATTGTATAGAGTATATATAACATTGTATAGAGTACATATAACATTGTATAGAGTACATATAACATTGTATAGAGTACATATAACATTGTATAGAGTACATATAACATTGTATAGAGTACATATAACCTTGTATAGAGTACATATAACATTGTATAGAGTATATATAACATTGTATAGAGTATATATAACATTGTATAGAGTATATATAACATTGTATAGAGTATATATAACATTGTATAGAGTATATATAACATTGTATAGAGTACATATAACATTGTATAGAGTACATATAACATTGTATAGAGTACATATAACATTGTATAGAATACATATAACGTTGTATAGAGTACATATAACATTGTATAGAATACATATAACATTGTATAGAGTACATATAACGTTGTATAGAGTACATATAACATTGTATAGAGTACATATAACGTTGTATACAGTACATATAACATTGTATAGAATACATATAACATTGTATAGAGTACATATAACGTTGTATAGAGTACATATAACATTGTATAGAGTACATATAACATTGTATAGAGTACATATATTAACACTTGCAGACAACTCCAGTGAGTTAGAGATTCCACCAGATGATTCAAACGCAGAGTGTAAGCCGGCCATCTACCTGTTTAACATAGCCAAGGATCCTGAGGAAAGACATGACCTTAGCCAATCAGAGCCTGAGTTAGTAGATTTGCTATTGAAGAGACTCGCCATGTGGAATTCTACTGCTGTACCAGTTAACTACCCCCCTGCTGATAGGAGATGCAATCCGGCCCTCCACGGAGGGTTCTGGATGCCTTGGAGATGAGTTGTCTTCTCTAAATTTAGCTTACGGCAGAAACTGTTTCAGAAAGCTAAGCTCCTGTTTGCTTTCAATAGAAATGAACTAGCCTTTACTTTGGTGCTATTGGTATGTGCTATATGTGATTTAACAAATAGACTCAATTCTGCCTCGTTTTCTCTATTTGTAATGACTTAATTATTAAATTTGGTGCTTTCACTTCTATAGTCTATGATCGCTCATTGCATACATTATATGGTTTTTATTTTGTGATTAATACGTATTAAATTTGTGTTTATCGATACTCTATAAGAAATACAATATCACAATTTTATATATTTAATTAGTAAATTGTTGAATTATCTGTCCTTTTCTTCCGTCTGTCCCAAGTTATACTCGAGATGTCATCCTCTTTTTATTGTTTTAAATATTTCCAGAAAATCCCTCTTGTGGTTATTTTTTGGTAATTTTATTCCAATTCCCTGCATTCCTTGGATATCTATATATTATTTTGTTTACAAATGAATCAATGAATTTATGTAATATTTATTCAATCTCAAGTCAAAATAATATTAATTGGAGGATTCTATGCTAGCACAATATAATTTTGCATCCAAGACTGTTCAGTTATTATTCATTATAATGCCCTTGCACCAAATCAAATATGGCTAAATACCTGATCAGTTCCAGAAATAAAATTTCTGAACACTTTTTATTGAACAGCATATGTTATAGGTGCAGTTGCCACCATATAACACTCTGCACAAATGCATATAAAAATTAGAACTGTCATCACTGAAATGTAGCTACATGTGCATTACAAGAATAAATAAATACCAAGCTCTCAAATTTTCATCCAGGCTTTTCACTTTCTGAATTTTATAAAGCTTGAATGGAATGTGCAGTTCATAGACACCCAAAACAAGTTCTATATAAACCAGAGAAGTATTTCGTTGTCTGTGTAGATGAGACGTTAATAGACACACCAGCATACATCCACCACCAACCAGCTCTGACTGCGCTCTGCTGCGTTGTATGTGATTATGTAATGTTGTTGTATTGACTGCGCTGACCACACATCAGTGCTTTTATCTAATGTGGGGGTTTGCAGCTGTTCTGATTTGTAAATAAATGCTGGACTTTGAGTAACTGATGTTCGTACATGTAGGAACTCAATGATCAATACCGTAGCATAGTCTAGGGGCCTAGCTGGCATTTCGGATTTTATGGCACTCCACTATCAAACACCCACCAGTGGGGGTTTTTGATAGTGGAGCGCCACAAAATCCCACAAGCTGGTTAGGTCCCTAGACTAACCGTAGCGTAAAGTATGTTCACTACAAAGTTTTCTCTGACTCATCATAAACTATTGAGTTAGACATTTTATTTTAGTAACTAGATTGTCTATTACTTGTTAATTGCGAGGGCGAATCTAAGATATTGTTATTTATCATTACATAATAGATCCTTTTCCATGAAACTATGACTCAATAGACAAGTGGTAACTGCCTATAGGAGTATTTTGGAGCAAAATGAGAAGTTTTTCCGCAATGAGATTTGGGGCATCAGCAATTTCTTTTTGTTCAATAATACTTAGTAAGTAGCGTGATATGCAAAATGAATAGCACCGACAGATTAAAATGGATTCTGCAGCTCTTTTGCATATCGTAAAATGTGTAGTCACAAAACATTATTGAACTGAACCCAAAAAATAAATTGTCAATGCCGTGATCAATCATCTAACCAACAGGCCATTAACTCATCTAACCAACAGGCCATTAACTCATCTAACCAACAGACCATTAACTCATCTAACCAACAGACCATTAACTCATCTACCATCTAACCAACAGGCCATTAACTCATCAACCATTTAACCAACAGACCATTAACTCATCCAACCAACAGGTCATTAACTCATCTACCATCTAACCAACAGGCCATTAACTCATCTACCATCTAACCAACAGACCATTAACTCATCAACCATCTAACCAACAGGTCATTAACTCATCTACCATCTAACCAACAGGCCATTAACTCATCTACCATCTAACCAACAGGCCATTAACTCATCCAACCAACAGACCGTTAACTCATCAACCATCTAACCAACAGGCCATTAACTCATCTACCATCTAACCAACAGACCATTAACTCATCTACCATCTAACCAACAGACCATTAACTCATCAACCAACAGACCGTTAACTCATCAACCATCTAACCAACAGGCCATTAACTCATCTACCATCTAACCAACAGACCATTAACTCCTCTAACCATCAGACCATTAACTCATCTAACCAACAGGCCATTAACTCATCTACCATCTAACCAACAGGCCATTAACTCATCCAACCAACAGACTGTTAACTCATCAACCATCTAACCAACAGACCATTAACTCATCTAACCAACAGACCATTAACTCATCTAACCAACAGACCATTAACTCATCTAACCAACAGACCATTAACTCATCTAACCAACAGACCATTAACTCATCAACCATCTAACCAACAGGCCATTAACTCATCTACCATCTAACCAACAGACCAATAACTCATCTACCATCTAACCAACAGACCAATAACTCATCAACCATCTAACCAACAGACCAATAACTCATCTAACCAACAGACCATTAACTCATCTAACCAACAGACCATTAACTCATCTACCATCTAACCAACAGGCCATTAACTCATCTACCATCTAACCAACAGACCAATAACTCATCTACCATCTAACCAACAGACCAATAACTCATCTACCATCTAACCAACAGACCAATAACTCATCTAACCAACAGACCAATAACTCATCTACCATCTAACCAACAGACCAATAACTCATCTAACCAACAGACCATTAACTCATCAAACCATCTAACCAACAGGCCATTAACTCATCTAACCATCTAACCAACAGGCCATTAACTCATCTAACCAACAGGCCATTAACTCATCTAACCAACAGACCATTAACTCATCTACCATCTAACCAACAGACCATTAACTCATCTAACCAACAGGTCATTAACTCATCTAACCAACAGACCAATAACTCATCTAACCAACAGACCATTAACTCATCAATCATCTAACCAACAGACCATTAACTCATCTAACCAACAGACCATTAACTCATCAACCATCTAACCAACAGGCCATTAACTCATCAAACCAACAGGCCATTAACTCATCCAACCAACAGACCGTTTACTCATCAACCATCTAACCAACAGGCCATTAACTCATCTACCATCTAACCAACAGGCCATTAACTCATCAAACCATCTAACCAACAGACCATTAACTCATCAAACCTCTAACCAACAGGCCATTAACTCATCAACCAACAGGCCATTAACTCATCAACCATCTAACCAACAGGCCATTAACTCATCTAACCAACAGGCCATTAACTCATCAACCATCTAACCAACAGGCCATTAACTCATCTAACCAACAGACCATTAACTCATCTACCATCTAACCAACAGGCCATTAACTCATCAACCATCTAACCAACAGACCATTAACTCATCAACCATCTAACCAACAGACCATTAACTCATCAATCATCTAACCAACAGGCCATTAACTCATCTACCATCTAACCAACAGACCATTAACTCATCTAACCAACAGACCATTAACTCATCAAACCATCTAACCAACAGACCATTAACTCATCAAACCATCAGACCATTAACTCATCAAACCATCTAACCAACAGACCATTAACTCATCAAACCAACAGACCATTAACTCATCAAACCATCTAACCAACAGACCATTAACTCATCTAACCAACAGGCCATTAACTCATCTAACCAACAGACCATTAACTCATCAAACCTCTAACCAACAGGCCATTAACTCATCTACCATCTAACCAACAGACCATTAACTCATCAAACCTCTAACCAACAGGCCATTAACTCCTCTACCATCTAACCAACAGACCATTAACTCATCAAACCATCTAACCAACAGACCATTAACTCATCAAACCAACAGACCATTAACTCATCAAACCATCTAACCAACAGACCATTAACTCATCTAACCAACAGGCCATTAACTCATCTAACCAACAGACCATTAACTCATCAAACCTCTAACCAACAGGCCATTAACTCATCTACCATCTAACCAACAGACCATTAACTCATCAAACCTCTAACCAACAGGCCATTAACTCCTCTACCATCTAACCAACAGACCATTAACTCATCAAACCATCTAACCAACAGGCCATTAACTCATCAAACCAACAGGCCATTAACTCATCCAACCAACAGACCGTTAACTCATCAACCATCTAACCAACAGGCCATTAACTCATCTACCATCTAACCAACAGACCATTAACTCCTTTAACCATCAGACCATTAACTCATCTAACCAACAGGCCATTAACTCATCTACCATCTAACCAACAGGCCATTAACTCATCCAACCAACAGACCGTTAACTCATCAACCATCTAACCAACAGGCCATTAACTCATCTACCATCTAACCAACAGACCATTAACTCCTCTAACCATCAGACCATTAACTCATCTAACCAACAGGCCATTAACTCATCTACCATCTAACCAACAGGCCATTAACTCATCCAACCAACAGACTGTTAACTCATCAACCATCTAACCAACAGACCATTAACTCATCTAACCAACAGACCATTAACTCATCTAACCAACAGACCATTAACTCATCTAACCAACAGACCATTAACTCATCAACCATCTAACCAACAGGCCATTAACTCATCTACCATCTAACCAACAGGCCATTAACTCATCTACCATCTAACCAACAGACCAATAACTCATCTACCATCTAACCAACAGACCATTAACTCATCTACCATCTAACCAACAGACCAATAACTCATCTAACCAACAGACCATTAACTCATCTACCATCTAACCAACAGACCAATAACTCATCTAACCAACAGACCATTAACTCATCAAACCATCTAACCAACAGGCCATTAACTCATCTACCATCTAACCAACAGACCAATAACTCATCTACCATCTAACCAACAGACCATTAACTCATCTACCATTTAACCAACAGACCATTAACTCATCAAACCATCCAACCAACAGACCATTAACTCATCTAACCAACAGACCATTAACTCATCTAACCAACAGACCATTAACTCATCTAACCAACAGACCATTAACTCATCTAACCAACAGACCATTAACTCATCTAACCAACAGACCATTAACTCATCTAACCAACAGACCAATAACTCATCTACCATCTAACCAACAGACCAATAACTCATCTACCATCTAACCAACAGACCATTAACTCATCTACCATTTAACCAACAGACCATTAACTCATCAAACCATCCAACCAACAGACCATTAACTCATCTAACCAACAGACCATTAACTCATCTAACCAACAGACCATTAACTCATCTAACCAACAGACCATTAACTCATCAAACCAACAGACCATTAACTCATCTACCATCTAACCAACAGACCATTAACTCATCTAACCAACAGACCATTAACTCATCAAACCATCTAACCAACAGACCATTAACTCATCAAACCATCAGACCATTAACTCATCTAACCAACAGGCCATTAACTCATCTAACCAACAGACCATTAACTCATCAAACCTCTAACCAACAGGCCATTAACTCATCTACCATCTAACCAACAGACCATTAACTCATCAAACCTCTAACCAACAGGCCATTAACTCCTCTACCATCTAACCAACAGACCATTAACTCATCAAACCATCTAACCAACAGGCCATTAACTCATCAAACCAACAGGCCATTAACTCATCCAACCAACAGACCGTTAACTCATCAACCATCTAACCAACAGGCCATTAACTCATCTACCATCTAACCAACAGACCATTAACTCCTTTAACCATCAGACCATTAACTCATCTAACCAACAGGCCATTAACTCATCTACCATCTAACCAACAGGCCATTAACTCATCCAACCAACAGACCGTTAACTCATCAACCATCTAACCAACAGGCCATTAACTCATCTACCATCTAACCAACAGACCATTAACTCCTCTAACCATCAGACCATTAACTCATCTAACCAACAGGCCATTAACTCATCTACCATCTAACCAACAGGCCATTAACTCATCCAACCAACAGACTGTTAACTCATCAACCATCTAACCAACAGACCATTAACTCATCTAACCAACAGACCATTAACTCATCTAACCAACAGACCATTAACTCATCTAACCAACAGACCATTAACTCATCAACCATCTAACCAACAGGCCATTAACTCATCTACCATCTAACCAACAGGCCATTAACTCATCTACCATCTAACCAACAGACCAATAACTCATCTACCATCTAACCAACAGACCATTAACTCATCTACCATCTAACCAACAGACCAATAACTCATCTAACCAACAGACCATTAACTCATCTACCATCTAACCAACAGACCAATAACTCATCTAACCAACAGACCATTAACTCATCAAACCATCTAACCAACAGGCCATTAACTCATCTACCATCTAACCAACAGACCAATAACTCATCTACCATCTAACCAACAGACCATTAACTCATCTACCATTTAACCAACAGACCATTAACTCATCAAACCATCCAACCAACAGACCATTAACTCATCTAACCAACAGACCATTAACTCATCTAACCAACAGACCATTAACTCATCTAACCAACAGACCATTAACTCATCTAACCAACAGACCATTAACTCATCTAACCAACAGACCATTAACTCATCTAACCAACAGACCAATAACTCATCTACCATCTAACCAACAGACCAATAACTCATCTACCATCTAACCAACAGACCATTAACTCATCTACCATTTAACCAACAGACCATTAACTCATCAAACCATCCAACCAACAGACCATTAACTCATCTAACCAACAGACCATTAACTCATCTAACCAACAGACCATTAACTCATCTAACCAACAGACCATTAACTCATCAAACCAACAGACCATTAACTCATCAAACCATCTAACCAACAGACCATTAACTCATCTACCATCTAACCAACAGACCATTAACTCATCTACCATTTAACCAACAGACCATTAACTCACCAAACCATCTAACTAACAACTAACAAAATTTCTCTCATAAATTATAGATGAACTGGCACGTTCGTTACCAAAGGGGAAATAGAGCAGTTTTGTGCTAAAAACTTGATTTTTCCAAAAAAGGTTTTTAATCAATAGATGTTAATAAATGCATAATCTGCATCTCCACAAACAAATCTGTCGACACAAAAACTAAATTCTGAGATCTTTTCAAACCTAAATACATCTGAGGTGGAAAAGTTTAGAAGTTTATTTTTCCAAAATTTGTCATTTAGACTAATTTTCGTTTACAATATAAAAAACCTTATGGCTCTGGCAGTATGATTCTTGAGGAGAAAATGTAAGAAGTTCGTGAAATAACAACAATAATATAAAAAAAAGAATGGTATGTTAGATTCTTTGAAAATCTCTGAAATACTAAATGGGTGAAGACAAAATATATTCCATATACATCAACCAAAATGTGAAATGAAAACCATCATTCAGAGATAAAAAAGAGCCTTTGTATACAACTACAAGCAGTTGTTTGTCACAGAAATACAAAAAAGCCAAAAGTAAGTTAGTGATTGAATACAAAATAAATATTGGTATGAGGACTGAGAGGTTTGCTGCACGAAACTATTGTAGTTGGATCTATAAGCCTCCGATTTACAATTTGGTAAACAGTAAATGGAAATGCTTATAAGGAGTGTAAATAACGTAAGACAGAAGGGTGGGGAGTAGCGAAATAAAAATATATATATAAAATAAGAAATAAAACAATAAATTAATCTACCTACTGAGAAGAATAATACCCAGCAGTCATTTGGCAGTTTGAGTGAAGTCA
Organism: Cryptosula pallasiana; assembly: GCA_945261195.1. Taxonomy (NCBI): domain Eukaryota; kingdom Metazoa; phylum Bryozoa; class Gymnolaemata; order Cheilostomatida; family Cryptosulidae; genus Cryptosula; species Cryptosula pallasiana. The sequence goes on along the minus strand of OX183130.1, from coordinate 13,500,805 downwards.
ACAATTTATTTAGTTTTAAGGAGTTATGCACTCCACGGTCCCCAGGAGCCCCCATGCAGGGCCGGATTGCATCTTGTATCAGCAGGGGGGTAATCAACTGGTACTGCAGTAGAATTCCACAAGGCGAGTCTCTTCAATAGCAAAGCCACTAACTGAGGCTCTGATTGGCTAAGGTCATGTCTTTCCTCAGGATCCTTGGCTATGTTGAACAAGTAGACGTTTTGTTTGTGAAAGGTGCTTTCTTCAACAGGTAGAGTGTCTGAAAGTATAAATTATAACACTAAAAGGACAACCAATCATTTACACAGTTGTATGGGGAAGGGGGGGGGGGGGAGCGTCAAAGAGGACAACTCCAAATTAAACTAACCCAAAACAACACAATTGTGGTCATGTCTACCTTTGGATATACAAAAGTCAAGGTTGAACAACCAAACAATAACATTTGGTAACCATGTCATTGAGTGCCAACTAAATGGTACACTGTACTGATGGCAATGAGCTATTTTGGGTAAACGACACAAAGTGACAAGTGAGGTAGGTAGGATTGAGAAGTAGATGTTACCTTGACCCAAGTGAGTAAAGCTAGTGGTTAAGACATCAAATAAATATGAGTGCAGCTGTGGCTAAGTGGTTAGAAATTAGAAAAGTCCCGGAACAGGTCATGATAAGCAGTTTATAATTTCTGGTCCCAAAAGGGTCATGTGACCTTAAATCGTGCATGTGCACCATTGAATACTGTGCCCAAGTATATTGAATGCTTTGTATTTGTCTGTATTTGTAAAGCACAGTCTCATTTGTGAGTAATCATAATGAGAGATCAAACAAATAAAATTATTATTTACCAAACGCCAACATTGCACACAAGAGTCTGCTTACTGACAGGGAGATACAAACTTTTGTTCTTTAAACAACAGACACATCGTTGTAATCAAATCTTCAACACTGAATTCCCACTAAAAGACTGTTTGTATTCTTGTTAGCAGAGCAATCACTAACGACTGGCCCTTGTAACCTCAGGCACTAGACCACTAAAGCAGGCCGGCTGAATATTTAGCATCCGCCTACTACTAGAGTAGACAGTATTACAATTCATTTAGTGCCCGCCTACTACTAGAGTATACAGTATTACAATTCATTTAGTGCCTGCCTACTACTAGAGTAGACAGTATTACAATTTATTTAGGGTCCGCCTACTACTAGAGTAAACAGTATTACAATTCATTTAGGGCCTGCCTACTACTAGAGTAGACAGTATTACAATTTATTTAGGGCCCGCCTACTACTAAAGTATACAGTATTACAATTCATTTAGGGCACGCCTACTACTAGAGTAGACAGTATTACAATTTATTTAGAGCCCGCCTACTACTAAAGTATACAGTATTACAATTCATTTAGGGCACGCCTACTACTAGAGTAGACAGTATTACAATTTATTTAGGGTCCGCCTACTACTAGAGTAAACAGTATTACAATTCATTTAGGGCCTGCCTACTACTAGAGTAGACAGTATTACAATTTATTTAGGGCCCGCCTACTACTAAAGTATACAGTATTACAATTCATTTAGGGCACGCCTACTACTAGAGTAGACAGTATTACAATTTATTTAGAGCCCGCCTACTACTAAAGTATACAGTATTACAATTCATTTAGGGCACGCCTACTACTAGAGTAGACAGTATTACAATTTATTTAGGGCGCGCCTACTACTAGAGTATACAGTATTACAATTCATTTAGGGCCCGCCTACTACTAAAGTATACAGTATTACAATTCATTTAGGGCCCGCCTACTACTAGGGTATACAGTATTACAATTTATTTAGGGCGCGCCTACTACTAGAGTATACAGTATTACAACTCATTTAGGGCCCGCCTACTACTAGAGTAGACAGTATTACCATTCATTTAGGGCCCGCCTACTACTAGAGTATACAGTATTACAATTCATTTAGGGCCCGCCTACTACTAGGGTATACAGTATTACAATGCATTTAGGGCCAGCCTACTACTAGAGTATACAGTATTACAATTCATTTAGGGCTCGCCTACTACTAAAGTATACAGTATTAGTGACCCTGTAGGGAGAGATACGCTAATGAGCCACGTGCAATCGGCTAGGGATTCAAACATTGAATTAACGCGATCACGCTTATATATGCTATCATTGCGGTTGAAGTACATGCTCCAATGAAATATTTTTTATTTTCTCACAAAATTGTTAATCTTGAAAATTTTTATGGGGAAAATAGAGAAAACCTTTTGATCTACCAGAATAAATAATAAAAACGTCACAAATCAACTTGCTTTGGGTATTTTTAATAACCTAGTTAATTGATCGTGATATATTTCGGCAGCACAGCTCTATAGTTTATATACAAATTTTAGCTTTGTTTACGATAATAAATAAAACCGCGAAATCCGGTAGCATATATTTGTTTATTGTTGTTATTCAATATTACAATTAATAGATACTACACTAGAAAAATTGATATGCCCGGTAAGTTTCAATTTTTGAATAAGAACTATAATATGGAATTAATTGTATTGTTGTTTGTGCTAAATAATAATAATAAATAATAATAAAAAACCGCAATTTAATAAAAATGTAATTATTTATTATTAAATCAATAATGAAATGTTATATACGTGCATAGTGTAGCTGTTGAATTAGTGTAAGGTTAAGGGTAGCTAGAGGGTTGTGTATAGCTCAAAGGGATTAAGAAGCTAGGGGACTTTTGGAAAGACCACACTGGGAGGTGGTTGTGCTGTGCTAGAGCTATAATCTATACCAAGTGAGTGATACAACATGGCATCGTAGGCAAAAGGAAAGGAGGATTGTCATATACTTTTGTGTTTAACCATCTTGTGAAAGGAGTATTGAAGGGGTTTGCGGTGATAGTGAAGGTCGGTGTGGATTTATTATTTATTAACGCCGTTGTTATAGGACTGGTGCCAGTTGGTAGTGGTGAAGGTGAGTGTTTATTATTTTTTAGTGGTGGTGCATTACAACTGTTGTTGTTGAAGGATACAGTCAAAGTTATTTGTGGTTATAAGATTTGTATAAGGAGTTGGCATTTACTTCACCAGTTTTTAAGGCCGGTGTTGACGTACACTTCAGGTTAGTGAAAAATGGCCTTGAGATTTGATTTTAATGATTTTCCAAAGTTAGTCATCGATCCAGATGACACTTACGGTTCATGGAAGGCATGGTTAGATGAATTCGAGTTTAGTGTGGAAATGGTTACCTTTAAACTAGGGAAGGAAACAGTAAATAGGAGAAAACAAGATGTTTTCAAGGGGAGAATGAAACTTTTGGCTTTATTACATGCCATTGGTCCAGGAGGTAGAGATGCCCTAGAGTCTTTTGGATTTGATATGATAAGTGAGGCAAGTAGTTTTGAAGAAGCGATGGTTCATTTAAAAAATGTTTATTGTTTCGAGGAAACAGTTTATGTGAAAACATTCAAGTTTGTCACTGCTAATCAGGCTGTGGGGAGAATGAAACTGATTATCTGCTACTTAGAAAAACTTAGTAGGTCGTTAAATTTTGGGAATAATGATAATGTTAGGCAAGAATTTGCATTAGCTATAGCTGTGAATGGTTTGAGAGAATCTTCACTGCGTCTTCAGCTGATGCATTAAGGTAATTTGAACTGGAAAGGACTGACGGACACTCTGAGGGCAAGAAAGTTGACTCGAGATTCAGAAAACATCATGGAGCTGGGTAAGGCAAATCAGTTAAACTCCACACAGGTAACGGATATAAAAAAGAATATGCATGGTGTTGAGTGTTACAGCGGTATGAAGGTATGTAGCATTTACAATGGTCAATCCGCTGCGAAATATGATAGATATGCTGAGAAATATGCCGGCAAAATTAAAAGGTGAGACCAGCCATGATAGCTGTGATGATTATAGGTCTACTCATGGTAGAAATTATAGGTCTACTAGGCATTCTAACAATGAAAGATTTATGCCTGAATGGCGTAGAAAAGACTCGAGTAGGAGCAGGGTTGAAAGTGATAAAAGAAATAATAGGACCTAAGTCCAGAGGTTATTTGGCTTTCAATGATGCTAGAGCATGTTTTTGCTGTGCTGTGGTTCGTGAAGGTATAGGTGATACTTCCCAGGACTGCCCTAATGAAAGGTATAAACATAATGGTAGGCGTAGTTATCGAGGTAGTAGTAGTGAAGGAAGTTGTGCGAGTAAATTGAGTGAGTGTGATATTGGTTGTGTAAGGGTTGTTGATTCTGAGGAGCCGTGTTGTAAGGCTCAGAATATAGAGGCCTGTGCACCTCTATCTGTGAGAGGTTTACCTCTTACAGAAAACAAGAACTGCATGCGTAGTAAGGTTAAACAGTCACCTGTGGCCCTGCTTGCATGTGCTGCCATTGCTGAGGTAAAGGATGAAAGTATTCACTTTGGTGAGTCAAAGGTTAAGGAATCCAATAATAGGGAAGACCAGTCAAACTCTGGTTCTCTATGTGCGTCTGGGATTGGCAATGGGGAAGACCAGTCAGGTTCTGGTTCTGACCCGGCGCCCTTGAGAATGATGAAGGTAGTGATAGATGTGGTGTGGCCTGAGGGTCTTGAGTGTATGGCTTTGGGCCTGAAGAGGGAGAAGAAAGGTTGTTGTGAGATGTTGAATAGTAAAGATATGGGCGGCTAGCCAGTCTGTAGAGCAAATGGAGTGATGTGATTCAGTATGAAAAAAGGTTCAGTTTTGGTTGTGTACTTTATGTAATGTTCATGTATGATGACATGTCAACGATCTATGTTGAGGTTTACATGCTTGTGAGTTATGTCAGGATTCTGGGCTTAGTAATATGCTATACTGGCTTGGAAAAAGGGCATGTTATATACGTCCATAGTGTAGCTGTTGGATTAGTGTAAGGTTAAGGGTAGCTAAAGAATTGTGTATAGCTGGGGGACATTTGGAGAGACCACACTGGGAGATGGTTGTGCTGTGCTAGAGCTATAATCTATACCAAGTGAGTGATACAACAGAAAATAATATTAAAATTGTTTTAAAGTATAGGTCATATTACATCGTATTACATGTTATTATATAAGATAGATTAATAATAAGTATTGTTATTGATCACTTTTACATATTTATTTTTGTTTAACAACAACCATCATTTCATTAGAAAGGATCAATTATTATTTATTTATTACATTCCAGGTGTTTTATAACCATTTCTGATCATAAAACTTTACAATGGGGGATAATGAGATTTATTGTAGCAAAATCTGTACCAAAGTTACAGTAATAATAATGGTGTCAATCTGGATCCCTGGACTTTGACCCTTCATTAGTCGAAATTTAGAGCAACTTTGTCATATAAAAAATATCTCTGCTTGTAGCAGAATGTCTTCTTTATTTCTCCCAATGAACTATTGAGATATGAATCTGCAGTAAAAAGTTATAATTTATTTTGTAAACCCTAGTATTTTGGCTCAATGTTTTATATAAAATTTTGACCGGAAACAGTTTTGTTTGTAACCCAACAGCCGTTGCACGTGCGTTTTATACTGCACAATGATTGGCGTATCTCTCTCTACAGGGTCACTAGACAGTATTACAATTTATTTAGCATCCGCCTAATACTAGAGTAGACAGTATTACAGTTCACTAGTAGTCATGACTGACGCATAAAAATGCCACTAAAAAGTTTTTTTAGCAAAAATCTTTTGTGGCGAGAGAAGGTATTATCTCACTTTTTCTATAAAACAAAAAAGTCCTGACATACGATGATTCGTAGATGTACTTACAAAGTGGTGATTTAGGCTCAGGCACCCATTTATCATAGCCTGGGTTTCCTGTCAATATCTTATAATGTCCATATCTAAGGGCTGCCTGAACGGACGTATCAAACACATCAGATACAGTCTTACCTTCATGCGGCTGCATGGGATCTATGTTGTATAGAATCTCCTGCAATACAACATGGAGTTGTCTTACTGCTACATGAAGTAGACAACTCCTACAAAACAATGCTACCCATCAATGAAAGGAAAAGACAAGACTTACGTTACGAGGACTTGTCTTATTATTGGTTATAGATTGCCACATGTCAAAGCCATCTGGTTGTGTACCATTTAGTGAAGCACCAGCTAGATTTATAAGTGTAGGGAACCAATCACTGACATGCATCAAGTGATGGCTGACTGTACCTTTGTTCTTTATAACAGCACCAGAGACAAAGCCCACTCCTCGTATGCCTGCACACACACCAGCTGGCTATGATATATTATATACAGATCTATATACTATGTATTTAGTATTCACTAATGAGAGATAAATAATCGTACCTGCTTCAAAATACGATCCTTTATTTCCACGAAATGGTGCATTGTTTCCACCAGCAAAGACCTCTCCACCATTGTCTGTAGTAAACACAATCAGTGTGTTATTCCACAGACCTGAAGACCTCAGTGTGTCTGTTATATTTGATATTCCTTCATCCATTGCTACATCAAACACACAATACTAAATATAATCTGGCAGGTAGCCAAACAACCGGAACAAACATAAAATATGCTCGTTGTTACTACCTGCAGTCATTCCAGCAAATGTTCGTCTTTGAGGGTTTTTAATGAAAGAGAATTTATCAGTGTAGACACTGGGCACCTGTAAACAGTTGACAGCACATAGTGCAATACATTTCTGCCTCTTAAACACAAAGAACATTGACTAACTCAGCACGTAACCAACCTGCAAGGGGGCATGTACACTTTGGTATGGAAGATAAAGAAATAGAGGCTGGCTAGAGTTGTGGTTCTCTATAATAGACTGAGCTCTACGTGTGAAGGCTGTCGCAGAATATTCTCCGAAGGATCCATTGTACGGTTTTACTCCATCTCGGAAATCGAGCCCATAAAAGCCATCAGCTGATCTACAACAACAACTACATGGATGTATATATCACTTTGTTGTAGTAAAACTTATACTTTTGGAGTTGTCTGATCATGTAGATGAGCTGCATACGGAGGCAAGTCAGCTCATGGACAAAGTAGAAAATGATTGCTAATCATCACAAAGAGAGGCTGCCTTTGTTCACTTTGAACTCCGGTTATGTATAAGGTATGACAGAGATACCTATATGTCTATGGTTATTAGCAGCCTACCATTTCTACCATGTCTATGAATGAGCTGCACAAAAGGTGAGAAAAAAGAGAAGACAACTACTCCAACTTACAGGCTGTGAGTGAAGTAATCTTCTGCCCCCAGCAGGTATCCAAAGAAAGAATCAAATCCTCTATTTGTTGGAGTTAGCTCCTCTCTGAAATGGCCCAAGTGCCACTTACCTAAGTGGTATACAAATAGTAACTTTTATAGAGCAATCAATCTATAGATCAAATAATCTATAGAACAAACTCTCAACAACGCAAACAATCCAATCGATAATTAACCTGTCATAGAGTTAACACTAATGGAGTCGACAATTTGTCAGGATGATTGTTTAACATTCATGAAACTACCAATCCATAGAGTTACCATTAATAGAAATACGATGAAGTTATTTCTATAAAGCTACCAGTTGACACAACAAATACTGAATCTGCTCACACTTTGACCTCACCAAATTCTTGGCACACTTCCATATTTTTTAAGTCACAGACGCTTGATAGTAATTTAGAGGAATTTGCTATATGTGTGTACTGTAACATACCAATTATATGTGTGTACTGTGAAATACCAACTATATGTGTACTATAACATACCAACTACATGTGTGTACTGCAACATACCAACTATATGTGTGTACTGTAACATACCAACTATATGTGTGTACTGTAACATACCAACTATATGTGTGTACTGTAACATACCAACTATATGCGCATACTGTAACATACCAACTATATGTGTGTACTGTAACATACCAACTATATGTGTGTACTGAAACATACCAACTATATGTGTGTACTGTAACATACCAACTATATGTGTGTACTGTAACATATCGACTATTTGTGTGTACTGTAACATACCAACTATATGTGTGTACTGTAACATACCAACTATATGTGTGTACTGTAACATATCGACTATTTGTGTGTAATGTAACATACCAACTATATGCGCATACTATAACATACCAACTACATGTGTGTACTGCAATATACCAACTATATGCGCATACTGTAACATACCAACTATATGTGTGTACTGTAACATACCAACTATATGCGCATACTGTAACATACCAACTATATGTGTGTACTGTAACATACCAACTATATGTGTACTGTAACCCCTGTCCTTCAGTTTATCAGCCAAAGTTTTGTCTTTCAATGGCAGTCCAGTGGGAATGCATGGTAATATTACAAAGTGCTGTAAGCCAGTATGAATTTGATATCTCCCTAGTAAACACATCAAGTACAAAGTAAATACAACAGTTATACATTGTCTATCATACACTATGCATCAGGGGCGGTCATTATCTGAACTTCACCTCTCTAACAATTTAGAAAAACAGCCTAGCGCAGCAGGAAATTTGTTTGCTGGAGGTGTGATAAAATGTTAGAGTTAAACTTGAGGTTAGAGGATAGAAGTGGAAATGTTAGAGTTCAACTTGAACAAAATCAAATCTTAAAGCCTAATAACAATATTTTTGTTGTTATCATCATAATAATATAAGTTCCAGAAGTGATTAATTATTATTTAACATCAAAACTATTAAAAAATATTTTTTTTAAAATATTGACAGCAATCAAATATGATTATTATAGCAGCAATAATAATCATAACGACGAAACTTATAAATTCAAAAATTGATAAAAATAAAAACTACTACTAACAACAATTGATAATTATCATCATTCTAATTGAAAAAGTAAGCTGTCAAAATAATGATCCATGATTTGTGAAGAAAAGGTTGAATTAGTTGTTATTATATAATATTTACAATAATTAGCAACAATTTAATTCTTTATTTAACAATAATAATAAACAAATTACTGGTTAATCAATAATAATAATTATTATTATTATTTATTATTATTATTTCTCAATCAATTCAATAAAAAGAATAAGCAGTGCAAAATTAAGTTTTAATGGAAATCATATCTGGAAAAAAATCATCAACTTTGTTAACCATATACAGCAACAAGGCTATCAGGTATCCAACCAAAACCAACTTTACAATAAACTAAATGCTGAATGGTCATAGCTACTACTAATAATAATTACATCCAGACAGGAAACACACGATTTTTAATTCGGTGCGAGCAAATAGGCTCAATAACATAGAACTGTGAATTTGTCTAGAGTGTTACTTAAAAGTACATGGCATATATTTTGGTCTTTCATAGAAGTAAGCCGTAGAGGTACAAAGACTGCTCCACAGGATTTGTCAACTCTAACATTTCCCTAAACCATCAAACACTCTTTAACATTAGCTTCAGCTACCGAACACTCCAACAAATCATAGCTCGAACGTTAGAGTGTTCGAGGATATAATAGCCGATCCTGATATGTATGTTATATACAACAATTTTTTGACAATGAGTATAATAACAATGAACAAAATGTCTACCTGACAGCAGCTGACTTCTGGAAGGGGTACAGATTGGCTGTACATAATAATTCTCTAACTTGACTCCTTCAGCCGCGAGTTTATCTAATGTTGGTGTCTTCAGCTCACTTCCATGGTAACCGATGTCATTGTAGCCGTAGTCGTCAGCAACAATCAGCTAGAACAAAGGTCACTGTTCCATCATCTCACCAAGACATGACAGCAAACAGTGAGATAAATCCCTTCTGGACATTAATGGGAATTAGTAGAAGACAACAAAATCACCAAGAGTAATAAACTGTTGGAATCAGTTGCTCACTCTAAGATAGACACTAACCAAATTAAAACTCCACCTGCAAAAAACCTTTGGAGATCAAAAAAGAAAAGTACAAGTGGAAAAGAATTTAACTCGTCATGTTTTATGTGTTTACTGTTAAAGAGTTGTTTGCTGTTAAAGAGTTGTTTGTCTATTTTGAATCACTTAAGACTTGGAAATAAGCAAATATTAGAGTGAAGGTTAAAAAAAAACAAGATGAGACACAAAAAATGAGAAAAACAATCTAGAATGAGAGCTGGCATACTTGCCTTCAATGATTACTGACTAGTAATAATGTATAATTAGACATTTGATAAAGGAAGCGTCTACTATTGTAATGGGAATAGATGAACCAACGTCAAATCTAAATATACTACTTCGCAGAGTTGTAAGACATTTTAGATCTGTGAATGTTTTTCGTAGGAGAGGCCATGTTTATTTCAGGCATTCATTCCTGTCTGCATTCATTCCCGCTGACACTAATTACCGTTAAAGTTATTATTTCAGCATTTGTTTCATTTCCAATAAATTTTTTACCACAGGGATGGAAACCAACAACAACCTTATCCTTTACAAGTTATGATTCAACTTGATATTTATATAAGATAAACTATTATATACAAATTAATAGTCAATAATTTGTGAAAATAACCGAAGGCCATCAATAGACACTATTCTCAAACAAACAGTCATTTATTCATCATCATAACCTTCAAGGTCATAAGCAATAAAAAGGGTATGCGGCACAGCATACACTCACCATTATAAGCTACCACAGTATGGAATAAGATAATAGTTTTCTGTGTAGCCAGCCAAGAATTAGCAGCCCTTTTACAGCTGAAGTGCTACTTTGGCATCTGGAATGTTTTCAACTCCGGTGCACTCCACTTATCAAATGATTCTTCTGGACTGACCCATCACCAAACTTTTAGCAGCACCAAATATGAATTAACCGAATTTGGAAAAGTTTTTCGGGATCAATGATACAAACTTGGGACATTTCATTAATCTGTGGGCAAAAACTAAAGTACCGAGGTGTAACCCTACAAGTAGATCTCCACTTTGACACTCACATTACTGAGAAACTATTCAAAGCTTTAATGTACTTGGATGTATAAAAAGCATCTTACATAATGCAACACCCGAAGCCAAACAGCTTGCCTATACTGCCCTGTGTTGCCCTATCCCGGAATACGCTGATACAATCCAGGTCACCTCTGACAAAAACATGATACACAGAATTGAAATGTTAAAAAAAGAGATGGTCGGTTTATAGCAATCCTTAAAGGACAGGCTAGTGTGACTAATGCTTGCAACAAGCTCAACCTCCATAAATTGGGAAGCGGGAGAATGAACAGTATTAACATTTAATCGTTTTAAAAAACTTATCTGCTCAAAATGAACAGTATTGAAACTAATCATGTTAAAATTCTCATTTGCTAAAGACCGAAAAAAATTTTTATGCAATTCCTTAGGAAGAGCTTACAAGTGACCAAAAAACCTGACAGTCATAACAAGGGCTGCGACATGAAATGAGCCTATATCTATCTACTCTTGCTCTCGTCTACAATATTACAACAGCTCTTTACTTACCAAAACTCATTGGAGAACTGCTTGTCTCAAATAGCACAACTGAATACCTGAAACCACTACTGTAACCTACTCTTTGCAACCACTATTATAAAACAAAACCTGAGGAACTCTTTCTCTCAAAGCCTGCACCATCCATAGGGCTAATCATAAGTGTACTCATAACTTTTTGAGATAAAAATTGGGCATCCAGCTGTCACTGCATGCTCGCTGTTCCAGAAAGATTTGTTCTTCAGATTAGTAGAATGCCAAAAGTCATAAAAATAATTCATTTAATAAATTTGATGATTATCATCATTATTATTATTACTTACTACTACTACTAACCACTAATTAATGAATAAAAATATTTTCAACTCTTACAACAATTACTAAATTAGCATATAAAGAACTATTATTATTCAATAATTACTAGTAGTAGGCAGTAGTATAAATAATAATGACAATTATATTATTATTATTATTAATTATATAATAATAATCACAGTGAGCCATGTATGATTGGTAACAAACAGGAATTGTGTTAAAAATAATTAAAAAAAAAATTATAATAATAATATACATAATACTGATTATTATATCACTATTATATATATTATTATTATAATTTTTTTTTAATTATTTTTAACACAATTCCTGTTTGTTACCAATCATACATGGCTCACTGTGATAATAATAATAACTTGTTAAAAATATAAAATTACAATTTAAAATTTTTTTAATATTATACTATCATCAATAGTTGATTATTATTAACTATTATTACTACTTTTTAATAATAATAATAATAATAACATTAATAATAAATTTAATCAATTATTATAAATAATAATAATTGTTACAATAATAATATTATATAATAATAATAATAATTATTATAATAATATATATTAATTATAATAATAAATATTAACAAAGTAATATAATTATTATATTATTATTATTTGATTAATAATAATTAATTATATATTAATTAATTATAAAAGTTTATTACTATTATTAATTATTTATAAATAATAATAATTGTTATAATAAATAAATACATACAAAACAAGTTCAACTTACTACAATGTTGGGAGGCTGCTGAGAAGCCTCAGAAAGTGCTACCCATGCAGTTATCCATATAATTGCAGCAAAAAGGAAGACACGAAACATATTAGTTATAATTAAGCCCAAAACTTTCCTATGGAGAAAACCAGAATTTTGTTATGGTATTGCTACCCTCTTTGTTGCTACTTTAACATTAGATTACAGCCTAGCTTAAATTCAGCAAATGGATAAAGCATATAATACGTGGAAGGCCCAATGTTACCTTCAAAAGTTCTATATAATTTTAAACTTCAACTACGGTCAAGGATGTAATTGTAATTGTCAAGTCCATAGAATTATCTCCCCTTCTATGGTCAAGTCCAATGGATGAAATATACTTCATATATTTTATCACGGGCAACTGGGGGATTTCCGGTTTGAAAAATGAGCAGACAATTTCAGTTGACTGACAACTGGCGTTTATTATCAAAGTAATGATATATAAATAAGGGTGTCGCACACCTTTGGCTATTTTCTCAACTCACCTGGCACTTCTTCTTGACTAGCTACATATCTTCCCACAAACAAGAGGTTACAGCTCTATTCTTACTACAAAAACATACACGCGGTACAGCCGCTCGCAAATCCTTTGCCGGAAATGACGACTCGGCTCACAAATTGACATTGTCAGTGCGTCATTTATTTAACCTCTTTTTTTCAAATCTATTTGTGGAATCTATTCTGAATTGCAATTTTATAATTTATTTTTTACCTTCTCTCTTTGCTGAAGGCAAGAATCAATAAATCAAAATTTAATTTGGTGAAATTTTTAACTTATCTTCTCTAATTAGAAGACAACTACAAAAAAACTTAGCATTATAGTTTGTTTCCGCGTGTTTGCATAATGTACGGGGGGATTGCGTTCGATCTTATGAAAGTAACCCTTCTTGTTTAGCATAATCTGTACAAGGCTATATGGCGCGTGATTTGAAGCAGAAGTTATAAATAATAAGTACTGCTACTACTACCAGCTATTCATGATACACAACTACGAGACAATAATAACAACAGCAACATTATTTTCACCATTCATAAATTGTTTCAATGTCACCGAAAAATAAACAACATCAAGTTGCTGCCAAGAAATGGTAACGCTGTATTATTATTATATATTTAAATTATTATTATCATAATATTATTATTATATAATATATCCATAATAATTATTATTATGGATATATATATTTATTATATATTTAATATAATACTAATTAATATATATTATTATTATTATTATATTAATTATTATTATTATATATAATTAATAATATACAATAATAAATAAATAATAATAATAATACCACTCCACTACTACTAATAATAGTACGTACAGTACAAACATACATACACACACAACACAGACAGTTAGTAGTGAGTGACATTTATTATTATTATTTTTATAATTTATTATTATTATTATTGTTTATTATAATAATTATTGATTAGTTTAAATGATTATTAATTATTATTATTAAATTATTATTTATTATTAATTATTATTAATTTTATCATACAACATATATATGTATATATATATATATAATATGCTTTGGACCAAATCCTAAACCTCATATACATTACAAGCTTGGCTCCTCGCAAATTTCATGGATGGAGAGCACCAAATATTTAGGCGTCATCCTTCAACACAATCTGCATTTCGACCAACACATAGCCTTGAAAACTGAGAAAGCTAGTAAAATCTTGGGTGCGATCAAATATACACTCTGTACTGCCCCCAAGAACAGCCGGCTGCTTGCATACACCAGTCTATGTAGACCCATTTTAGAATATGCCGATACAGTGTGGGACCCTACCAACAAGGCTATCATAAACTCAATCGAAGGCGTTCAGAGTAGAGCTGTTAGATTTGTGAGTGGTCTGAAAGGTCGCGACAGTGTCAGTGAAGCCAGAGAACATTTCGGTCTCCCGACGTTAGCGAGGCGCAGGCAAAACCATAGGGTAGCGTTGCTCACCAAAATCCTCCAAGACCAGGAACGACACAGTGTACTCTCATCCAGTTATGATGAAATAATCAATAACAGATCTAAAACAGCTAGCCGTGGAGAGCTCACTTCCATATATGCAACCTCCAGTATGCTTCACAACAGCTTTTTACCTAGAACTATACGTGACATGAGAGTGCTACCAGAAACCGTATAATCGTTAGACAGCTACATGCTGTAACCATGTAACAACACTGTAGCACACTGTTTTCCTCCTGAGGCACTCCCCTTGCACCTAGTGATTTAGTGTGTCCTATCGTCACAGAGGTAATACAGAGGTAATATATATATATATGGATGATGATTTATTGTTATATTGTTTATCATTATTATATAATAATAATTAATTAATTATAAAAATGAATAAACATATTATTATTATTAATAAGTTAGTTATAAGTAGTAGTTTAGTTTAGATGCTTATTATTATTATTATAATACAACAAAGGAAAAAATACAAAGAAGGGAGAACAACAAACAACGGCAACAGGGAGACAGCTATTAGTATATATAATTATTGATCATGTATGCTTGTTGGGATTGTCTGCTCCGATTCAAAAACCGGAAATCCCCAGCCGCCCGTGTTACAGTAGTAGTTGTTGTTAGTTCGTAGTTGTTAGTTTGTTAATTATTAGTTAGTAGTCACTAATAAATAAGTTAATATTTATGTTTCTATCTATCTATCTATTACTATTAGTATTATAGTTATGTGTATATGTTATTATTATAATTAGTATTATTATTATTATTATTTATTGGTAGCACAGACAGTTGTTAGTTGTTGAGGTATGTATGTATTGCAGTAGTTTCATTTGCATGATGATGCTGTTTAATAATGTTAAGAAATAAAGATTTATTTCTTTATGTTGTTGTTGCTAATTAATATTGATGATAAAGCCAGGGCAGACTTTTTTTTGCGATTGGCCTAAAAATTTTCAAAATAATTCCATTGTGTAGAGTGATGTGTTCTGAATACAATGTCAAGTTTGCCAATGTCAATTCAATAATTAATTGTCGAAACAAGTTTTGTAAAGTTTACTGTATTTATCAATTGATTCTAGT
The DNA here is from genome assembly GCA_945261195.1 of Cryptosula pallasiana. NCBI lineage: Eukaryota > Metazoa > Bryozoa > Gymnolaemata > Cheilostomatida > Cryptosulidae > Cryptosula > Cryptosula pallasiana. Next base: position 13,485,215 of record OX183130.1, on the reverse strand, counting down.
AGATGAAAATGAAATTGATAATGTACCATTTTATTGATAAACATACTGTTAATAAAAAGTGATTACGTAACTGTGCTTTTTTTGCAGGTTGAAGAAAAATTTTGTTTTTCGGAAAGGATCTAATTGCCACCAAGAATCTGAGAAGCTGTATTCCAAGTACTTGGAATCATGTAGCAAAAATTTCTTACTTGCCCAAAATGCACTTGGACGCTTGCTGCATAAAGTGAGTAGTTATGGTGGCTCATAACGTTTGATGCTTTCATTTCAAATGCGTATGAACTGTTTTGAATTAGCTCAGATGGTTTTCAAAGCGAATATTATATGGTAAATAATTGGGTAACTGTAGTAAAATAGCCTAAAAAACTGCATCTAAAAATGGAATTGTTGATTATAATAAATAAATTGTCGTCCTTAGCAGTTGCATGAGTTCATACAATAAAACAGCATTTCTTGTCTAACAATCGTAAATTTTTAAAGAGCATATTGGTTTTGTAAATGATTCAGATGGTTTAGAAATGGCTGAGGTGATTTAGAAAATTACAAACTGTATGAATGCTTTATAAATAGTACAAACTATTTACGAACCATATGAATTACTTTAAAATAGTCTGAAAGGTTTGCAAAGCACATGGCTTTCAAACCAAAAGCAATCAGCCCCCATCTTCTTTCTAGCATTAATGCAAATTTACCAACATGGACGTGAATCATAGACATAGAGTCAATAAATTATCAATATAAAAGATTGTTAATATAATATGTAAAAATGGTTTTTCACAAACATAACTTGGTTTTATATATTACTTATAAAAGTTTACAATAAGTGATACATAAATCATAAAAACAACTTTTTTTATTTATCCTAAAGGATATTAACTGTCCAGTGTTTCGTAAAAATAATATCAGTCGTAAATGTACCTCAGATCTAACATCAATAGAGCGAACCAGCCAATCGGCTCATATTTTCTGAGCACATAAACGATTTCACAAAGTGTGCAGAAGATATGCAAAAACTAGCAATTTTCTAAAGAGTTCAGACGATTTCGAAAGTGTTCAGGCACTTTAAAATGCCACCATGGGGTAATAGTTTTAGCACCATTTCTTCTCTGAATAAAAATCAAACAAATGCAAAAACCCATAGTGATTTATTTTTAATTTTGTGTGTTGCAACTGCTGGGCACAGCAAGTTTAGAGCCGCTGTTAAAACGCCAGGGAAAGTTAATATTTAAGTAAATGTTTTGTTTGTTATGCTACAGCTTAAACAACGGTCACTGCATTTTTATCCTAAATTTCAGCGTTTAGCACAGGCTTCTACAGTTTTATGTAATGGTGACGATATTTTTCATAGCAATTTGTGCTATTGCATACTATTGTTATATATTGATTTTTTTTTCATTTTTATACACTTAGATTAATTCTTCATTGTAAACATTTTTTCAGACGTTCCCACTGGTTGTGAGGAAAGTGAGGCGGAAAGAGGGTAAACGGCTCAGTGTTTATGTGGGTCTTGCTTTGAAGTCTGAACAATCAGTGACGGTACTAGACCATGATTACTTGAAAAGTTTGCCTGCAATTGTGAGTTGAGATTAGGTGCTAAAACAGTTCAATCATTAGAGACATTAGTGAATTATATTATTCACAAATATAGTTTTATATATATGTTTCAGAAAGCACCCCATAGAACTCCCTTGGCTGATGTTACTAATACCTGTACATCTCCAACTTCTTCAGATACCGATTGTTGCATAGTAAGTGCGTAGATAGCAGTATGAGTATTGCTACAAAGCTCCATAGCAACAGCAATGAAATGTAACGAATCAATCTTCATTTCTTATCACAATTTTTATCCTGGAAATAGAATGAAGTGCGAAAATATTTTCCTGAAGGATTTACATAGCATTACTCGCTAAAATGGTTCCGTGTTATTTCGCTGCAATGTTTGCTGCTACATATTTTACCTTCCCATCAAGGCCTTGCTACAGTACATGGGCTGAGTTAACTGTATGGCCTTGCTGAGGTAAATAAACAAAAATTCACTGTTGCCTTTCTTTTATAGGACTCTGACTCTGATCCTGATTATCACCCAGAAGATGATAGCTGCCATGATACTGTTGACTGCTACGAAACTCGTAACTGCTATGATGCCACAGCTCCTCAGCCACCACTGTGCAACTGGAAGGAAATGCTTCCTGAAGATCTGCGGTCTGATGCCTGCTGGATAGAGTTTTTTAATCAACAGATTCATAACTGTGGCAAACGCAAACAGTGGAGCGTAAGGTAAGAGAGTCGTCACCAATGTATTTGAAAAAAGGAGGCGATTGGGGCAAGTGTTGAAATGAATGCAGACACATTTGAAATAAACGCAAATACAAATGTATCTCCTAGAATGAATGCCAAAGAACATAAAATGGATGTTGATTATGTAATATAGCAAAAAAAATTCCTTATTTTTTATAAGAAGTGTCTAAATATGTTTCCGTAAACATATACAATATTGTTTTGACAGTCATTTTAGAAGTTGTCTACATTGACAATAATGCTAAATTTTGACATTTCTGGAAATATTTTTGAAACAGAAAAATTATATATCGCCGATAATCAATGTCGAATTATTATATTTTTATCGCATTGTCAACATTGTCTCTAATTTTATCGCTGTTTATCCTATGGGTGTCCGCTTTCATTCCTGCTAATGTTTATGCTTGTCTGCATTTATTCCATTATTTTTCTAAAGTAGATAATATAAGCTGTAGTTCGTCACAATTTATGATTTTCTGCCTTCTTTTAAAATCATCACTTTCTATCATGATGGGCCATGCCCATTCATATAAACAAACACTCGAGTAATTTGGTCTTGACCTTTGTTTTTTTTAGTTTTATTCAGATCGCCATGGATCTATTCACAAGATCTCCCACTGCATACCATAATCTTAAACACACTCTACGATTGCCTAGTGCTAAACATCTACAGCGGTATAAAAACTTTATTGATCAAAGACCTGGGATAAACCATGAGAATCTATGTTGGATGAAGTTAGAAGCTAAAAGAAGAAAACTCCCTTCAGTTGCTTGCGAAGGTTTTATTGTGTTTGATGAGGTTCAAATTGAGGTGATTAGCAGTTACATTGATGTATTGTATTCATGACTGTCATGGCTGGGTAATCAAACCACTCAGCGCATGCTGTTTGTTTTATTGCATTCACAACCCTAGAGGTATTGATAATTTGCATTGTGACGATAAGAATACACAGTGAGCCACTAGAGTTTCACAGTAATTGATTCTATTGCCTGAAAATGAAAATAGGCTGAGGACAGTTGGTAATTCACAAATCAGCTGCCCCAGACAAATACTATTGAATTAGATGCAAAGGGGTATCATCTCTGGCCCATTGGTGACATTCATTTCTATGATGACAGAGAAAGTAGTTTACATAAACCACCGCAGTTGGCTTTTACGTTACGATTATACATCTATCGAAGACTTTTTCAGTCTTTGTTCATGATATCTTGGGATATATGTGTTTCCGTTTTTTAAAATCACAGCGAACATTGTCATTTCTTTACTAGTTCAAATTGTTAATTTAAACCCTGTCATTTTTTTTTCAATTTCCACTATTGAAATAATGCTTTCTGATTTCTAAATGTATTTTAAATTTAATAACAAATCGTAAACATGTATTTTTATGTAATTACATCTAGAAAAACTGTTTCTGGTAATTAAATTGTTAGAAAAGGACCGTGACGTGACCTAAGTGAAGTAATCAAAGTGTGGTCAGCCGTTTCCAACGCTATTTTATATAAGGACCACTCCACTGGAGCCAAATTTCACAAATGGTCGCATAAGTTATCATTGGCTGAAATAGTTTTTATGTATTTATTCAATATTTGTAGCAAAAAATGAATTCTTTTTTGCAGTAATACCTCTGTGAACATCTTTTGTTTCAATCTAGCAAACATGTTTATTTTATCAACTGGACTTGGGCAGTAAAATTTAGTTTAAAACTTTTAACCGTCACTGGAGCCAGGAATAAACAAGGAGTCATCTCCCCTTTGGAGGAACAACTCTATATCGAACAGTAGCGTATATTGATAAGTTTGCCGATACGTTTACTAAAGATTATGCGCCCTATATTGCAAAAACGTTCTCTTTCATCGCAGTGAATTTACGTGACCTTTTGTAAGTGTATACAGGGCGCACAGTCGAGTTAGTTACCATCCATATGGCAGACACCCGAAATACTGGAGTGCTACTTGGTTTTGTGGCAAAAACGAAATAATAATAAAAGAAGTGGAATGCTTGTTATTTATTTTACTTAGTATTTATTATTATTTTTTATCAACATCTGACTGAATAACAAAAACCCGTAATAGACTACTCTAAATTGAAGTATGAATAACGTCAAAAAGTAGTATGCTCATTTTGAAAAAAGAATAATTCATTTCATCAGTACCGTAAAAGATAATTAGTTGTTTTTGAATATTTATGTTATTACTATTTGAACTACTTTGAGATTATAAATCTATCAATAAATTGTGACTATTATTCATATCTAAAGTTATTAGTTATTTAAAGTTTGATATGAAAGTTGAATGGTACAAGAAAAGTAGTTTATAATTCCCATCTTTTATAATACAAGTGGTAATATAAGCACTATATTTTGGCCCTTATTACTTGGGTTAGATTTAAATGTTTTTGTTTCCAATTCCCAGTGGGCTAGAAGACATCCTGAGCTTTCAGATGAATGGTTGTTTTAAGCTTTTACTTGTCAATTTGCAGTGTTACGAGCTGTTGAAATTGAGCCTTTTTCTCTATAAGTTATAGTGTAGCCACTCAAGCATTTGGCTCCAGAGGGTCACGTGACAAGGGGAGTTGGCCACACTTTGATTTCTTCACTTAGACCGTCGCTATTCCCATTATAACCAAACAACTATTTGAGCAGAGTTGTCTTCTTTTGAGACGATAACTAAGTTGCTCAAGTCATTTGGTCCTGGAAACTCTAGCGACTCCTTGCGTTTGTACTCTTACCAGCGCAGCTGCCATTCTAATTACAACTTCCTATTTTTATTTTTGTGTTTTATATGAAACTTTTATCATTTTTCGGTTGGATGTGCATCAGCGCCTCAATTTGAGGGGATAACTCACTTCACATCTCCATTCGCTTTATATTGCATTGTGACCCAAAAATTTTAGTTTGCTGTGTTGAACATTTTTTGTTGTTGATAAAACAGGAAGCCCTCCAAATGGACAATTGTACACCAGAAACACACCTGTGGGGAATGACCAATTACAGTGTTATTCAAAGTCACCACATGCACAGAAAATATGGTGAGTTTATGGGCTCATAAGTTTTTATTCCTTCACATTTTATTTTGCTATAAAAAAAATTAGTATTCGCTAAATGCCGCAATGATGCAAATTGAATAATGTTGTTGCCAATGTCTAAATGCTCATGCTTCCACATGTGTAGCCATCTTCACTCTGCAGGAGGTGTTCATGTCCTTGGCAGCCACATACTACAGTTTATTTTTCTTGGTAATCATGGTTTCAAGTGGCCTGTGGCATATTATGTCACCACAGAAGTACATGCATCCGAACTGATGACCTTGGTTTGGGATGTAATCTATATGGTAGAAGCTTACGATTTTAAAGTAAGTGAAACAACTTTTTTTTTATTGCTGATAATTTGTGGCATTTTTCATCAACGGGAGTTGCAGACTTTATTACACTGTTATTAGTTTTGAAATAGTGGGTATTTGTGTGTGCATATTTAGCTATCTCATTGATAAGGTTCGATTAACCCCAGGCGTTTGGAAGAGTCAGCTAGTTACGTGCAACAACAATCCAACTTTATATTGCTTTGCTGTGATGAATTCTAAAGATGAATTGATAGAATAGTTGTTGTTACAGGTACAAGGAATCCTCATGGATGGCAGTGCCAACAACAGAAAATTTTTTAAGCTTCAGTTGGAAACCCTCACCAAAGAAATAAACTGGAAATTTATCATCCACAACCCAATGAAGCCTAAGATGAAGGTTGCCGTGATGATGGACCCATCTGTAAGTGTAAAAGTTACCATTCATTCAAATTGATCTCCATACATGTCGGTGGGGTTTCTAGGTATCATAGAATGTCGTACAACATTTTACAACTCTAAGTATTCATGGATCGCGATGTTGCAGAAAAGTTAACCATATTCAACTATTTTTCAAAACTTGCACATTGCTAGTTTTATACGACGAGCAATTTACTAAAAACTAGTATCAATAATGATGCATATCGCTGCGTAAGTTTAATTATTTGTCATTCGCTAACTCTCGCACGCTATTTATGTTTATTGGGAGAAAAGTCAGAATGTAGGTAGAAACGTGCACCCTGAGCAAAGCTTTCATTACTGGGAAAACCCACAAAATAATGATTGCGGTTTATATGAATCACTGGACGAAATTCCAAAATTCTTGTAATTAATTGGGGTATCCTCACTGTTTGCAAACTTTCTCAGATTGCGCGTTTTTACTTATTACTACTATTTTATCACTTTTTTTCTTAAATAAACTAGGTCAAACTATGTGCTCTGATTACTGGTCACATAATTTTCTCACAATATTTCACAATCACCAAACACTACTAATGCTAGTAAAATGTTGCACCAGTTCCTTTACATGTATTTAGATCAGCCCATAACCAATATTCGCTAGCTGAGTGTTGGTTATGCTATCTGAGTTCACATAAAACTATAATAACAGTTAGAATTATAAACTCTACTTGATTAGCTATCAGGCTACAATTAAAGTACACTGACAAACAAATAATACCACTAGTAATGAGTTGTAGCTGACATAGTATGTGATACAGGTTTATTGTACTATATAATTTGTATGATGACAAATCATGTAGTGGAGTAGTACATGATATGATTACGATGTAATTCCATTTATTTTCTACAGCATGGTATCAAGAAAGTCAGGAACAGCGTGTTCTCCTCAACTAAAAAATCGAAGCACAGACGGCTGCGAATAAAAGCCCAGTGCTGCTTCTGGGAACACTGGGAGGATGCATACCGTTGGGATGAGGAAAATAACTCATTGAGAGTAAATCCCAAACTAACGGATGAGCATATATTCCTGACAGATTCCGGTAAAATGCGGAATCATCTGGCATTCCAGGTTATGGATGCTGATATGCTACACCTGATGCAGGTATGTACCATCCCCATCTGCCCATTGTAAACTTGAGAGATATACTGTAAATAGGTACCAGTCCAGTGGTTGTAATTAACTTTCAATGTTTGTATAATTTCAAATGTAATCAACGTTACATTTGTTTACACAGGAATATCAAATCGCTACTGGCAGGGAGGATCTTGGGCTTACTATCAAGATTCTTGAGAGCATGTCAGTCCTTGTTAATAACTTTCAATCAAACAGGCCGATTGTTAGTGATGAAGACGAACGATTTGCACAAAACCGGAAAGTTTTAGATTTCTTTAGGGAATGGTATGAGTGCTCGAAGAAAGATCCAAGGTATATATTGAGAGATTGCAAAATACTACATAATGCATGGATAGAAACTAGTATTTTTTTTAGAAATGTTGTATGGTTTTGGTAAAGCCCATTTTTATTGGTTTGATAATAAACTAGTTTGTATATTATACATATATGGCCTATGGTTGTTTGGACATGAGGCTAAATGTTATAATGGAAAATTGTTGCATTTTTTTTTTATAGAACTTTCGTGTCGACAGAGTGTTTTGAAGACCTAAATTCTACCATCTTGGCCTTTGAGCACATTGTCAAGCAAAGATTAAAGAATCATCCTGGAGAACGTGTAGTTCCTTCCATAATGAACAGTGATGTGATTGAGAACCTGTTTTCAACACAGCGTGGCAGATGTAACGGTGCCAACACAAATCCCTCAGCCCTGGCCTATAGCAAAGCCATTAACACTATTATTATGACTACCAATATACAAAAATCGTCTAAAAGAAATGCAAGAAGTGATGCATCAGTTGGTGGAGCGTGGCCCTATAAGGTTCTAGCCGGCAAGTCTTTCAGGAAACATAAGTAATTTTGTGACGAGGACACAAATATATGTATATTAGTATTTGTATATTAGTATGGAGTATGATGGATTATGTAAGAACTGTTGTTACATAATAGTGAAGTGTTACAATGTAATTTCATTGTTCAGGAACTTTTTTCTTTGCAATGGGAGCAATACCAGACACTGTTGGCCAACTGATTGTCAGTTACGTCCACTGGCAAATCAGTACACGCTAGATGGTACCAATCATCGCATTTTGTGCAAGCCACCCATCTGATCCGTCCACCCTTGTTTAGTCTGCGTATGTGGCAAGTCAGGGCTCGGCACTCGTTGTCTACGTTTGCTGCCGCCTGTAATTAGAAATGTCATAGTGCTTAATCAGAATACACACCAATCTTTCAATTTCTTGTAGTTAAATATTATTTTGTGCAAGTAGTAACTTCAAAATTTGTATGCGATTTTTGTAAATCTTTAAACCACCAAATCTATTTTTTTGATTTTGCTACCAAACATCTTTAGGAAGGTAACATTTTTTTTATTCAGCCCGCTTACATTTTGTTTCTGTCTTTAAATATTTTGTCAAAAGAGAAAATGCATAGTGGATATACAATAAACCATCATGTCAAATATAGCTCACCTGTATCTCTCGTTTACTCCGTTTTGCTGTAGAGGTTTCGCCCGCAGCCTCAATTTTTTTCCGGTGAGCAAGTTTCTTTGTCTGCTCAAGTGAAGTTAGGAGCCGCTTCCTGAATGTATTGTTTCCTACTGGCAAGTATTTTTTCAGTAACAGACACCACAGATGGTCCATTAAAACAGTGTCTTCTGACAGATGCGTAGGCATGATTCTGTAAAGATTGTCCTTGAGGTTGCTGTCAGACAGCAGGCTGTAGTATGAGTTTTTTAAAACTGTCCCTCCTTGAATTAAGCCTTCCGCTATTGTTTGTACTTTTTCACGAGCAGTTTCCAAGTTCATAAACAACTCAAATGTATCATCGGTTATATGAGTCAACCCACCATAATTTTTTCGTTCAGTTTCCTTTAAAGTTTCCGGATATTTGCCATATCTTATGTCTGCAAGTTTGGCAGTCATATGTTGCAGGGCGACATTTGTTTTACGGTGGAATTGGTACTTTTCAGACTCGACATTAGACATTTGGCTATGTATTCTAGCTGTAGTTTCCTTTCTCATTAAATAAACAGTTCTACCACCAACTCGTCTGATGACGCCTCTACCTGGTGTTGATGAGGGGCGAAGGAATGGCGAATACTGCTTGGCTATAGAGTTTTTTCCTGCTTTGAAAGCCTCCTGGTCCATCATTTTGTTTGTCATGTCTTGAAATAGTCTATGGATATATTGATGATACTGTGACTCAATACTGACAAGCTGGTCTTCTAATGTAGTTGTGTGAAATACGTAGCACTGTTTTGCAAACTGGTTGAAGATTTCGCCGTTTGCTTTGTTTGGCTTTATATTGTTCTTGATGGTGTTCGTATAAAACGCTGTCAGCTGAGTTTGCATGTAATTATAGATTGGTGCAAGATTGATGGTAGTTTGTAACTTGTTTATATGATCATTAATTTCACGATGAGTATCAGTGATAGGCTCAGGGATCATTTGCTTTTGAAGAAGCTCTACAATGTGGGGAGAATTCACCTCGGTAGATGGAAGCTGAGATGATTGTGCAGCTTGTGGCACTGTAAAGTCATCCTCGTCACTGTCAGACGTTAAATAGTCAAGATCTGTATCCTTAAATGCAAGGTCTTGAACCTTGCAGCAGTTCTCGATGGCTGGACATGCTGGAATCCCTGAAGCGTCGATCATGTTAAGAAGTTCTACATCTGGAGGTATTAAACACTCAGGGGTAAAGTCTACTATGCACAGCCCAGAAGGTGATTTCACCCGACTTATCGCAACAGAGAATAGTGATGGATAGAGCATGTCTTTGGGATGTACTTCGACATAATCTGCTGAGAGACCCTGGGCCTTGTGTACTGTTGTGGCAAAACAAAGTACTAGTGGGAGTTGTAGGCGTTTACAAACGACTTTCCCAGAGGAATCACACCTGAAAGTAAAGAGGGCAGTAAGTGCAGAGCTGTATAGAGTTCTTCTCCTAACATTACAAATATACTCATTTTAGCAAAGCATTATTTTTTAATACCAATGCTAACCACTGGAACTGTGTACCATAAGAACATAAGTAAACAATTGTCATTCATCACAACATTGTTTCAAGCCTCATTGCACTGCCGGTGAACCACACATGCAATTGCTCGTTTTGAATACCACAGGCAACAGCAGTAAAGCCGAGCGCACAGTAAGAGGTAGGTAGGGAAAACCCAACAACCATGGTTACAAAAGATGAATTTCCCAGTTGCGCATGAATGACTAATAGTACTGCACTACGACTCACTTGGCTCATTAATTTCTCGATCAAGTACAGCAATAGAAAACTAACCTATCAGCACCTTCAACTTCAACTCTATGCTAGTCTAAAGTAGCTTATACTTGGCGAGATTGCCCACATTTTTACTACTAACATCATAAATATACTTAAACATATTTATAAAATATATTGTTTGTACCATAAAAATCAGAGCAAGTATAAACCTCAAACCAAACACGTCTATCTCTTGAGCACCATTTCAGGTGTCAGTCACTATCTCGTGCTTATTGTCTGAATAAGAGATTCTACTTTTGTGCAGATGGTTGTCGGCATTGTTGGCCAGTAGTGCAGCTTTTACAGCAGACTCTAAGTCTCATATACTATTGCTAAACAGCCGAGACAGGTGTGACAGTCATCTGAAGCTTTGACTGAATGATACCAACGCTTATATATTTCAAAGTAGGACCCAGGGTTGACTAGTTTTCACATAATTGAAATGGAAATTCGGTTGTGAAAACAACAGTAGCGCAAAACTAATACAATATGTGACAGCTATGTTAATGTGCAGTCTAAGCAGGAAACTTGATTCTCTTTTAAAAACTGGATTATTTGCAATGCTCGGCTCATGCATTTGGTAACCACGAGTAATCTCAGTGAGCATTACAAAAACAACATTCAAGTATGTCTCTGGCTTCTACTATCATTTGCTGTAAAATATTTTACATAAATTTCTGCACTGGCTTCAACAAAGGAAAATATAACAATCGGTTTCCACACAGCGTCAACTAGTTGAAGAAATATATAATAAACCCAAGAGGCGATATAACCTGAAATTTCTTATTGCTAAAACATTTAGGAAGCTTTCACACAAAATATCCCATGGAACTTGTGGTAGAACTCGAATCAGGAAAAATGAAATACTAAAAAATTACCTCAATAAAATACTCACGATCATTATTAAAGGGCTTGGGACAGGCTTTTCAAGACGCACTTTGTGTGTAGAGTTGTTTTCTCATCAAGCATTGTAAAACTCTTGAGAAAACTCACTTGCGGCAACAAAAGTGTAATAGGTATGTAGAAGTCTATGGAGGTGTATGACAGCGAGTTCAACAGAAGGGACTATCTGCATTATGATATTATATAATATATTACAGCAAATAGTTTGTACCATTTTTGTTACTTTTTCAGTTCCCAACTACTTTTTAAAAATCTTAATTATTATTATTCGGTGCTTTTGAAGTTTTTTGTTGGAAAGATAGCCGGTATTTCAGATTTAATTATTATCGTTGTTGTAAAAAAACAACGCCGGAAATACAACTTCGACAATGTTTTTTTTTCACCTAGTATTATTATGAAATTATACTAATGTTATTGTTTGATTAATTTTTCACTCGAAGATTATTATTTTGATAGAAAATTTTCATTGATTCTTTTGATTTTGATCACAAACACTATCACGTGAATGCTGGTGTATACATAATAGCGAGCTTACCATAGATAAAACAAATTGCTGACTTGAGAAAAACAGCTAAAAAAAATTAAAATTTGTTGCAATATCATTTTTTGCAATCAAAAGAGTCTCTGCACAAAACTAATATTTAGGAGACCGTGTATCTATGCGAGTGAGACAAAATTTAGAAAACTCGCTTTATAGCTCTATATAACTTGTTGCGTCTTCGGGAAAAAAGGCGTTTTGGCGAGTGCTGACTGTGTCTATAGCAATCGTCTTACTGGTGAGAGGGCAACTCCAGGTAATTTTTCTGAACACATTTCCACCTCAAAAAGTTTAAATTAAATCAAATCCTCTTCAAATTCGGCATCATAGGTCCTTCAAGCCAAACACCTAGACAAATACTGCATAGAAGACGAACGCAAAATCTTCCACCAGATTTGCACTGGTTTGACTAGGGCTTGGCAGTTTTTTATAGCAAAAAAGCAAGCTATGTAAAATTGCAACTTGTGGCATAGTAGTAAATTAAAGTAAGCGATTTCTATTGTTTCGGTCAAATCAATGGGGACTGTGACAGTGTTTCTAATAAATCGTTTGGTCAAGGAGACAGCTCACGAATGAAGGTTTTTATTTGTTGACCAAATTAGGTTTGGAATAGTTTGTTGAAATAAAATAACAGCATAGCTTTCTGTTGGGAGCCAAACTTTAAAACTTCATTTTGCTGAAATTTCAACCATGGAATGAAAGTCAACATTTCAACATGCTGCAATATTTCACATCTACAAAGCATGATATGCATTCAGCAGTGAGAAAAAAAGATGAAGTAAAGGGGGAATACCCACCTAGTGAAAATTTCTCGTTGAAAGCGATGAGACAGCGAAAGGGATGGGAAATGTACAACCACTTCGTTTTCAAGGCACTCTGCTACATGACCGCGAAGACCATTGACCAACTTGGAAGTGATGTTCTTTATAACCATTACTGGTGCACCAGGCTTGAGCATCAACTTCTGAAAAAAGAGAAAATTATTGCTATCACCGGCAAGATCAACTATTATGAATCGAATCCGAAAATAATGAAAGTTTGCCGGTCTGAGGTCACAGAAATAAATGAATCAAAAACGGTTGAAATAATGTAAACATATTAAACATTTTTTGATAATTATATAAAACATAACTATGATAATGTTCAATGAGGAATGATAAACAAGTTAATTACAGCTAGGTTTTCTTAGCACTAGGCTGCAATTAACCACAGCGAGTGCAATGAACCCTATGCTGAGAACAGAGGACTGAAAAAACTGGACTAAGTAGATGAGGTCAAGCATTATAGTAGGAAAAGAGCATTATAGATGGCTGTAGGGGCATTGCGGTGGTATGAAGTATTTAATATAAACCCATGGCTAAATGGTACAAGAAGCAAGCAAAGAATCATTTATATTCATTATTTATATCCACGTAGCAATATTCTGCAACATATACCTTTTCAGCAATAATGGGACGAAACAGTTTTTCTCCACCTGAACGAGAGGTATCGACGGCATCATAGGTCACCAGAGAACCTGGGTGACGAGATAGACTTTCCGCATTGTGCATATGAACATTTATTCTTTGCCCATAAAGAACTACTTTCTGACCTGAAACAAACCAATTTATTTTGTAGTTTCTATCATTACCCTCAACTTTTTTTCGTAACTTATAAATATAGAAAACCGACATAGAACAAATACAATATGCGTAATTCAAAAGCTGGTAATTTGATGAAAAGCAATCCGTATGAAATTTGATTGATAATAAATGTGTATGCAAACTCTGGATTAAAAGTTACAGTACTCACTATCTGGTACAGTCAATGGTTGCTTCCTTGAGCTTAAAAACTGCAGGGTCTCCTCACTGACAGCACCTCTACTGACCTCTGCAATGGCCTTACTAAGGGTGGAATTGGATGTTCGGTGGATCTAATGGATCATACAATTATTTACTCATGACTTTATATTTATTTGGGATTAACAACAAAATATATGCATTATATTCATCAACTGTATATGTATATCAGTAGATCTAAATAATTGTATTAGGCTCGTAACACTTTGGACATGCATCAAAACAATAGTTTCAGTTTTTATTGTTTTCCTACAATACTGGTTGCTGATGAGCACTCAGGATATGTCACACTAGATGTAAGCCAATCAACTTCTCAAAAACATGTCTATCAGCATCGCACAGCTTTGCTTTACCTGCAGTAGTTGCACTTTGTGGGGTACATAGAGTTCAAAGGCGTCTGAGAAGATGGCAGGCTGGCCGGGATCGCCGGTAATTTTATTGTGTATGGGAGGGAGCTGAAGGAAATCTCCACAGAAGACACGCTGGACTCCTCCCATGACTAGGTCGTTCCCTTTTACAAACTGCAGGATTCTATTGATGATACTCAGTGTATGGGACGAAACCATGCTTATTTCGTCAATTATGACACAGTCAACTTCTGATAGCCTGTTAGGGATAGAATTGAACAGAACTGTAACTACTGGGTCAGTAACAATCTATCTCAATTTCTATCTACTGCCCAGATTTCACATGCCTCTGTGCTCTATTAATGTTGTGGTCACCACACTTTCCATTGTGACAAATGATAGGGCTAATGAAGACTTGAGCCTGGTTCACACAAATATCGTAAGTGCTCGCAAGTGATCGCAAATCCTCAGATGATGAGCAGCGATACATGTTTACATAAACTTGGTAAACTCACGATCGCAAGAGGTATAATCACTCTCTTGACTGGGAGGTAATAAAACCTCGAAGCCTGTCTTCACTGACCAATGACTATTATATACTAAGTGAATTATCGTTGTTCAATTACACCGACCTATTAATTATTTTTAACAACTTTAACAATTTTATTATATTGTTACTCGTATTATCAAGTTGAATATTATTCCATATTTTTCAATAAATTTATAATTGTTGTTCAATGGTGCATTATTATTTTGTTTACCATCTCTTAATATATTATTTTTTATTCTCAATTTTTAATAATATACTAATTATGCTATTATATAAAAATTTACAGAAAATATTTATATTTATACATTCAAACCAACTATCATAATATTTCATTCAGAAAATTAATAAATAATCATCAATATTTATAATTAAAGAATAATAATTTTATTATAATTTTTTGATAGCAATCATGTTTACATGAGTAACCTTGACCTAAATATGGTTTTTGAGAAAGAAAGTAAGAAAATTGTACTCCCTATCGTACACCGGTCGCATGAAAGTTTGTCAAGCTGAACTTTTCTACGAGCCTCTGCGACAGCATGCGATGTCGTACGAGCCATCACAAAACCCAGGTTCACATACATTGCAGATCGTCGTATGAGGATCTGCGATCATTTGCGAGCATCTACGATATGTATGTGAATCAAACTTTAGGGGAATAAATCAAGCAAGATTTAGCTAGCTCCCCAATACAAGTTTCATTTATTTTTCATTTCAACTCAAAACATAACTACTAAAATCAATTTTGGGCCGTATTAACCAACATTCAGTACAATAGGATAGTATGGTAAAGGGGTGGCTACACAGGCCGATGTTAGGCATCGGAAGACCTTACGATGGACGTGCCCGATACATCTGCACGTTGTGGGACTAGTTCATGGGCATAACGAACATGCTGGTTTATGCCCAATGTCGAAGGCACATCGGCACCCTCTGTTCGGTTAAATCCAAAAATTGTTCGCGAGCTCATCAAGTTTAACCATTTACAACACATTTCTGCTAAAATTTTCTTTTTATCAACGAGTACACAAATATATTACCACCGTTGTTATGCACTTCAAATTCCAAAGGAATGTTGATGTTATAAATTTGTACAACCATCACTTTGCACCAAAATGATTTCGATGTAATGCAGTTGTTGCCAAAAACAATTCAGACAGGTGAATCTATTTTATATGGTTCATAAAATAGTGGTAATTGGTAATTTTAACATTTCTGAATATATTAATCAAAATTATTATCAAGTACAGCAATAAAATAAATGATGAATATTACAATATCCTGATGATTTGATAATAAAGAAAACTGAAATGATTATTAAAAGTTATGTTTTTCACGGTAAAAATAAAATCAAACATACATCAGATTGAATGTATTTTTTAATTGTTGTTATTATAGTAATTATATCAGGGAAACAAATAATTTTATTGTCGGAAATGAAACAGGCAAAAACCCGCGCCTTGTGCCGTATGATTGGCTAGTTCAATAGCAGCTTACTGATGTGCTCTTGTACATTGGCGCGCTACATCGGCCTGTGTAGCCACTTGCACATTGTGACGGTCCATCGTATAGATACATCGGCATCAAAACATCAGGGCAGTGTAGCCACGGCTCAAAATAGTTTAGCATGATTTATCTCTTACAACACAGCAAAACAAGAGATTCAAGCATCAACTGCATTTATGATAAGGAACGTTATCATCTATTTCTCAAAATTTATCGACATCATTTCACAAAAGAAAAATACTGTATATGCTGCCTAAACTGTTTACAGTTTTCATGCGCTTGCAATTGCATAATGTGATAATGAATGAACATTCATTGCGATATTGATAACAGACATCGAACATTTCAGAATATACATATTGTTTGAGGAAGCCAAGTCAAAATTGTATTTGGATAACCCTTTACCACTGCATATGATCTCAAAAGCAGTATAATTAACATCAAACAGCTTCCAGCTCAATCAGTATAATTATCAACAAAATCTTAAAGGGCACTCACACTTTTCTTCTTGACACATAATATTCTGAATCGCCACCAAAAAGCTTCAGCAACTCTGGAGCAGAGTACCTGTAACAGTACTTCATAGTTAAAATAAAATCAGGTATTTCAGTGATTCAACGACTACAGATGATAAAACTGAAAGCCCACAGCGCAGATCAGTTTTAATTATCGTACATAAATCAAATAAATTTGAATAAGACAAATTTATTCCAATTAGACACATATTATCTGAGCTTACTTTAAAAGCTCTTAATTTCAAAATTTAGGATTTTTAGAATACACTGAGGGATTATAAAAATCACTGCTCAAACATTGTGTAAATAGTAAGTCTTGATCAATAAGTTATGACATATAAAGGAAGCTACTTGACCATAAATGTGATAAATCATGGCAATCATGATGCAACCACGTGTTACCAGTCAGTTCTCACCTTCCATCCATTAGGCCAAAGGCAGAGTGTAATGTGACAGCTTCATGGCCCACGAGTCCATCAGCCATTACCACACTGCTTAGTCCTGTTGCCCCACAAAGGACAAGTTTTCCTGGCATCTGCGTTACCATGGCTTGTAACGTGTGAGTTTTGCCAGTGCCTTGTATGAAAGTAAAGAAAATTTTAGTCATCATATGAGAGGAACATTACTAAAATTTGAGGTCTATATGCACTTTCATATTTACGAAGAGTAGCAGCTTGCGGGTCGGCCATCACCACAGTAAAAAGGCTAAATTTCACCTCTAAAAAGAATGCTTTGGAAAAGATCTACATTTAATTCATCAAAGAAGATAGCCGTAGATGAGGTGATGAACATGAATGAACCAGCGGTCTTTCATCTTGCATCAGCCACTTACATGCAGGAATCAAGACTCTGGTGGAACTGTTTGACTTGGCTGGCAGTACTCAAGTCTCTGATTCAATTACGGTTTCGATGTCTTGTTGTAGCATTGTATAGCATATTCATGTTACTTCCACAATGAAATACAAAAAAAATTGCTGGATTCTAAATCTGTGCCTACCTGCTCTCCCTGTCAGGAAAAAGCTATGCTTGTTCAGCGCCAGTGACAGAGCGAATTTCTGTTCTGTGTTGAGCATTGTAGCACCAAACTGTAAAAGCATCACCGCTGCATGTAATTTATATGCTAGTTTGAAAGTATATACCATTTTCAGTTAAAATACAAATCGCAACTTCAGCTTTTCTGTATGGTTCAATAGTCCAAGATAAATTAGATACTAGATCAAGTTATTGGAAATACACCACAAACTGTCTATCAACAAAATTTGACATTTGCATAATTTTTAATTTAAAATTAAGAGATTTTAATTGCAATGCAATGGAGAATAATAATGACATTGATGGTTTCCTACTTATACATGCAACATTTCACCAATATAAAATTGGCATCAATAAAGAATGTAGCAAGAGAATAAGGGGAATCAGATTTTTTACATTGAGCACACACCTATTACTGTTGTTATAATGATTTCATTCATTTACGTCAATTTAAAAAAATTATAACATCTAATATATACCATTATTGTTAGTATTTTTTAATAGATTGATAAAATAAGTTCTTTTTTACTACCACATTACAATTACTGGTCATTAACAGCTCCTGTCGCTACTGCTTGTTTTTTTATCTGTTGATCTTAATTAGAAACTTGGTTTATGACATTGGTCATGACAATGGTAAAAAATAATCACAGCAAAACTGATTATTTTTAATCACAAGGCTGCCGTTATGTATTTTCCTACAGATTATTTTTGATAATGACTGTAAAAGTATGCATGTATGAGAAGAGAGTTACAGAATATGAGGAGTTGGCCATGGTGGGAGCGTGTTACACAAAGGCAATCATGGGAGAAAGCGACCACGTGAAGAGACGGCGTCAGGAGGATGCAACCACAGACGAAGGTAATAATGTTAGGAGGCGAAAACACAAGCAGACAACTATGTCAGGAAGCAAATCACAGGATCAAGCTACCAAAGAAGGAGGTGACAGTGGGAAGAGGCAATCATAAAAAAGATAACCAAGGAAAGGAAGGTTAGTGAGATGGGCAAAAATATGCGCCACAACTATACAGTGAACTCGGTTAACCCAAACTCCAAAGGACCAAGAAATTTTGCTGCAGTTTTGAGAAAATTGAGTTAGATGCGCAGCATATCTCACCAGTACATGCTTGTGATCTCGCGGATCGCATATTATTAGTATGGTACTGGTGAGGATTAAATGTGTGCATTGTCTCATTATTCCAGCATCAAAAGCAGCTATTAACAGTTAATAGTGATCCTTTTTTCAAATACTAATTATAATTTATTTCTTATTAATAACAATGTTTCAAAAACCTATGTAAGAAAAATGTATTCAGTATTATTTATTTGCTCATAGCTGTCAGTGCAAGTATTATGGGCAAATTAGCATAAGCTAGCACTAGACCAGTGATAGTAGAAAGGCGATCGACGGTAGAAGATTTATTCTTAGTTACAGCAGACACAAAACCGAAGTACAGTCAAGTTTGAAAAGTTCCTTCTGCTACAGAATTCAGTGACCATTTCTAGGATATCCAATGTTGTTTAATTCATTTTTATTTCATATCTAGTCACTGAGTTGCAGTTATTTTTGCCACAGCCGCAATTAATTTGACATTGCTGTTAAGTACAAGTAGTTCAATAAATACTAATAAGTAAATGATAATAATAATGTAGGCCTACACATATAATTAACAAATAATTAATTAATAAATATAATAATAAATATTATTACAATTATTATAATAATTGTACGGTTATTACAATTAATTGTTATTTATTATACATATATATTATTATTTTATTATATGTAACTTCTATATTAATATTAAATATTACTATAGAAGATGTATCAAATAATAAAATATATTGATAAATACATAACACTAAGTAATGATAATTATTATTATTTATTCATTATTATTATTATGATTACGATAAGATTAAATAAATTTATTGTTGTAAAAAATAATAAATAAATAATAATAATAATAATGTAATGAATTATTATTTATAATTAATTAGTAAATTGATGAAGTAAACCTAGTACAAAATCAAGGAGAGGAAACAGCTAAGGATAAGGTTGAGAGGCAGCGAAGTACAAACACCCGCCTACGATCAATAATAAGAGCTGGGCTATCATTCACTCTACCATGGAGGAGACAACTACTACATTTAGTAGCCCAGTCAGTGGCACGAAGAAATCACCAACAACCGATGTATAATTAAAAACCAACCAATCAGCAAGCAGTCACCGTCGCTTAACTTTTTGACAAAGGAATGTGAACAATGGCTAGCTACTACGAAGGAACTGACCAGCCCAAATAACTTCTGCTACAAATTACGAGATACCTGAATGATAATTTAACAAAACGAGATGCTCAGCAAATGGAGAATAAAACTTACCACCTACTAACAATGTACTAACTTACAGGGATAAGCCATATCAAACAATCAATTGACATTTGTGGTAGATTTCTTTTAGATGAGAATCGTTTTCATTGTTTTTTATTATAAATAAAAATGTTGTTGTCATGCAAAAAATTATTTAACTATATAGAACTGTACACATTTTTATGCCTGTCAACATGATGTATATATTATAATTTTCCTACTATGTGGTATGTCCAAAATAATTGATTTAATATTTTGTTGTTATGTCAAATGGCCGTATTTCACGGCAGTTATGTTTTTTTGTACAGATTATTTTGGTCGTCAGCAAGACGCCCGTTTTTCGAGCATAAAAGCTCGCAGCAATGTTGCAATAAATCAGTTAGTCACCGGAGCTCAACTTGTCATTATTACTAACTCATTCTCTTCACGCTTGACTGACGCTATCAACGCATTACCGGCAGACGATCTGTTGGATAGTAGTAGACTATTATTCACATTGAGCAGTTATTAGCTAGTGAATAATTATTTATGTAATCAATATTAATTATTTAAATATTAAATTATTCTAGTAGTATATTGCGTTGGCTAGTCTATACTAGTGATAGTATTGACTTTCAGTGGTGCGCTCAGTAGTATATGTGGAGCAGTTCCTCCACATAGTGATTACTACACGATTGAAACTGGAATTGACGGTATCAGACCTAGTAGGTAGCTGAATAAGCTCAGCCGCTGGGAACTGAGAATAGACATAGGTAGCTGAACAAGCTCAGCCGTGTCGCAAGTCCTAGTAGGTAGCTGAATAAGCTCAGCCGCTAGGCACCGAGGCTAGACATAGGTAGCTGAATAAGCTCAGCCGTGTCTATTGCGTGATTGCGTGGCAAGTCCTAGTAGGTAGCTGAATAAGCTCAGCCGCTAGGCACTGAGGCTAGACATAGGTAGCTGAACAAGCTCAGCCGTGTCGCAAGTCCTAGTAGGTAGCTGAACAAGCTCAGCCGCTAGGCACTGAGGCTAGACATAGGTAGCTGAACAAGCTCAGCCGTGTCGCAAGTCCTAGTAGGTAGCTGAATAAGCTCAGCCGCTAGGCACTGAGGCTAGACATAGGTAGCTGAACAAGCTCAGCCGTGTCGCAAGTCCTAGTAGGTAGCTGAATAAGCTCAGCCGCTAGGCACTGAGGCTAGACATAGGTAGCTGAACAAGCTCAGCCGTGTCGCAAGTCCTAGTAGGTAGCTGAATAAGCTCAGCCGCTAGGCACTGAGACTAGTTGGTAGCTGGACAAGCGTAGCCACTAGTGTTGAGGTTGGGATTGTACATCCCTACAGGGGAGTTGTCCCCCCTCTTCTATCATAGAGTTGTCTCCCCCTCTCCGCAGAGAGCAGGTTCATTTCAGTGGTGGCAGCAGTGGGATATTTTGATAGCAATATCAAGCGAATCCCAGAACCATGGAGAGAGACACAGATGAGAAGATGGACGCACTCATTGATGCTACACAAGCTTTGCTAACCAGAGGACGCACTATGAGCAGGCAGTTGCCTCCCCCAACCTACAGCGGCCAAGAAGATCTGGATGACTTCTTGAGAGACTTTGACAGGGTGGCCATACTCAATCAGTGGCACCAAGAGGAGCGTGACATTTATTTCAAAAATGTGCTGACAGGACGAGCAAAGATCGGTTTAGACGGCTGTCTTACCGAGGAGGCTATCACCCAACGCCTAAGAGCTCGACATCAATTGTCAGAGACACAAGCCAATCACCTGCTACGTCAGCTGCGTTGGAAAGATGGAGAAGATATCTTTCAGTTTACAGACTACTTGCGTAAGCTGATTCCACAAGCACTCCCGGAGTTGTCTCACGCACAGGTTGAGCAACGAATTATGAAGGAGTTGCTACAGTCATTGCCTCCCCACCTCAAGCCTGTCAGCTGGGAGCTACAACAACGTCCCCGAGATGACCTTGAAGCTGTGATTGAAGTAATCCGACAGTTTGAGGAAACAGTACCTAAACCTGTTGCAGTCAAAGCAGTAGAGTCTGCAGAATTGGTCATGCTGAGACAACAGTTTAAGGCTCAGGAAGAGCAAATGAAAGCTCAGGCAAATCTTTTGCAACAACTAGCTGCCTCCCAGCAAATGCTGCAGCAGCAGTTGAGTCAAGTATCTGGTCCGAGGGCCCCGCGAGAAACAGTGTCCAGACGGACCCCTGCACGACCCAGACAGGAAGTACAGTGCTATGGGTGTGGACAGCTCGGGCACTACAAACGTGAGTGCAAGACTCACCAGGCGGGAAACGGTTCAAGTCAACGGGAATAAGCTCCACCCCCGTTGATTACAAGTTGAAGATACAAACTGTAAAGCAACACACGGCGTATTTCATCACTGCTAAGATTGGAGAGCAACGACACCTACTGATGCTAGACAGTGGCTGCACTAGGTCACTTATACCCTATCGAGTGTTTGCCCGTCTACCAGAGCATAGTTGTACACCCTTGGAACCTGCCCACGGCCATGGCATACTAGCCAACGGGGCCCCTGTAGAATTCCATGGCACTACACAACTCACAATGCAAGTAGGAGCTCTCACCATCAATCAGTCAGCTATAGTCGCCGACGTTACACAACACATATTATTGGGCTTGGACTTCTTCGAAAAGAATCGATGTCAGTTGGATTTTCAGCATTGTATGTTGTCTTGTGGAGAGACTAGAATACAATGTTGTGACGAAGAAGGGCAAACAATACACAGTGTACGCATCCCAGGACAAAGTGAAGTGATTGTACCTGGACGGATCAACCAACCGTGGCACAGGGCCACAGCCGTAGTTGAAGACAAGCACGAAGTCACAGGCGTTATGGTCGCCCGAGTGATAGCTTGCCCTCAGAACCAGCAGGTTCCACTCCGTGTAGCTAACACAACAGATGAGGAGATCGTAGTACCTGCTGGCAAAATCATGGCTGTCTGTGCAGCCACTCAGCAAGTCGAGTCTACCCCAGCACCAGATCAAAAGCCAGTGAAAACCTATGAGCAGCACATGAAAGAATGGTGTGCTCGACTACCACCAGAGAACCAGCAGGCTGCCTGGACATTGCTACAACAACATCAGTCCGCATTCAGTCAGCACAAGTTCGACTTGGGTCGCACAACTGCCACCAAACACTCCATAAATCTCCAACCTGGAGCTCAACCCCGTAAGCAACGACCTTACAGACAGGGACCCACTCAACAGGCCGAGATCGAGAGGCAGGTTCGCGAGCTACACGAACACGGACTGATCAAGGAAGGACATGGAGCCTGGAGTTCGCCAGTAGTATTGGTACAAAAGAAAGACGGCAGTTGGCGGTTCTGCGTGGACTATCGAAAGTTAAACGAAGTCACTATACAGGACGCATACCCACTGCCCAGGATTGATGAATCCTTAGATGCCTTGGGAGGTAGTCAGTGGTTCTCTACACTGGACTTGACCTCTGGTTACTGGCAGGTGGAGTTGGACAAGCACTCCAAAGAAAAGTCGGCATTCGCCACACGGACAGGCCTGTGGGAATGGCAAGTGTTACCATTTGGGCTAACATGTGCACCCTCAACATTTGAGAGGTTGATGGAGAACGTTTTGCGAGGTTTGCATTGGCAGACTCTACTTGTCTACCTAGATGACATAATCGTGTTCTCCAAAACACCGGAGGAGCACATGACGAGATTAGCTGAAGTCTTCACCAGATTACAAGCAGCAGGGCTCAAGCTGAAGCCGAGCAAATGTAACCTATTTACCCAGCGTGTAAATTACCTGGGACACATTGTGTCTGCACAAGGGGTAGAGACCGACCCACAGAAGGTATCAGCTGTAAAAGAATGGCCAACACCGCGTCACAAAACGGATGTGAGAGCATTTCTAGGCACCTGCGGTTACTATAGAAGGTTTATTTCAAACTATTCAGAAATCGCCAGGCCGCTAACGCAGATTAGCTCTGCCAAGAATCCGTTCAATTGGACAAGCGAGTGTACTCAGGCCTTTGAGAGACTGAAACAACGCTTAGTACAGGCACCTATCTTAGCCTACCCCTGTTATGAACAGTCGTTCATACTTGACACCGATGCAAGCCAAGTAGGCATCGGGGCGGTCCTATCACAAGATCAAGGAGGACAGGAAAGAGTAGTGGCTTACTACTCCAAGATGCACAGTAAAGAAGAGGAGAATTACTGTGTGACACGAAAGGAGTTGCTGGCTATTGTTAAAGCCGTCAAACACTTCCGCCCACATTTGTATGGAAGACGATTCACTGTCAGGACAGATCATGCCTCTTTGGTTTGGATGATCCGAAACCCTGCACCCACTGGTCAACTGGCACGCTGGCTAGAGACGCTCAGTGCTTTTCAGTTCGACATCCAGCACCGAAAAGGGCGTGTGCACAACAATGTGGATGGACTCAGTAGGCAAAACTGTATTGCCTGTAAGCAATGCCATAAGATGAGAGGGGACGAGCCAAATGATCAACAAGTAGCCGCTGCTCTGGTTCCAATTGCTCCACCTGCAGCCTGGAAGATACCTAGTGTGCCATCGACAGTTCAGCTGTCAGCAACTCAGTGGCCTCAGCTACAAGCCAGTTCTGCTTGTACAAGCTCTCCAGTAGATTCAGTTGCCAGACTCCCCAACCGCCCACTGCAGGTCCGAGTGTTGAAAAGTGCTTCCAGATCAGAGACACCTCTCTCAGCTACAGATACACTTTCTGCGCGGCAGCAAGCTGACCCACAGATTGGGCCCATACAGCGTTGGGTAGCAGGTGGTGCACCACCTAGAGTGGATGTACTGGGCACTGAATGCAAGACACTGGCCGAGCGGCGAGAGCAATTACTTGTCCTAGAGGGAGTGCTGTATCTCCGCCAGCAACGACATAAATGGCCAAGACAAGTCCCGGTTATTCCACACGTGGATAGACAAGCCCTGATTGATAGCATACATCAGCAGGCTCACTTTGGTATTGACAAAACAACGCGGCAAGTACAGCGTGAAGGATACTGGCCAGGATTGACAGGAGATGTACGGCGTCGAGTCAGGACCTGTCAACATTGCCAACAGAGCAAAGTGATTCCCCATCGTCATTTTCACCCTCACAACCACCTTTACGCTGGTCGACCGTGGCAAATTGTCGCCATAGATCTCTGTGGGCCACTACCTCAGACCAGACAAGGGAACACCCAGATACTGGTGGTCGCTGACCATTTCACTAGATGGTACGACGCCATACCCATTCCAGACGGAACTGCCAGCGTTGTAGCCAAGGTTCTTGATGAACGCTTGTTCTGCTACTTCGGTGTACCAGAAGTGATACACAGTGACCAAGGACGGCAGTTTGAAAGTCAACTCTTCCAGGAATGCTGTGCGCTCTGGGGGTGCAAAAAGACTCGCACCACTCCCTACCACCCACAGGGTAATTCAGTGGTGGAAAGGCTCAACAAAACCCTCGGAAACTCCCTCCGTGCCTTACTCTTGGAGAAGGGCACATGTGAATGGGATGAGGTGCTACCACAAATAATGCGGACCTTGCGAGCTACTCCACATCAGAGCACAACTGAGACCCCAAACTATCTGATGCTGGGACGAGAGACCAGGCTGCCAGCCGCCTTAGTCAGTCCAGCCAATGAAGAAAAGATGACTCCTGAGACATATGCTCACGAGTTGCAAGTCAGAATAAGAGAAGCCGGAGAGGCAGTTCTCAAGTTGCAGAAATCCGACATAAGAACTCCAGTGGAAGGAGAGCCCACCAAGTTTCAAATTGGGGAGACAGTATGGCTGAGATCATTCTTTCAGAACAAGGGAAGAGGCACAAAGTTGCGCCCAAAGTATGTAGGGCCATACAAGGTTGTGAAAACCTTACCATACCAAACTTATGAGGTAGAACGTATGGGACGAAGAACGGTCCAGCATGAGGGACGGATGAAACGGCACGTCGCTAGGAGGGATGTGGTCTCCAGTAATCAGCCGGAACCAGACAGTACATTAATGCAACCTGAAGTGTCGGAACCTCCCAGAGAGTCGCCTCTGGGGTGGTACCCAGAAGAGGACGAATGGCCTTGGGTGGAGATACCAATTGACCACCAAGTGGCTGATCAGCCACCCGCTCTGGACAGACCAGTGGAGCCTGCAATACTACCAGTATCCCCGGAACGGCCTGACACGATGATAGAGACAACTCCAACACCAACTGTGATTTTACCCCCAGCAGCAACAGAACTGCCAGCTCCTACTTTGCCTATCACACCGGAGAGTGCTTCTCAACAGCGGGCCACTCAACCTACCACCGAGGCCCCAGCAAGGCGGAGCCACCGAGATCGCAAGACCCCAGTCTACCTCCAAGACTATGATGTCGATGTGGCCAGAGTAACCTTCCAACCAACACAAACTCACCCTAGTGCAATATGTCTGTCTACACAGAGCACCATGGAGCAAAGCATTCTGGGACAGAATGTCATTATAGGAGGGGGTGATGAAGTAAACCTAGTACAAAATCAAGGAGAGGAAACAGCTAAGGATAAGGTTGAGAGGCAGCGAAGTACAAACACCCGCCTACGATCAATAATAAGAGCTGGGCTATCATTCACTCTACCATGGAGGAGACAACTACTACATTTAGTAGCCCAGTCAGTGGCACGAAGAAATCACCAACAACCGATGTATAATTAAAAACCAACCAATCAGCAAGCAGTCACCGTCGCTTAACTTTTTGACAAAGGAATGTGAACAATGGCTAGCTACTACGAAGGAACTGACCAGCCCAAATAACTTCTGCTACAAATTACGAGATACCTGAATGATAATTTAACAAAACGAGATGCTCAGCAAATGGAGAATAAAACTTACCACCTACTAACAATGTACTAACTTACAGGGATAAGCCATATCAAACAATCAATTGACATTTGTGGTAGATTTCTTTTAGATGAGAATCGTTTTCATTGTTTTTTATTATAAATAAAAATGTTGTTGTCATGCAAAAAATTATTTAACTATATAGAACTGTACACATTTTTATGCCTGTCAACATGATGTATATATTATAATTTTCCTACTATGTGGTATGTCCAAAATAATTGATTTAATATTTTGTTGTTATGTCAAATGGCCGTATTTCACGGCAGTTATGTTTTTTTGTACAGATTATTTTGGTCGTCAGCAAGACGCCCGTTTTTCGAGCATAAAAGCTCGCAGCAATGTTGCAATAAATCAGTTAGTCACCGGAGCTCAACTTGTCATTATTACTAACTCATTCTCTTCACGCTTGACTGACGCTATCAACGCATTACCGGCAGACGATCTGTTGGATAGTAGTAGACTATTATTCACATTGAGCAGTTATTAGCTAGTGAATAATTATTTATGTAATCAATATTAATTATTTAAATATTAAATTATTCTAGTAGTATATTGCGTTGGCTAGTCTATACTAGTGATAGTATTGACTTTCAGTGGTGCGCTCAGTAGTATATGTGGAGCAGTTCCTCCACATAGTGATTACTACACGATTGAAACTGGAATTGACGGTATCAGACCTAGTAGGTAGCTGAATAAGCTCAGCCGCTGGGAACTGAGAATAGACATAGGTAGCTGAACAAGCTCAGCCGTGTCGCAAGTCCTAGTAGGTAGCTGAATAAGCTCAGCCGCTAGGCACCGAGGCTAGACATAGGTAGCTGAATAAGCTCAGCCGTGTCTATTGCGTGATTGCGTGGCAAGTCCTAGTAGGTAGCTGAATAAGCTCAGCCGCTAGGCACTGAGGCTAGACATAGGTAGCTGAACAAGCTCAGCCGTGTCGCAAGTCCTAGTAGGTAGCTGAACAAGCTCAGCCGCTAGGCACTGAGGCTAGACATAGGTAGCTGAACAAGCTCAGCCGTGTCGCAAGTCCTAGTAGGTAGCTGAATAAGCTCAGCCGCTAGGCACTGAGGCTAGACATAGGTAGCTGAACAAGCTCAGCCGTGTCGCAAGTCCTAGTAGGTAGCTGAATAAGCTCAGCCGCTAGGCACTGAGGCTAGACATAGGTAGCTGAACAAGCTCAGCCGTGTCGCAAGTCCTAGTAGGTAGCTGAATAAGCTCAGCCGCTAGGCACTGAGACTAGTTGGTAGCTGGACAAGCGTAGCCACTAGTGTTGAGGTTGGGATTGTACATCCCTACAGGGGAGTTGTCCCCCCTCTTCTATCATAGAGTTGTCTCCCCCTCTCCGCAGAGAGCAGGTTCATTTCAGTGGTGGCAGCAGTGGGATATTTTGATAGCAATATCAAGCGAATCCCAGAACCATGGAGAGAGACACAGATGAGAAGATGGACGCACTCATTGATGCTACACAAGCTTTGCTAACCAGAGGACGCACTATGAGCAGGCAGTTGCCTCCCCCAACCTACAGCGGCCAAGAAGATCTGGATGACTTCTTGAGAGACTTTGACAGGGTGGCCATACTCAATCAGTGGCACCAAGAGGAGCGTGACATTTATTTCAAAAATGTGCTGACAGGACGAGCAAAGATCGGTTTAGACGGCTGTCTTACCGAGGAGGCTATCACCCAACGCCTAAGAGCTCGACATCAATTGTCAGAGACACAAGCCAATCACCTGCTACGTCAGCTGCGTTGGAAAGATGGAGAAGATATCTTTCAGTTTACAGACTACTTGCGTAAGCTGATTCCACAAGCACTCCCGGAGTTGTCTCACGCACAGGTTGAGCAACGAATTATGAAGGAGTTGCTACAGTCATTGCCTCCCCACCTCAAGCCTGTCAGCTGGGAGCTACAACAACGTCCCCGAGATGACCTTGAAGCTGTGATTGAAGTAATCCGACAGTTTGAGGAAACAGTACCTAAACCTGTTGCAGTCAAAGCAGTAGAGTCTGCAGAATTGGTCATGCTGAGACAACAGTTTAAGGCTCAGGAAGAGCAAATGAAAGCTCAGGCAAATCTTTTGCAACAACTAGCTGCCTCCCAGCAAATGCTGCAGCAGCAGTTGAGTCAAGTATCTGGTCCGAGGGCCCCGCGAGAAACAGTGTCCAGACGGACCCCTGCACGACCCAGACAGGAAGTACAGTGCTATGGGTGTGGACAGCTCGGGCACTACAAACGTGAGTGCAAGACTCACCAGGCGGGAAACGGTTCAAGTCAACGGGAATAAGCTCCACCCCCGTTGATTACAAGTTGAAGATACAAACTGTAAAGCAACACACGGCGTATTTCATCACTGCTAAGATTGGAGAGCAACGACACCTACTGATGCTAGACAGTGGCTGCACTAGGTCACTTATACCCTATCGAGTGTTTGCCCGTCTACCAGAGCATAGTTGTACACCCTTGGAACCTGCCCACGGCCATGGCATACTAGCCAACGGGGCCCCTGTAGAATTCCATGGCACTACACAACTCACAATGCAAGTAGGAGCTCTCACCATCAATCAGTCAGCTATAGTCGCCGACGTTACACAACACATATTATTGGGCTTGGACTTCTTCGAAAAGAATCGATGTCAGTTGGATTTTCAGCATTGTATGTTGTCTTGTGGAGAGACTAGAATACAATGTTGTGACGAAGAAGGGCAAACAATACACAGTGTACGCATCCCAGGACAAAGTGAAGTGATTGTACCTGGACGGATCAACCAACCGTGGCACAGGGCCACAGCCGTAGTTGAAGACAAGCACGAAGTCACAGGCGTTATGGTCGCCCGAGTGATAGCTTGCCCTCAGAACCAGCAGGTTCCACTCCGTGTAGCTAACACAACAGATGAGGAGATCGTAGTACCTGCTGGCAAAATCATGGCTGTCTGTGCAGCCACTCAGCAAGTCGAGTCTACCCCAGCACCAGATCAAAAGCCAGTGAAAACCTATGAGCAGCACATGAAAGAATGGTGTGCTCGACTACCACCAGAGAACCAGCAGGCTGCCTGGACATTGCTACAACAACATCAGTCCGCATTCAGTCAGCACAAGTTCGACTTGGGTCGCACAACTGCCACCAAACACTCCATAAATCTCCAACCTGGAGCTCAACCCCGTAAGCAACGACCTTACAGACAGGGACCCACTCAACAGGCCGAGATCGAGAGGCAGGTTCGCGAGCTACACGAACACGGACTGATCAAGGAAGGACATGGAGCCTGGAGTTCGCCAGTAGTATTGGTACAAAAGAAAGACGGCAGTTGGCGGTTCTGCGTGGACTATCGAAAGTTAAACGAAGTCACTATACAGGACGCATACCCACTGCCCAGGATTGATGAATCCTTAGATGCCTTGGGAGGTAGTCAGTGGTTCTCTACACTGGACTTGACCTCTGGTTACTGGCAGGTGGAGTTGGACAAGCACTCCAAAGAAAAGTCGGCATTCGCCACACGGACAGGCCTGTGGGAATGGCAAGTGTTACCATTTGGGCTAACATGTGCACCCTCAACATTTGAGAGGTTGATGGAGAACGTTTTGCGAGGTTTGCATTGGCAGACTCTACTTGTCTACCTAGATGACATAATCGTGTTCTCCAAAACACCGGAGGAGCACATGACGAGATTAGCTGAAGTCTTCACCAGATTACAAGCAGCAGGGCTCAAGCTGAAGCCGAGCAAATGTAACCTATTTACCCAGCGTGTAAATTACCTGGGACACATTGTGTCTGCACAAGGGGTAGAGACCGACCCACAGAAGGTATCAGCTGTAAAAGAATGGCCAACACCGCGTCACAAAACGGATGTGAGAGCATTTCTAGGCACCTGCGGTTACTATAGAAGGTTTATTTCAAACTATTCAGAAATCGCCAGGCCGCTAACGCAGATTAGCTCTGCCAAGAATCCGTTCAATTGGACAAGCGAGTGTACTCAGGCCTTTGAGAGACTGAAACAACGCTTAGTACAGGCACCTATCTTAGCCTACCCCTGTTATGAACAGTCGTTCATACTTGACACCGATGCAAGCCAAGTAGGCATCGGGGCGGTCCTATCACAAGATCAAGGAGGACAGGAAAGAGTAGTGGCTTACTACTCCAAGATGCACAGTAAAGAAGAGGAGAATTACTGTGTGACACGAAAGGAGTTGCTGGCTATTGTTAAAGCCGTCAAACACTTCCGCCCACATTTGTATGGAAGACGATTCACTGTCAGGACAGATCATGCCTCTTTGGTTTGGATGATCCGAAACCCTGCACCCACTGGTCAACTGGCACGCTGGCTAGAGACGCTCAGTGCTTTTCAGTTCGACATCCAGCACCGAAAAGGGCGTGTGCACAACAATGTGGATGGACTCAGTAGGCAAAACTGTATTGCCTGTAAGCAATGCCATAAGATGAGAGGGGACGAGCCAAATGATCAACAAGTAGCCGCTGCTCTGGTTCCAATTGCTCCACCTGCAGCCTGGAAGATACCTAGTGTGCCATCGACAGTTCAGCTGTCAGCAACTCAGTGGCCTCAGCTACAAGCCAGTTCTGCTTGTACAAGCTCTCCAGTAGATTCAGTTGCCAGACTCCCCAACCGCCCACTGCAGGTCCGAGTGTTGAAAAGTGCTTCCAGATCAGAGACACCTCTCTCAGCTACAGATACACTTTCTGCGCGGCAGCAAGCTGACCCACAGATTGGGCCCATACAGCGTTGGGTAGCAGGTGGTGCACCACCTAGAGTGGATGTACTGGGCACTGAATGCAAGACACTGGCCGAGCGGCGAGAGCAATTACTTGTCCTAGAGGGAGTGCTGTATCTCCGCCAGCAACGACATAAATGGCCAAGACAAGTCCCGGTTATTCCACACGTGGATAGACAAGCCCTGATTGATAGCATACATCAGCAGGCTCACTTTGGTATTGACAAAACAACGCGGCAAGTACAGCGTGAAGGATACTGGCCAGGATTGACAGGAGATGTACGGCGTCGAGTCAGGACCTGTCAACATTGCCAACAGAGCAAAGTGATTCCCCATCGTCATTTTCACCCTCACAACCACCTTTACGCTGGTCGACCGTGGCAAATTGTCGCCATAGATCTCTGTGGGCCACTACCTCAGACCAGACAAGGGAACACCCAGATACTGGTGGTCGCTGACCATTTCACTAGATGGTACGACGCCATACCCATTCCAGACGGAACTGCCAGCGTTGTAGCCAAGGTTCTTGATGAACGCTTGTTCTGCTACTTCGGTGTACCAGAAGTGATACACAGTGACCAAGGACGGCAGTTTGAAAGTCAACTCTTCCAGGAATGCTGTGCGCTCTGGGGGTGCAAAAAGACTCGCACCACTCCCTACCACCCACAGGGTAATTCAGTGGTGGAAAGGCTCAACAAAACCCTCGGAAACTCCCTCCGTGCCTTACTCTTGGAGAAGGGCACATGTGAATGGGATGAGGTGCTACCACAAATAATGCGGACCTTGCGAGCTACTCCACATCAGAGCACAACTGAGACCCCAAACTATCTGATGCTGGGACGAGAGACCAGGCTGCCAGCCGCCTTAGTCAGTCCAGCCAATGAAGAAAAGATGACTCCTGAGACATATGCTCACGAGTTGCAAGTCAGAATAAGAGAAGCCGGAGAGGCAGTTCTCAAGTTGCAGAAATCCGACATAAGAACTCCAGTGGAAGGAGAGCCCACCAAGTTTCAAATTGGGGAGACAGTATGGCTGAGATCATTCTTTCAGAACAAGGGAAGAGGCACAAAGTTGCGCCCAAAGTATGTAGGGCCATACAAGGTTGTGAAAACCTTACCATACCAAACTTATGAGGTAGAACGTATGGGACGAAGAACGGTCCAGCATGAGGGACGGATGAAACGGCACGTCGCTAGGAGGGATGTGGTCTCCAGTAATCAGCCGGAACCAGACAGTACATTAATGCAACCTGAAGTGTCGGAACCTCCCAGAGAGTCGCCTCTGGGGTGGTACCCAGAAGAGGACGAATGGCCTTGGGTGGAGATACCAATTGACCACCAAGTGGCTGATCAGCCACCCGCTCTGGACAGACCAGTGGAGCCTGCAATACTACCAGTATCCCCGGAACGGCCTGACACGATGATAGAGACAACTCCAACACCAACTGTGATTTTACCCCCAGCAGCAACAGAACTGCCAGCTCCTACTTTGCCTATCACACCGGAGAGTGCTTCTCAACAGCGGGCCACTCAACCTACCACCGAGGCCCCAGCAAGGCGGAGCCACCGAGATCGCAAGACCCCAGTCTACCTCCAAGACTATGATGTCGATGTGGCCAGAGTAACCTTCCAACCAACACAAACTCACCCTAGTGCAATATGTCTGTCTACACAGAGCACCATGGAGCAAAGCATTCTGGGACAGAATGTCATTATAGGAGGGGGTGATGAAGTAAACCTAGTACAAAATCAAGGAGAGGAAACAGCTAAGGATAAGGTTGAGAGGCAGCGAAGTACAAACACCCGCCTACGATCAATAATAAGAGCTGGGCTATCATTCACTCTACCATGGAGGAGACAACTACTACATTTAGTAGCCCAGTCAGTGGCACGAAGAAATCACCAACAACCGATGTATAATTAAAAACCAACCAATCAGCAAGCAGTCACCGTCGCTTAACTTTTTGACAAAGGAATGTGAACAATGGCTAGCTACTACGAAGGAACTGACCAGCCCAAATAACTTCTGCTACAAATTACGAGATACCTGAATGATAATTTAACAAAACGAGATGCTCAGCAAATGGAGAATAAAACTTACCACCTACTAACAATGTACTAACTTACAGGGATAAGCCATATCAAACAATCAATTGACATTTGTGGTAGATTTCTTTTAGATGAGAATCGTTTTCATTGTTTTTTATTATAAATAAAAATGTTGTTGTCATGCAAAAAATTATTTAACTATATAGAACTGTACACATTTTTATGCCTGTCAACATGATGTATATATTATAATTTTCCTACTATGTGGTATGTCCAAAATAATTGATTTAATATTTTGTTGTTATGTCAAATGGCCGTATTTCACGGCAGTTATGTTTTTTTGTACAGATTATTTTGGTCGTCAGCAAGACGCCCGTTTTTCGAGCATAAAAGCTCGCAGCAATGTTGCAATAAATCAGTTAGTCACCGGAGCTCAACTTGTCATTATTACTAACTCATTCTCTTCACGCTTGACTGACGCTATCAACGCATTACCGGCAGACGATCTGTTGGATAGTAGTAGACTATTATTCACATTGAGCAGTTATTAGCTAGTGAATAATTATTTATGTAATCAATATTAATTATTTAAATATTAAATTATTCTAGTAGTATATTGCGTTGGCTAGTCTATACTAGTGATAGTATTGACTTTCAGTGGTGCGCTCAGTAGTATATGTGGAGCAGTTCCTCCACATAGTGATTACTACACGATTGAAACTGGAATTGACGGTATCAGACCTAGTAGGTAGCTGAATAAGCTCAGCCGCTGGGAACTGAGAATAGACATAGGTAGCTGAACAAGCTCAGCCGTGTCGCAAGTCCTAGTAGGTAGCTGAATAAGCTCAGCCGCTAGGCACCGAGGCTAGACATAGGTAGCTGAATAAGCTCAGCCGTGTCTATTGCGTGATTGCGTGGCAAGTCCTAGTAGGTAGCTGAATAAGCTCAGCCGCTAGGCACTGAGGCTAGACATAGGTAGCTGAACAAGCTCAGCCGTGTCGCAAGTCCTAGTAGGTAGCTGAACAAGCTCAGCCGCTAGGCACTGAGGCTAGACATAGGTAGCTGAACAAGCTCAGCCGTGTCGCAAGTCCTAGTAGGTAGCTGAATAAGCTCAGCCGCTAGGCACTGAGGCTAGACATAGGTAGCTGAACAAGCTCAGCCGTGTCGCAAGTCCTAGTAGGTAGCTGAATAAGCTCAGCCGCTAGGCACTGAGGCTAGACATAGGTAGCTGAACAAGCTCAGCCGTGTCGCAAGTCCTAGTAGGTAGCTGAATAAGCTCAGCCGCTAGGCACTGAGACTAGTTGGTAGCTGGACAAGCGTAGCCACTAGTGTTGAGGTTGGGATTGTACATCCCTACAGGGGAGTTGTCCCCCCTCTTCTATCATAGAGTTGTCTCCCCCTCTCCGCAGAGAGCAGGTTCATTTCATTATCAATTATTATTACTATTATTTTAGTAGCAACAAAAAACAGTACATACAATAATAATTAGTATTATTATTATTAAATAAATTAGTTAGTACTTCCTTTTTTGTAGCAATAATAAATAATAATAATAATGATTATAACAATAATAATTATTATTATTTATTTACTTATCTGATTATGACCATGTTATTCCTGTCATAAAATTTATAATTATAATAATAAAATAATAAATAATAATTGTTATTATTATAATAATAATATTATTAAAAATGGGACGATGCACCAAAATAATAATAATCATTAATAACACTACCACACTACACTACTACTACTACCATTTAAAGTAATAATATTATTATTATTTAGATATTTAATTATTATTATTATATAATATTATTAGTTATTATTATTATTATTACTATATATATATAATATATATATCATCTTATTTTTATTATATATATAATAAAACTAAGAAGATGACATATTATTATAATAATATTATAATATATATAATAATAATAATATATAATATTATTAAATATAATATTATTTATTTATTTTTATTATTATTTATTTTATTTATTATTATTATTTATATATATGTATTATTATTATTATTATTTATATCGACTAACAATCGATAGAATGATATTTTAATAATAATATATTATTAGTAAGGAAGTAATA
The DNA here is from genome assembly GCA_945261195.1 of Cryptosula pallasiana. Classification (NCBI taxonomy): domain Eukaryota; kingdom Metazoa; phylum Bryozoa; class Gymnolaemata; order Cheilostomatida; family Cryptosulidae; genus Cryptosula; species Cryptosula pallasiana. The sequence goes on along the minus strand of OX183130.1, from coordinate 13,449,399 downwards.
ACTAATTAGACTACTGCTACAACTACTACTGACTGACCAACTAACTAACTATCTGACTAACTAACTATTATAATAATAATTATTACTAATTATTATTATACAACACGCATGGGAAGTAATTTTGTTTGGAATCACGCGCCATATAGCCTTGTACAGATTATGCTAAACAAGAAGGGTTACTTTCATAAGATCGAACGCAATCCCCCGTACATTATGCAAACACGCGGAAACAAACTATAATGCTAAGTTTTTTTGTAGTTGTCTTCTAATTAGAGAAGATAAGTTAAAAATTTCACCAAATTAAATTTTGATTTATTGATTCTTGCCTTCAGCAAAGAGAGAAGGTAAAAAATAAATTATAAAATTGCAATTCAGAATAGATTCCACAAATAGATTTGAAAAAAAGAGGTTAAATAAATGACGCACTGACAATGTCAATTTGTGAGCCGAATCGTCATTTCCGGCAAAGGATTTGCGAGCGGCTGTACCGCGTGTATGTTTTTGTAGTAAGAATAGAGCTGTAACCTCTTGTTTGTGGGAAGATATGTAGCTAGTCAAGAAGTAGAAGAAGTGCCAGGTGAGTTGAGAAAATAGCCAAAGGTGTGCGACACCCTTATTTATATATCATTACTTTGATAATAAACGCCAGTTGTCAGCAGACTTGCCAACCTAAAGTGAGGGGTCAAGAGTGAGACTTGGAAAAAGGGGAAAAAAGCGCGTGAAATCGAGCCAAATGGGGAAAATGTGTTATTGGGTGATTATTGATAAAATGCTGGAAAATAAAATCTTATATCATGCTAGCTGCAGAAACATCAAGTAATGCAATGAAGAAAGGGGTATGGTGAATGAATAGCATGAGATGGTGGACTGAGAGCAGGGGATGGTTGATGGATGGAGAGCAGGAGGTGGTTGGTAGAGAGAGAGCAGGAGATGGTGGAAGCAGAGCAAGAGAGGGTAGATGCAGAGCAGGAGATGGTAGATGGCGAGCAAATGATTGTGGATTGAGAGTAGGAGGAGATAAATAGAATATAGGATACAGTGAATGGAGAGCAGCATATAGTGAATGGAGAGTATATTATGATGGATGCAGTGCAGGAGATGGGGGATGGAGAGCAGGAGATTATTGATGGAGAGTGTAGGAGATGATAGGTAGAGAGCAAGGAGATCGAGGATAGAGAGCAGGAGGTAGATGGAAAGCAGGATACGGTGGATGGAGAGCAGGGTATAGTGGATGGAGAGTTGGATAAGGTAAATGGAAAGCAGTAGATGATGAATTCAAAGCAGGATTTGATGTAAATAGAGCAAGAGGAGGTAACTGGAAAGCAGAGCATGGTGGTTGTACAGCAGGGCATAGTGGATGAAGAGTATGATATGGTGGATGCAGAGCAGGGGATGATAGGTGGAGAGCAGGAGATGATATGTGGATAGCAAGGAGATCGGGACGGAGAGCAGGAGATAGATGGAAAGTAGGGTATGGTGGACGAAGAGCAGGAGATGATGAATGCAAAACAGGATATGTTGTAGGTGGAGCAAAAAAATGGTGGATGGAGAGCAGGAGGAGGTAGTTAGAGAACAGAGCATGGTGGATGTAAAGTAGGGTATAATGGATGTAGAGTATGATATGGTGGATGCCGAGCAGGAGACGATAGATGGAGAATAAGGAGATTGGGATGGAGAGCAGGAATAGTGGATAGAGAATGGGAGATGATGGATGCAGAGCAGCAGATGATGGACGAAGAGCAAGGAGAGATCGGGAGAGATAGCAGGGGATCGGGGATGGAAAGCAGGAGGGAGATGGAGACCAGGACTGTTGAATGGAGAGCAGGATATAGTGGATGGAGAGCAGGATATAGTGGATGGAGAGTATGATATGGTGGATGGAGAGCAGGATATGGAGTATGTAGAGCAAGAGATGGTGAATGGAGAGCAGGAGGAGGTAGTTGGACAGCTGAGCATGGTGGATGTAGAGCATGATATAATGGATAAAGAGTATGATATGGTGGATGAAGAGCAGGATATGATGGAGGGAGAGCAAGATGATGGTGGATGAAAAGCGAGGAGATTGAAGAAGTAGAGCAGGATGTAATAGATAGAGAGTAGTATATGGTATATATAGAGCAGGAAATAGTGGATGGAGAGCAGAAGATGGTAGATGTAGAGCAGGGGAAGGTGGATAAAAAGTGAGAACTGATGAATCGAGAGCAAGAGATGGTAGATGAAGAGCAGGGGACTGTGGGTGGTGAGCAGGGGATGGTGGATGGCCAGTAGAAGATGGTAGATGAGCAGCAAATTGTGGATGGAGAGCAGGAGATGGTAGACAGGGTTGGAAAAAACCAAACAAACCATTTATTTCTGGTTTATGCCGGTTTTTATGGTTTTTATTGTGAAAATGGTGCACTCAATGCAGTCAATAAAAAGAGTTTATGACTTACTGAATGGTTAAAGGAATGGCTTTCGATATGTAGCATTCAGCTTGTTAAAAAAATGTTCAATGTTTATCTCCAAATAAGACAACTGTATGTACAACATGGCATCAGTATCTAAATAAATGACTATTTGTATAATAGAACCACATAAAATAGAAAACATATACACTCACTCAAACTTCAACAACTAAATGGCATTACCGTAGTAAGACACAAGATCATTGGAATTTTTTTTAGTATTAAGCAATGGAGAGGCAATAAATAAAATTGTCCTTTTGAGTGCCAAGTCGAGTTCATAGTTTAGAGTGTACTATCCCAAACATGAAGTTATATCAATTATATATGTGGCGCATCTTTTTTCAATAAACGTCCTTCAGTTCTCTGCTATCGTAACTAGCTGAAAAATTTGATTTGTCATTTTAAATTTTTCGAATAACCAAGAGAATGAGACATGGCATGAGTGAATGCTGTGAAGCAGATAACCTGCCAGCTTAACTGTGAAAGAATGGAATTATTTGATGAACTAACGGAAAAATCATAAAAACCAAAACTTCAGAAATTTGACTAGTTTAAACCGAGCCAAACCTGGTGGATAGACAGTAGGAGATGGTAGATGAAGGGCAGTGGATTGTGGATGGAGAGCAGGAGAGGGTGAATGAAAAGCAGGTGGAGATAAATTAAGACCAGGAGGGGGCCAGGACATGATGAATGGAGAGCAAGATATAGTGAATGTAGAGAATGATGAATGCAAAGCAGGAGATGAAGGATGGAGACCAGGAGAGGATGGGTGGAAAGTGGGATATGGTGGAGGCAGAGAGGGAGTTGATGGATGGGGAGAAAGGAGATGGGGATAGAGCGCAGAAAATGGTAGATAGAGAGTAGAAGGTAGACAAAAAGCAGGGTATAATGGATGGAGAAGAGGATATGGTTGATGAAGAGAGCAGGAGATGGTGAATGGAGAAGGTCATAAGGTGGATGGAGAACAGAAGCTTGTAGATAACTATTCTCACGAAAAAAATACAGATAACACCAACCTTGAAAGTAAAAGAACAATAATTATTTTGATAATAACTATTCTCATGAAATTAAATTTGCTAAAAATTATTATAACACACAATATACCATTCAAATAATGATTAACTCTTCATTTTGATATATAAAAGCAACAAAAATACTTGTCAACTGCTACCATTGATAATAAAACAAAAAAGGTTAAAGAATGTTGGACTTGATAAAAAAAGAGCAACAACAAATAACAATAATAGTATGTCGGTAATAAATACATGTTTTATCATTTTTAATAACCTTTTGTTTATTAATAATAATCATAATTAATTAATTAATTGATAGTAAAATTATTATTATCAATCAATCAACAACATCTACTTATTAATTATTATCAATTACTATTAATGATACAGCAGTAATAAATAATAATAATAGCAAAAATAGTAGTAATTTAGTTAGTTAATGATGATGATAATAATACTTGATATTTAAATAATAAATATTATTATTATATCATTATTTCTAATTTATTATTATTATAATTATTGTATGAAAATAATAATAAGTAGTAAGTAAGGAGTAGGTAGTAATTAATAAATGAATGGATGATAATGGAGCTAACATGACAGCTTTATTAATAATAAAATGAATTGACATCAAAAATAATAACACAGCAATGGAGTGCGTCAATTCTGTTTTGACTGGCTCTCTCTAAGAATGTTACAAAAGTATTGAAATAATCAATGTGTTTGTTATTAGTTTGGTCTTTGCTACTGCTGCTCCTTGTTATGGAGAATATTTTTTTTAGACTGTGAATCTTAGTAACCTGAATTGATAGTGTGGGCAATATAGCATTTCCCCTCACAACACAAGTATAAAAGTGGTCAATTAACAGCTGTTACAATTATCCCTTTTTTATTTTTCCAATTTGAATCCTGTAGTGCTTTATTATTGCTGTATGATATCAGCATCTTCTTCTATGTCAATGTTTACTTTGACTAGTTAGTTGTTGGAAGCAAAATAAACACATTATAACTGCTATAAGAAACTGAAATATTATAAGATAGGGAAATATCAATACAAGCAATTTTAGTATAATAATAATATTCAATTATTGCTACTAATAATAAAAACACAAAATAAAATTTTCCCCAAAAACAGGGGAAATGCGTGAGACGTGCGTGAGAGAGTGAGAAACAGGGAAATGCGTGTTTCTCACGCCCAATGCGTGAGAGTTGGCAAGTCTGGTTGTCAGTCAACTGAAATTGTCTGCTCATTTTTCAAACCGGAAATCCCCCAGTTGCCCGTGTATTTTATCCATTGAAATATTTATATTTCAATGATTTCATCCATGTCAAGTCCACAGTGATATAATCACTGTGGTCAAGTCCTAAGTGATTTCTTCTTAGGTCAAGTCCATAGAACTATAAATGGCCATATCCATATATATACATAGGTCACAGGTGAAATATCAGGAGATATGACAGGTATGTGTAGACCTGCGCATCGCTAGCAAGAGCTGCTCACAACTCCCACGAAGTATGTATAGTTTGTTTACCTTGAAGTTGTATTCCATGGATGAAATATATTTCATCCATGGTTGTATCCTTTTTTGTAGAACAACCGGCCACGCTTGAACTAGTCAGCAACTAAGTGAAGAAATCTTCACTTAGGTCAGCAACCATCGCCGTGGGAAATAGAAAAAAAATTCATACAAGAAGTTAATTGCTCTTTTGTAAAAGAGGATGGTATTTTGCGGCTTTTCCGGAATGTAAACAACAGGAACCATGGATGAAATATTTCATCCATCCATGATAATCATCGATGATAGGAACGACCTAAGTGAAATGATTTCTTCACTTGGATGACGACCATAGAAATATACTTCCCTACCTCTATTATGCTATGGTGATTACCTAAGTGAAGTAATCACAGATTATTTCACTTAGGTGATGACTGGTGATATGTAACTCAGTTGCACAACAAGCCTATGTAACGAGAAAACACGCAAATTATTATTATTATTATTAATTATTATAATAATAAATAAATTATCGCTGGTGATCTGATGAGCAATTGACACACACCAGTAGTTTCAAACTACTGTCAATTGCTCATCTCATCACCAGCGTTTGGTCGACATAGTAGTACTTGTTTATCATTATTATTGCAGTAGTTGTTGCACTAACTAATTATTATTTATTTAGATTATTATTTAAAAAAAAAGACAGATGAGCTTGTTGTCAGTACTCGCTACTGCATTGACAGCTTATATATATATATATATATATATATATATATATATATATATATATATATATATATATATATATAGCTTAAATGAGAGCACAACAGTAGTCACAGGCCTACTGCAGAAAATTTGGACCATTTTTAAAATTTTTCGGAATTTTAAATAACAAACAAACAATAACCTAAAATTTCGAGAAATGGTCCAAATTCCACCAAATTTTCTGCAGTAGGCCTGTGATAGTAGTAGTCAGTTAGAAAGTACATTTTAGCAGTAATAATAATACTACTAATTATAATATTCATCGATCATCATGACCAAAAATGAGCCATAATAATGTGAGGGACGCTAGTACTCTCCCTATTTTATTATTATTATTTCATACTGACTAAGACATTCTCTCACTTATTATTACTCCGTGAGACATCATCTCATAATTACTGTCTAAGCCTATATCTCATTGTCCGTATTCCTTTGTGTAAGATTTAAGCCGATAACTCACTGTCTACGTTACATCTCAATATCTACTCGCTACGCATTGTATACGTCTGTGTATAGTTCTATTGTTTGTATGTATCCACGATACTGGAGTCTATTTCAGTGCGTTCTATACACCAAATAATTATTTATCACATGTTATACTTTTTCCACGATTTTTAATTATTGCAATTGGGTGCTGATTGTAAGGGCAAGGCGTGGCTTGTACCAATATTTTTGCTCAGGCGTGGTTTGTAATGTGTACCCGCCTTCCCTGTATTTAAACTGATGTAAGTGTAATAAAAATCAGAGTTAGCCTGACTCTCAGAAGAATTTCTCTCTCTTGAAGCAAGCACTACTAGGAGCAACAAAACTACCAGCGCTGGACAAGTCGACTATTAGCAAGCACGACGCTAAGGTGGAAAGTGAGAACGGTACGCCCTATCACTGTGTATACCCTTGCCTGAGGCAAGGATTACAACACAAGGCCTAGTGCACTAATAGTTCGGCTCTTACTAAATTCGGATTCGGGGAATCCAACAAGTTAGCTAGCAATAACTACAGCGAAGTTATTTGTCGATCTCGACTGAGTCCAGATTCGACTGCAAATAATTCCAGCATAATTATTGCCGACAGTGACAGTTCGAAACAAACTATAAACTAGACAAGTAATTCCTGAGGAATTAATGTCAGAGCACAGTTCGAAACAAACTATAAACTAGACCGTAATCCCGACAGTGATTGTTGTCGAACCTCGGAAAGGTTCAGAGGCAGCCAATAATTCGGATATAATTATTGTCCACTGCCAGCACACATACAAGCCAGATTTGGCCGCACCCATAAATGCACAAACCAATAAAGGCTCTCCAGACAATACGAACAATAATAGCAAATTATTGTAAGTAGACTTGGGCAGAAGTAGAGCACGTCGGGAGTGTGTACAGGTGGCTACCACCCAGACACAAATTCCTGTACAATAATGTGGTGAAATTGTCCTCTCTTAATCGTTAGGTAGACTAGGCACCTCCAATTAAATAGCTAGGCAATATTGATATTAGTAGCTTTTGAAAGCCAGGGATTATACTGGCTTTTGTGTTAGCTTTTTGATAGCAAGGAATGTAAAGCTGAGTTTTTGTGCGCTCTCTCTCCCTCTGATTCTGCCTTTTGAGCTGTGTGGTTGAAAGAGTAAGTTTTTCAGCTTAATTACTTTTTGTTGTATTACGTGTTGTCATTGTGAATTTATATATTATAATATTCGATATTGCTCTAAATAACAGTGCCACATTATCTTTGGTTCCATCTGATAGTTTGCTTGCTTGGTTGTTTGTTGACTTGTCGAGCTTGCTACACAGTATCATCAGCACTGCAGTTAGAAATAAGCTGCTGGTTATCAAATCGGCCCATAGGCAAGTGGGTAGCCATCTTTATTGTTGATAGATACACATAAGACTAAAGTTGTGACCAGAGTTTGACCAGATAAATCAACTTGTATTAAGGAATCCACTCGAAGCTGGGAATTGTTGATGCTACCAATCCGAGCAATTTCCACTTCAATAATTATAATAATAACTTTAAGCATGATAAAATCCCGATAAAATATAATGTTAGCTATTATTATTATTTACTATATGATATTTAATTGTATTGATATAAATCATTAAATACATTCCAGTTTTATAACAAGGAAAAAGGAGAAAAGTTCTGAGCCTAGTATAATAAAAAATAATTAATATTGTGAGTATTATTGTGATATGATGATTGTTATGATCAATGCAGTTGTTTTTGTTATAATCATAACAGCATTATTGTTGATCTGAACGGAAATTTGGGATATTATTGTCTCCTCTTGTGCACTTAATGTGAGCGATATTCCCTCAGATCAACGTCTACGGTATGTCGTATAGAATTAGGTTCCGGTCTAGCCGTGAATATTGTTAGTCGCTGGTTAAGTGTCTGTGTAGTAGGTTTCATCTGTAGGTAGGTATTAGCTCCCATAGGTACAAACTAAAATACATATGGTAGGTTATTCTATACTTGAGTTCGTGTGTATGTAGACACCGTTGTCTCTATCTTCCATTCTTGTATGTACTGTACAGGAAGAACTGCAAACCATAGTGTAACAAGTATCGGTGTACTTGTAATGCAGTTACTAAGGAAACGCTCAGACTATTGTATTTAACCACTAACTTTTGTTTGTACATTGCTATTTACTCAAGATTTACTAACTTTCCATGTAGCGCCACATTATGGTGTCATGGCTCAGTGCTTCTCAATAGCGATAAAGCATCACGCTTTTCTGTGAGCCAGCAATACGGTAAGACCAAAGGTCATGACCCATAATTAGCGAGTCAACGGCGACTTTGAGCTAATGAGTCAATGAGTGAAAGTATGAAGGAAAAATGTTTCAACCAACAATTAGTTTTAAATGCTTTTCTTGTGTTTGTTTCATCTAATACTACATACTCCACAGGTAAAATTTTGAAGCAGCAGTGCTTGGCTAATGTGTAATTTATTTATTAAATTTAAAACAATTATTTACAATTATTATTATTATTTAACCACGGCCAATTGATTATTATTTTTTAATTATTAATATTAAATTTTGAAATAGGGAGAGAAAAAACAAATAATATAAAATAAAACACATAAATATATTTGTGATCACTTATTCTGCATCATTTTCAATTAATATAAATGGTCTTGAAAGGCAACTGTCTCATATCACTGAAATTTCTGTCCAAATTATTTAATTATTTTGACCACTGTAATGCTGGAAATACAATACACGCATGTGCAAACCAGTAGCGCTACGGCATTCCTTTTTTCCATAACGCTTCAGTGGTCTGGCGCTATCATAAGTCGCTACTCAGTAGCGACTTTCAATAGCGCCATATCATCACGACTGCAGTAGCAATATACCCATTTCCAAGACGGGAAAACCCGTGACGCTACCACGTAGCGCTACGGCGTCGTGTCATGGAAAGTCACTAATTATTACATTGGTATGTACTCGAGATTATACTGTAAACAAAGAGATGTTATGTAACGATTCATATAAATAGAGCAGAGAGCCTTTAGCTCAGGCAGTGTTATAACCGAGCTGATTCTATAAAATCTTGTACATTCACTCAAATTCATACTTGATTTCTCACGCACACACACACACAATAACTACAAGCTCTACTACTCAGGAGGACAATAGCTATACGACCTACTGTTCGAAATAGGTTTGCATTATCCAAACGGGTAGCCGACGATACACAAACTTGCCATCCTGGTCTACTGTCAGCCGAACCATGTTGATAGATAAGTGGTGATTCAGCTAGACTGTCAGCAAGCCTGTATGGCAAAATAGACAGCTCTGTCCGCACTAGCCTACGAGGTAGTGCAAGTAGCTACCAAGGAGACTGACAACAGTCCTAGCAAAAATCCTACACAGTACACCGACTCTTTGATGGCTATAGGAGCAGGTAGTGCTGTAGAATATCTGTATGAATTACATGCTAGCAGATTCAATAGTACTAAGGTATATAGAATAGAGTGTTTTGAGTGAGATGTTGTCTGTTCAATAGCTATGCATAGACTGAATGTATAAAAATCTATTACTATTACTACGGGAAGAATTGTTGGAGTTATGTTCTCAAGATAACTTATATAGCATAAAGCAGACAACTCCAACATGATAATTTGATATTTTATTCTTTGGTCTAAATTTGTTCATAACATTGTAAATGAATATGACTACAATTTTAATAAATTATTAGACGATAGTTACTGCTATTATTGTTATTCTTCTAGTAATAATAATTTTTATTATAATTGCGTAAAGTAAGTTGTTACTAATAATTTTTACTAATTTTTTTTGGATATGCATTGAATGATTGAATAAATTGATATACACCCAATGTAGGTTAACTTAACAAGAGTCTATAGGTGTACTGGTTGCTGTATTACACTACTAACGTGCTGACAGTACGACACTCAAGGCTCAACTGGCTCATCAATATAACCACATAAAAGCATTATAGTGATTATGATGAAACAATCATGCTATGCAAACAGCCGGACAATTCAATGACATCAGCAAAGAACACAATATGGAACGTTATGATACTGTGAACACATGATGTGTTAATTAAAGTAAAAACGTAACAAAAAGTTAAAACTGAACTATTGTAGCAGATTTTTATGTCCACTACCTTCTGCTAGGGGGGTTGTGCTGGTAGACGCTCGGTCTGTGCAGCCACAACTATACCGTTAGCCACTTCAGGCCTGACAATCAACAGTCTACCTCAACTCAGAGGTGACCCCGTGCTGGGATGGCACAAACAAGGTGTTGTAAAGTGAGCAATTGACTTTGACAACTGTAACGAGCCCTCGGCTCAAACATACACTCTCGGCGCTTTCAAGTAGTGTATAAATATAACCTTTATTCATATCAGAACAAAAGGTGGCAAAACAAAGACAAGAGAACACACTCATGCCATATCAGATAATGCAATGCAAAGAGTATCATAAAGTCTCTGCATTTTATAGGCAGAGTTACAGGAAGCATCAATGGAAGTTTTCCAGCATGCACAAGAAGCATGGCAAGAAGTAATATGATATATAGTAGGCAATATTGTCCAATAAAACAACTAAGTTAAAGTGAACTGGCGCCCAGAAGTAAGGGGCGGAGTCCGTGCTAAGCTTGGCCAGTGATAGGTTAATATATTCCCTGAGAGTTCTTTAGTCTTTATCAACATTTGGTCCATGTTTCTCTATATCTAAGGGTAGTTAGCTTCGGGAGGCGGTACCTTGAGGCAGTGGAGCTAGGTTTCGTCTCTCAGGCTATGGCAAACATCTTGTTACCGACCCGAGATAGCTACCCAGGGTCGGGAAAAGTAAGTATCCAGGGTCGGGTAGTAATACCCAGAGCCGGTATGGTTAATTAATATCAATATTCACTCAACAGAGCAATATAATCACTACAACAGATTCCGGTCTTTGTCTGTTGTGTTCAATGGAGGCATGCCTGTGGTAGCCACCATCAGGGGGACCTCTGTGCAGTAGTGGTCACTGTATGTAGTCAGTAAAATTCACTACACTATAATAAAAGATAATATGTAATGCAACTCTACATCCAAGATATTTAAGTGAAACAATCAGATCAATATATAATTTACCATTAAAAAACTCTTTTAACACTGATTCTAATGATGTTGTCAGTTTGGAGCATTGGTGATACTATAAGGATTTATTTGGCATTTTATATGGGGCTTAGCTGGAGTTGTGTCCTCATTACACTTTTAGCCAAAGCTAACCCCACAGGGCATAAATAGGTGAATTACAGTACATTCCATTGGTGAGCTCACCAGCTTAGACAGTGAGCACAGAGTGGCCTAGCCTAAGTTTTAGGCCAACATTTGAGGCAATATCTGTTTATTTTGCTGTCAATATGTTGTGTTATTGATTGGGAGTTGTATGTTCCTGCGTGATGGTGGTGGCCTGTGAATGGATTTCATTGGATGATTGGTTCAGTGGGCGGGGTTTTTTCTGCTGGTTTGTTGGCCTAAGTTAAAGGGACAGCTTCGGCGACCAAATGGTCGCCGTGTGACGGACGGCGGCCATATTTAACCAGTATGACACTCTATGCATGCACTCAATGACTATTCACTCTATGCACACTATACATTTATTTTACTCATTCACCTTGCATGCAATCTTATATGTAACACATGTGGATGCACCCAGCCGTAGCTGCGAAGCCAGCCTATTTTATGTACACTCAATTTCTATTTGTCTAGCCTTTCTTAACAGGCGTGTCTTATAATATTCTTTTGTCATGTCTTGTTTACCAAATTATTGTTATGTAATCTTTTATATAAATAGCCGTGTTAAGGCAGCAATAAATCAGAGTCAGCTTGCCCCACTCTCAGAAGTTTCTTTGTTCTTTAGCAATAATAACTTCACAGCGCTAGTACATGCTCGTACACCGAATGCTCTATTACTCGAGTAGTAATATATAAGCAGATCAGCCTGAACCTCTGCTGGCCGAACCTAGCTCTGACTAGTTCGCCTTCAAAGTTCGGTCACTGACTTGCACTCAGCAGAACAGTTCGAACCTCTGCTGGCCGAACCTAGCTTGCCTAGTTCGCCTTCAAAGTTCGACCTCTGCCTTGCACATTGAAACAAGCTAACGCAGCCGGCAGTTAGACTAGTAAAATAGGAATGGTTACACACCATTCCCAAGGATACTAGTCGACCTGTGGGAGGGCTGTATTGCTCAGCGATAGACACAGTTGCCAACTCAGTTCGGGAAGTTGTGCAGGTAGGCCGAGCTACCAACTCACACAGTGAAATCCTGCACAGCCGTACCAAAGATTGTAGTAAAAATTAACTACCATCGTTGGCCCATAGCGTGATCAGCTATGTTTTGGTTTGAACTTTTTATTAGACCTCGGTTTATTTTCGGCTTTTCTTATTAATGATATTTATTATTATTATCAGTTATTAATTAGTTTTGTAGCCAGCACCAACAAAGACAGGTTTGAAGACTTAAAAAATTGTTATTAATATTTGTATATTATTTAATATACCATTATTGTTATTTGTGGGATGAGGATAATCTGATCAACAATAACTCCTGAGAAGAATAATTATGGTGAAAATAATCCCAAAATAATAAGAACGATAATAAATAATACATGGAATAAACAATATTATACAAATAATAATAATAATATTATTTTTAAATCTTCAAACCTGTCTTTGTTGGTGCTGGCTTCAAAATAATTAATAACTGATAATAATAATAAATATCATTAATAAGAAAAGCCGAAAATAAACCGAGGTCTAATAAAAAGTTCAAACCAAAACATAGCTGATCACGCTATGGGCCAACGATGGTAGTTAATTTTTACTACAATCTTTGGTACGGCGACCATTTGGTCGCCGAAGCTGTCCAACAAACCAGCAGAAAAAACCCCGCCCACTGAACCAATCATCCAATGAAATCCATTCACAGGCCACCACCATCACGCAGGAGCATACAACTCCCAATCAATAACACAACATATTGACAGCAAAATAAACAGATATTGCCTCAAATGTTGGCCTAAAACTTAGGCTAAGAGTGGCCTTGTGATGAGACTGAGTTATAAATAGATTATCTCTTTGTCCCCTCAAGGCTATCATCAGCAAATTCTGTATATCGACCATAATTATTATGACATGACATGCTTGGTTTCTTCACGAGTTTTATATTTGGTTCTAAGTTACATAAAAAACTTTTACTTGCAGTAGAGAGATGTTAAAATTTTAAAAAATCGACTGAGAGTACATAAAAAACCATCCCAAGCAATGTGTATTAAGGTTTTTTGTCGAGTTGCCACATATGAAGTTTTGAATTTGCAGAAAAGCTTCTTTTTAAGTTACTTACATGCTAGTTATTACTTACAGTTACAAGTTTTCCTAACAAAGTTTTTGGCTGCAATATTTTTGTTAGAAATGGATGTCTGCCAGTTTCAGTCTAAAATTTTGCATAAAAGTTTCTAGTGCTTAACACTAAAACCTAGGTAGGGGTTATAGTTAGTTTGCTAGTCGGCATTGAAATGTAGGAGCCCGTTATTGTAGCACATGATCAGCAATAAATGTAGTTTCGACATAAGCTTTTATTGGCAGCCTGTCAGATGAATTGTGTTTTGATTCATTGATGATATGGTGACATCCAATGATTACAGCGAACATCTACCCACAAATAGCTGATGTTTTGCTATATATAGACAAATATATGGTCCAGCAGTTGAGTGGTGCTTTTGTCACCTGCAGCAAATGACCACAAAATATAGAAATGCCTTTAATTTGTTTAACTTAATTTCTTCCAATTAATGTTTTTCAAATATCAATAAATTGTTTTATACTGTGTTACATATTATGCAAAAACATTTAAACATCGGCGTTAAAAATACTGGCTTCAGCTTTTCATCAGAATGTCTCATTAGCAAAGTTAAGTATTTTCTTATTTGTATTTCGAAAGCAAATCAATGGAATAAGTAAGAACCATTTCCGTTCAAAACGGTGAGCATTTGTACATTATGACACGCATGTGATGTCTTTCCAATTCTGTAAACAAGTTGTTGTTTCTACTGATATTTTTGGCCTGCATGAAAAGCTATACCTTAAGCACAACATTCCTTGCTATTCCATAAAATTAGGAAATGCCAGTATTTTTAAACCATATTTTTTGATGTAGCTGAAAACAAATGTTGACTTCGTAGACAAACAAGTGAAATAATATTTTTTGTCACAGAGTTGACATTCATTCATTCCTGGTCTGCCAACGCTCATTTTAAAAGTTGCTACAATATCTCTGGCTATTGTTTCATTTGTATACAAATAAATATAAGTAGCAAGAGCACCATGCATTTATCAAGTTTTCATACATAAACCTTTTTATTGTAATGGACACGAATTTCAAAAATGCTGGTAATAATTAATTGTTTGATAATAATAATTTTATGATATTATTACAATCATTGTTTACATCATATCCAGGTTAGAATAAACAAAAAATTGGAGCTGCTATATAGCGCAAATCATTAGTTAAACTGTGTCACTTGCTTATAAAATCGCTGCAACTTGACGCTCGAACCCAACACTGCTGGGTTGCTGCGTCTCAGCCTGCAACAATCCTGCGTCTCCACCACAACATCATTATTGTTTTATAAATTGGTGTAAATGTACCAAAGTAAGATAATAAGTGAGCTGGTCATGAGCTCTTGTTATAAACTATGTGATCGGGTAAAGTGCTTCCGGGCACATCAGTTGAGGGAGATAACTCCTATTATGTCCCTATTGTACACTGTCAGCTGTAGTGGTTACTTTTTGTGGTATTTTAATTTTTAAATCAGACCAGCAAGAATGAAATTTTCTATATCAAACATATTTCTTTTGTTTTTATAAACCATTTTCATATTGTGACTTATATACCTTTTTATTGTGAATATTTATTATTTTTTTGTATGATTATTGTTTACTATGATTGAAGTTTCAAATATCCATTACTATTACAACAACTAAAATTAACTAACTCAAAGGTTTTGGAATAAATACTAATCATCATGATGATGTCCATAATATTAGTCCTTGTAAAATGTTGGTTAATTTTGTTGGTCAAATTGGGATAATTTGCTTTATAGTTAATTATGGACAGGTTTTATTGGTAAGCAATTTAGGGTATACACTTGTTGTATACATTTGTGGAAGGAAGAACACATTCCTGACTGGGTTTGAACCCAAGACCTTATGACTACACCGCCTAACCCAGTTTTTTCCACGATGTGGAAAGCACGTATACCTGACCATCAAAAAAATAACGTAACGTGTGCACAACAGCTAGGTGGCCTTAGGTGAGAGACCTGTGGTCAGTTGGTCCAGCACACAGGTACCATATATCTATCAAGGTCCTCTTTTAGTGGTAGCAAAGTGGTTGGTGTAATGGTTAGTGTGTCTGGTCTATACAATGTTAATGGTGTTAGCACAATATATATTATGTCTATGAGCCAATGTTAATGGAGTTAGCACAATATATATTATGTCTATGAGCCAATGTTAACGGTGTTACCACAATATATATTATGTCTATGAGCCAATGTTAATGGTGTTAGCACAATATATATTATGTCTATGAGCCAATGTTAATGGTGTTAGCACAATATATATTATGTCTATGAGCCAATGTTAATGGTGTTAGCACAATATATATTATGTCTATGAGCCAATGTTAATGGTGTTAGCACAATATATATTATGTCTATGATCCAATGTTAATGGTGTTACCACAATATATATTATGTCTATGAGCCAATGTTAATGGTGTTAGCACAATATATATTATGTCTATGATCCAATGTTAATGGTGTTACCACAATATATATTATGTCTATGAGCCAATGTTAATGGTGTTAGCACAATATATATTATGTCTATGAGCCAATGTTAATGGTGTTAGCACAATATATATTATGTCTATGAGACAATGTTAATGGTGTTAGCACAATATATATTATGTCTATGAGCCAATGTTAATGGTGTTAGCACAATATATATTATGTCTATGATCCAATGTTAATGGTGTTACCACAATATATATTGTGTCTATGAGCCAATGTTAATGGTGTTAGCACAATATATATTATGTCTATGAGCCAATGTTAATGGTGTTAGCACAATATATATTATGTCTATGAGCCAATGTTAATGGTGTTAGCACAATATATATTGTGTCTATGAGCCAATGTTAATGGTGTTAGCACAATATATATTATGTCTATGTGCCAATGTTAACGGTGTTACCACAATATATATTATGTCTATGAGCCAATGTTAATGGTGTTAGCACAATATATATTATGTCTATGAGCCAATGTTAATGGTGTTAGCACAATATATATTATGTCTATGAGCCAATGTTAATGGTGTTAGCACAATATATATTATGTCTATGAGCCAATGTTAATGTTGTTAGCACAATATATATTATGTCTATGAGCCAATGTTAATGGTGTTAGCACAATATATATTATGTCTATGAGCCAATGTTAATGTTGTTAGCACAATATATATTATGTCTATGAGCCAATGTTAATGGTGTTAGCACAATATATATTATGTCTATGAGCCAATGTTAATGGTGTTAGCACAATATATATTATGTCTATAAGCCAATGTTAATGGTGTTAGCACAATATATATTATGTCTATGAGCCAATGTTAATGGTGTTAGCACAATATATATTATGTCTATGAGCCAATGTTAATGGTGTTAGCACAATATATATTATGTCTATGAGCCAATGTTAATGGTGTTAGCACAATATATATTATATCTATGAGCCAATGTTAATGGTGTTAGCACAATATATATTATGTCTATGACCAGACTAACTGTATCAATAGCTATGTGCAGACTAACTGTATCAATAGCTATGTGCAGACTAACTGTATCAATAGCTGTGTGCAGACTTACTGTATCAATAGCCATGTACAGACTAACTGTATCAATAGCTATGTGCAGACTACCTGTATCAATAGCTATGTACAGACTAACTGTATCAATAGCTATATGCAGACTAACTGTATCAATAGCTATGTGCAGACTAACTGTATCAATAGCTATGTGCAGACTAACTGTATCAATAGCTATGTGCAGACTAACTGTCTCACTAGCTGTGTGCAGACTTACTGTATCAATAGCTATGTACAGACTAACTGTATCAATAGCTATGTGCAGACTAACTGTATCAAAAGCTATGTGCAGACTAACTGTATCAATAGCTATGTGCAGACTAACTGTATCAATAGCCATGTACAGACTAACTGTATCAATAGCTATGTGCAGACTTACTGTATCAATAGCTATGTGCAGACTAGCTGTATCAATAGCTATGTGCAGACTAGCTGTATCAATAGCTACGTACAGACTAATAGGCCAGCAGCAGCAGTGGCAAAAGTGGCTTAGAAATCAACTTCCGTGGAAAATCTGTGAAGGCAGAAAAACTTGTAGTGTTTCTAGGGCAATCTTTTGTGCTCTATCTGATGGTACTACCCTACCTTAGCACAAGTTGCACAATAACGAGATAATCTTAAAAAAATGTTCAAAAATAGCCGAAATTTGCAATTTTTTAATGATTTTCAACAGTGATGGCAAAAAATTGATGCATGTTGTGAGCATGACTGTTGGGTATGTTAGAGATGGGTATCTATGTGTGTTTTTGGTAAAGTTTCACATGAATTAAATGAACGGAAGCAACACTAGCAATGATCTTTTACCACCCCCTGCAACATATTGTTACAAAATTAGGAGTTGTCTCCCATGTTTTGATTTTTATGCAATTAATTGCGCAATCAAAATCATTTATGCTCCTAAATGCAGTGAGAGGAATTGGACTTTTCACATTCTATGCGTATGTACCTGTCATTCCTCTTATTTATGTGTGCAGTTGACTTATTTCAGGTTCTTGTAATTCTACACTCCAGGTATGTTAGTGTATTGGAAAACCAAAATCTGTTACAGAGCTAACAGCAATACCAATATTTCACAAGGCCCCATCAAATATGGTTGCAATTATTAGATAGTGTAGGTCTTAAAAAGTTTACGAGATCAGAATATGTTAAATATAAAGCTGCGCAATAAATAACCAATCCCATTTGAGTAAATTTATCACTGTTGATATCTAGTATAATTATGAATTCTGAGTGTTAATGACAGTATACAATGTTCTTTTAAATATCTTCCTCCGTGTACATGCCATCGCCTAGCAACTCGTCCTCATATTCGTTGATGTCGTTGTTTTGGCGCTTTGCATTGCAGCTGCAGAGTGAAGTACACTTAAGTTGAGCAGAAAAGCAAGAGCCTCTTCCAAGGCATGTTTCTTTCCTACAACGGCAGCTGGTCAGTTTGAGCACTTCTGGAGAGGCTGGTGTCACTTTGGGCTTCTATTGCCTTCTGAAGGGCCATAGCAACATGGAACAATTCGCATTTCTGATTAAACCCGGAGCTCACTGTTGATATATCCATGGCTATACTGTCCACCAAGCTCTCCGATTCGCTGGAACTGAATGAAGAAATATTAAAGGAGTTGTCTGATCTTAAGATGGTAGCACTCTTTGAAGCAACAACGAGGCTCTCATTCCGTTGCGTTGGTTGGTAGAAGTTGAGACAGTGGGCATACTGCTTTTTCCGCCGATAAAGCAACCATTGCCTGCTATAAAGTACATGTGTGTGAATTAGGGGAGTGAGTCTTGTTTAAAATCACCAGCACAAAAAAGCACATTTAATATGCCATAGTGTTTATCGATGCCGACCTACGAAGATTACCTACCTATAGTCTTTTGTTTTGAGCTCATTTGGTTGCATGCGTTGGTACTGGCTAAGCATTTCAACTGTGACAGGACAAGACCTTCAATTATCTGCTTAGAAAATGCATCCCAACTTTCTGTTAGAGCTGAACTTGGTTGCGTTGGTCTGAAAAATAAGCATGTAGTACCTATAAACTCGTCATATTTGAAGTAACTGTGTGCATTGCACAAAATCTTTCATTCACTGGATTAGTAGATATATATAATTTAATTTGCAATTAGTTAAATCAATGATTAGCTTAAAAGCAGTAGACACTTTTAGCCATCCAGGATCCTCCACACGATACACACTGCAGATGAATTGAATCAAATAGAATTGAGGAAGTTTGGAAGCATGTGTTAAGTTAAAAGTATGAATACTGCAATATTGCAACAACCAATACAGAAAGAAGAATGTGACAAAAATATTGAGCTTGCTAGCAACATCACAGGGAAAATTAATAATGATAATAATAAGTTAATTTCATCAAGAGACATTTGACTACCATTAGTTGAAACCAATCAACATCTCAGTTTCTAGCAAGTTCCACACGATTGTTAAACGAATAGAAAGATAATTGAACTGGAACAATAAATAATATTAAGTGGTTGAATATCAGTTGGTAAATAATAATCAAATATAACTACAACAGAAAAAGTTGAGACTACCATCAACAAATAATAATAAATCATAATTTATTATTAACAACAAACAACTTGCAAAGAAATTATTTTTTTTATTATTTATTACAGCAAGTAGTTTAAACTTAGAGCAACGATATGTTGTTACCTTTCCTTTTGGACTTTGTGCTCTTTGCAGCTTCGAAAAACTGGCAACCATTAGATAGCAGCTCTTGTGTGCATAACAACGATGGGGTTCACGTTGTTGTTGGCTCACGACATCATTGCTGCTACTGTCATCATCATCATGTGGTGGGCATATTATTGTTTTATCTGCTATTACATTACAGCCTGTGCGATAGTCCTCTCCAACTCTTTGTTAGTATTGACCCATTGTTTAGACCTCTCTATGGTGGTGTTACATTGGTATGCAGTTAAAAGTTGTGGGATTTCATTGTTATTTTTATTACTGACGTGGATTACACAGCCGCGATGGTCGGCCATTTTTCTAAACATGTTGTTGACAGGAAACGGTCTTCCTATTGGTTTATTGTCAACACAGTGATTTTTAATTGGCTAATCGCGTTGCTGCAGTAATATGAACAATCCACAAACCCGTGAATCCACAGAAACTTTGCCAAAATTTTAAACTGCAAATAATTTGTTATTGTGCAATTTATTTTAAGGTAGGCTAGTAAAATGTGATATAGTATGAAATATAGTACACAATTTTAAAGCTAATTTTCTGCCTTCATGGATTTTCCACGGACTTGAACAATACAGAGGGCTAGCTGCTGGCCTATAACTGTATAAATAGCTATGTGCAGACTAACTGTATCAATAGCTATGTGCAGACTAACTGCATCAATAGCTATGTGCAGACTAACTGTATCAATAGCTATGTGCAGACTAACTGTATCAAGACCTATGGGCAGACTAACTGTATCAATAGCTATAAGCAGACTAACTATGTTAATGGCTATGTGCAGACTAGCTGTATCAATGGCTATGTGCAGACAAGCTGTATCAATAGCTACGTACAGACTAACTGTATAAATAGCTATGTGCAGACTAACTGTATCAATAGCTATGTGCAGACTAACTGCATCAATAGCTATGTGCAGACTAACTGTATCAAGAGCTATGTGCAGACTAACTGTATCAATAGCTATGTGCAGACTAACTGTATCAATAGCTATGTGCAGACTAACTGTATCAATAGCTATGTGCAGACTAACTGTCTCACTAGCTGTGTGCAGACTTACTGTATCAATAGCTATGTGCAGACTAGCTGTATCAATGGCTATGTGCAGACTAGCTGTATCAATAGCTACGTACAGACTAACTGTATAAATAGCTATGTGCAGACTAACTGTATCAATAGCTATGTGCAGACTAACTGCATCAATAGCTATGTGCAGACTAACTGTATCAAGAGCTATGTGCAGACTAACTGTATCAATAGCTATGTGCAGACTAACTGTATCAAGACCTATGGGCAGACTAACTGTATCAATAGCTATATGCAGACTAACTGTATCAAAGTATGTCACTAATATTTAAACTAGAATCATTGTTGGAGTTATGTTCTCAGTATACTTTGATTCCAGATGGAAGAGACAACTCCAATTTGACACTGTGCAGCTACAACCTTTTTAGTAAACTTATTTACATCATTAGCACAGCCATCCACATCAGGTGAAACCTTTCTGTTGCTGTTACCCAGCTCTCTCTCTCTACCACAGCCAGAGAGAGGAGCGAACATTTTGTCCATTTAATAAATGGACGGCTGTGTTTCAGCCTGAGCTTGCTAACAGTTGCAGAAGTTGCTCGGTTTTCTTTTCAATTGTCTAAGTCAGAATCGTTTTGTGCAAAAGATTTAAAACAATGATTCCTCAATAATGTCATTTTTTTGTCTTATCAGATGATGTCAGTATCATAAAACAGGAAATTATCTTAACTGGTTGTCACTTGCGATAAAAAAAACTAGATGATTGGTAATGTCCTTTCAGTCATATCAGTTGAGGGAGATAACTCCTACCAGGTGTTGACTGCCATTTGAGTGTGGTGACTTACAATTAATTAGATGGTTAAGTTTATTCAAAGATTGTCTGTTTGTAGAGAAAGTAAAGATGGGGTAGCGCTTTGGTTTGGACTGCAACTAGTAATCTCTCACCGTCTAAAAATTGGTTAGTAAAATTTTGTACATCCAAATATTTATAAATTAATGTGTGTAATACATGAGTGAATTATGTGTGAGTTGTGTAATATATGCAATTGCAATATTCATTTGTTTGTTTATATAGTTTGTACAAACAAACACACAGTAACTATATACTCAGGTATAACTATTATGTTATTGATTGTATCACAACATCCTGTAAATCATTTGGTTGAGTGATTTAACTGTGGTCTATACTCAAACAGCATCAGTTGTGTTTGTTATACAAATCTGATCTCTTTCTATGAGCTATTTATATATTTATGTTATATATTTTGTAGTCAAGTATTGAGGAAAAGATAATGGCTACCCCTTCTAAACTGATGAAGGTTATATCAGCTCTGTCATCTGATGAAGGAAGTGTGTCATCTGATGAAGGAAGCTTGCCATTTGATCTAGAACGTTTTCCATTTGACAGACCAGGTATGTCAAGTAATATGCTGCGTTTACAGTATGAGATTGTCATTTACAATCAGGAAGTATTTTCTGGATTATTCCCATGAGTTTTTATTTGAGATTATGGCAGCGGGCATCGCACTTGCAGCTAGTCAACACATGACCAAACAATTTGTATTATTTATGTTTAATAATATTTTTGCTCATCTTGTACTACAGTGACTGCTGGTTTGTCTCGTCTTGTACACAGTGACTGTTGGTTTGTCTTAGTAGATAACAATGAAATAAATTATCAAAGACATTTGATAATAAAAAATTAGATCAAAGTGTAAAAATAGTAAATATATTCAGAGACTAACGGATTTCAGCACCAAATAATATTTGAGCCGTTTTTGAAGCATTAAACTTTGCTGTGATTCTTCTTACAATTCTATTTTATCACTTTCCCTTTAGACTAAGTTTCTATCAATTAACCATACCCAATAAATAAATACTCTATGCCGGAGACTTTAGACTGAGTTTCTATCAATTAACCATACCCAATAAATAAAGCGATCAATACCAATAGTAGTTGATAATAAGTAGAAATAGCCAGTAATAATGTAGTAGTGATGATGTAAATAGTACCTTATTAGTAATAATAACTGATATCAATAATTAATTATTAAACCACTGAGATTATTTGATCAATCAATCAATGGACATTAACAGATGCAGCTATTACAAACAGTGCAAATAAAAGAAACATATTCTAACAGTACTTAAAAATACCCCACCTGAAAAAGCTTTATATAAATCAACGGCAAAATCCATAATTGATGGGTTTTCCCCAATTACGAAAAGTTTTCTCCTGGCGTGTGTCTCTACCTAACAATAATGAATAAATATTAATATTTTAATGGGTTTGCATCGAATTGTCTCACATGGAGATTTGCTGACCCTTGATTCCAGCATAAACACTATAACATGATGTATTGCCTTGAATTGAAGCCTGAGAATGCACCAATAACAAGCCCAGTGAGAAGCATAGAGTTAGAGATAGAGGCTTAAATCAACAAATAGCGTTAATGCTGTTTCCTGTTTGTCAGGTTGGCGGTGGTGTATATAATACACACAATAGCAGTCTACTGACGATCAGTTTTATTGTGGTTAGTATAGAGGTGTAGTCCCATTGTTGTTAGTATAGAGGTGTAGTCCCATTGTTGTTAGTATAGAGGTGTAGTCCCATTGTTGTTAGTATAGAGGTGTAGTCCCATTGTTGTTTGTATAGAGGTGTAGTCCCATTGCTGTTTGTATAGAGGTGTAGTCCCATTGTTTTTTGCTAAAGAATTGTTTGTATACTTGATCAGAGTTCAATGATAACAATGGAAAGAACAAATCGTGCTCATAAACCACTTTTTGATATGATAAAATCATATTGACTAAAATTATAGTGGTGTACTATTAATGAGTTATTAAATTGTAAATGAAAATATATAAATAAAAAAACTAGTCGGAAAAATTAATATTGTTGTAAAAACCTTATTACTGTATTTTTGTTCTGCAGAGTAAACAAGATAACCAGAAAAATTGTTTCACTCTATTTGTAATCAAAAAACTTGAAAATTTAATGAAATTTAACGTGAAAATATTTTTGAATCTTTTTTAAAATTAATAATTTATTAAATGGCAATCATTGTAAACGCCAAACTGGAACCTTGAGCGGGTGAGTGTTACCGTACCGTCGCTGCACAAAACTTCTGCCCAACCCATGTATCTGCCTCTTCCAAGAGCTTGTCGGTTTGAAAAATATGACACGTGATTCGATTTGAAACATTTTCTCCATGATTTGATGTTTCACAGTCGTATTTATTAAACTGATCATCTTTATTTATAACATCTGATTGCTTCAAAGTAGTACAACAAGGGGGGGGGGAGGGAATCAGCATCAACACAGTTTTGGAGTTGCCTGCACTACTTGTTGGAGATGAGATAATTTCGAAGTAAAGTATCCTTAATAAATTATCTAGTCAAAGACGGAGTTGTAATTTCGTTCTACTTTATTTCACGATGAATGAAAGAAAATGAGAAGCTAGGTATGTTGTAATACAAAAGTACAAACATAATACAGCATAAACAAATAGATTTCTGCAAACTTTTCTCTAAAATATGTATTTGATTAATAATAAATGATAATTTTAATAATTGTTATAAATAATATTGACCATCTTTGTTCATTGTCAATTTACAACTAACAACTTATTTGTTTACATCACCGTCAACTGCTAATCCTTCACATTTCTTTCTTTTGCAATCAATTTGCTCAGTTATAGAAGCATCTTCTCCTTCATCTCAAGTCACAGCAATTATGAAAATATCCCTTAATACTATGATAGACTTTTCCACTACTGCCGCCACAATGGCTTCTACACAGGAAACTGACCTGATGTGCACAAGTTCATCAAAAAATTGTTTAACATTAGAACTTTAGGAACTATTTTTTTTTTTTTTTCCCAAAAATAATGGGTCGAGTTTGTTTGGAAAAACATTTCATAAATCTTTGAAAAGTTTATGAATATCCCCCAGTCATTTTTATATATGAGCAATTTTTAGATTTGCTGTGAGTGGTGGTAGTTTGCAGATCATCAAAGAATAAAATTAACATTGTGGATATAAACGTGAAATCGGGGAGCTCTACCTCTACGTCTATGGTGAGAAGTTAGTCATTTGTGAATGTTTGACTGCCCAGTGCCTAGTAGCTAAAGTATAACTAATTTATGGTAAAATAGGAATCCCAACATTCCTTAGTAAATAATAACATAATAATCTGCTAGAGGAAGTCTATGACATTACATTGTGAGCAGAAGATAGACCATCACAAAATGAAAATTTCACTAGAAGAAAGAAGATTCAATATTTCTATGCATGTTATTATTGAACAATTGTTTTTACTTTTAATAATTTCATAGAAAAAGTCTGCTATCCATCCACAAACATCATGGTATGTTGTTCACATATTTTTGTTTGGCTTCCTCACTTGTAGCATTGTTGTAATTCACCCATAGAGGTCAAGGCCTAAGTTTTGCTGAAATTTTAAGTGGCGACGATACACCTGCTCTAGGTTCCGATTTGGCATTTATCACGATTACCATGTAAAAGATTATTAGTTTTTAAAATAATTTGAAACTTATTTTTAAGGCAAATTTGGTCAAATTTATCTTTTTCTTGACTAGAAATAGAATTCTTCTATTTGTTTGGCCACCTACAGAACAACAGTACAATAATAGGGATTTTAAGACAGTATTATTATGTTACCAATGTTTTTTGCTATCATAATTTTTCATTTACAATTTAATAACTCCCTAATAGTACCTCACTATGACTCATCAATAGTACCTCACTATGACTCATCAATAGTACCTCAATACGATTTTCATCAGCATAAATGTATACGTTGCAGTTTCATACTATAAAAAACTGATTTATTTATTAGCACAATTTGTTTTCCCATTGTTATGATTGAATGCCGGTCAAGTGCGGAAACAGTTGTTTAGAAAAGAGGGGCGGAGCTATATCTCTATAGTAGAGCCAATAAAATTGATTGGCAGTAGATTGCTATTGTGTGGTTTATATACTCCTCAGTGATTCTGATGAACCGGAAACACCATTAACAGAGTTTTGCTGAGTAATGCCTAATGTACATATAGCAATAGTGCTAGCGATTTTCCTTAGCGATAGGGAGAATCTCTCCCCTACATTGCGCAACTTTTCACTACTACCCATTCTTTTGCGATTCCTGTCAAACTCGCTGTCACAAAGCATAGCATGGAACTTGATACATGATCGTTGAGAGACCGGAGCGGTGCAGATAACGAGACACTAGTGAAATTATGGATGAAGCTTTTTTGCGTTGTGATTGGTTGATCAAGAAATCGGCCTGAGATTTTTTGATCTGGATCAAAACCTGGCTATAACCTCAAAGAGCTCAATGCTAGCGATTACTTAGCCATTTTGCAGCAGCAGTTGCAAAATCACGCAATTGCTAGAAAATCGCTTGGTGACCGCTATATGTATATGCAACTTTAGGCCTCGATCTATACCTCTATGAATTCACAATAATGTTTTAACATTACCGAATTCTGATTGGTTTGAATGCTTTTGAGCGGTTTTGTATAAAAGCTCTTTGATTTCTATTGTTCAGTGCAGTTGTCTTAAGCCGTGGCCACACACACCTACGCTTTGTAGGAATATGTCGCTCTGGTGGCTACACACACATATGATTGATCACCGCAACACTACGGAGGGTCCAGTGAGGCAAAGAGAACATAATTAGTGAAAATGGTCATCATAATAATTGATTAATTATGATGTTTGATTACAATACTAGATAAATAATTTCATTATCCGTAATACAAAATTAAAGTTTATAAATAATGATAAGTTGTTTATAAATAAAAAATACTCTCCTTGATAGAAGTAACACATGGTCTGTTGGCCAATCAGTAATGACCAGGTCAAGGTTAAATTATAAAAAAGTTCACTAGAGTCGCCGAATTTTGTCCTTATATTTTATCCAATTGAGAGTGATTATTTAATAATAATTGTCCAATCACCGGCGCCAGGTAAAAAAATTTTTGCGTTAACCAACATGTTGGTCTACGAAATTGAGCGTTTTTTTTTTGTAAAAAAAAATGTCGCTTGAATAATAAAAAAATGCGTTTTCACTTTATACCGACAATACGTAGGTGTGTGTAGCCATGGCTTTACTGAGCTGTTTCCATGTGAGAAACCAAATAGAGGAGAAGATAAATCATTACCCCACCTTGTGTGTCTAGCTGACTATTGTCAGTTGAGCATTTGGTTTTCAATTTGTCAGAAGGAATAGGAGGTTATTCCTTGTTAGAAGGAATAGGAGGTTTTTCTGGAGCCAGAGTGTTATCAGCTCATTGTTGCCTTCGCATTGATAGAAGACGAGCATTATTAGATAGAGCATTGACCTCAAATTAATACAAAAAACTGTCATCAGTGCAGCTGTGAAGGACAATGATGTTGGTAGCCTACCTCTCATTTGTAACATACACCTGGATCCATCGTTGTCTCATCATGTATAATTTGGTCTAAAACCCCCATTGAAGAAATGTGATTAATAAAAAACAGTAATGTGTTTTCTTTTCATGGTTATCGTCAATTTTTTTCAGCTGAGCAAAGAAGTAAAAATTTTTACTAAATAAAATAATCACAGAAATACGCTAAATACTATTTGTACTAATTAATATTCCAAACACTAACATGAGAATAATAATAAGATAAACAATATAATGTACGCACCAAGGGGAGTCATTGTGGGTAAATCACTGGCCGTAGAGGTTTAACCATAAAATGGAAGAAACGATGCTTTCTCTATATGAATCTTACCTATTAAGGAACCCAGCGTTGTGTGAGACAGATCATCTACATGTATTTCCTTTCTTGCTGGCAAATGTGTAAAGCAACAGTTTTGTTTTGAAAAACCACATTAGATCGTATAGTTTGGTAACTTATTTTATAAAAGCCCAGGTGAGCATTGCATCATCGCATCGAGGCAGAAAATAGTTGAGTTTTGATCTTTTAAAAATGCTAAAAGTACAAAAGTCTTGGATTTGAGAACAAATAACAAGATTAAATCCTGCTCATACATCTGAGTGGCACAAAAGACTGAAACAGTTTTCATTTCTCTCACAAAGTGTTCTTGGCATGTATGAGGGTGGTAATACAGACCACCCTCTATTGGATCACTTGAATGTACAGACAAAGTCTAAATTTGTGGTCTGGTGAAGTCTTGGGTTGAACTAAGACTTGGTGACATTTGGTATATACTAGCATGTGGTCCAACCTATATCAATAGCTTAGTCTTCTCTCAGCTGTAGTTTTGTTTGATTAATTGTATGTATATTATATGGTCTTCTCTTGTAAGGTGATTTTATATATGTGCGTGCGTGTGTGTGTGTGCGTGTGTGTGCGTGTTTGCGTGTGTGTGATGTCTGTGGTATTATACTAGTCAGAATGTAATACTAAGTTATACTGGATGTAAATAGAGATGTATATATTATATTAGTCTATCATTGTGTAGCTTTATATTAAATATGTTTGTATTAAATATGTGACTGTTGAAGTTGGTACAACTCTACTAGTTGAATTTTACATTATCTACTCCTGTTGTAGTTTATAAAGTCTGGTATAGACACAGTGGACAGCCTGAAGTGGATAACTTGCCTTCTTTTCTTGACCTTTATCTATTGAGAGAGGTAAATGTGGAGGAGATAACTGCAGATGTCGGATACAACTACATCACCCACATGTGGTGTGATGGACACATTCCACCATTAGATGTAGTTGCACCCAAGTTAACTCATCTCAAGTTATCTCCACTGGTTGACCATTCAGAACTACAGAGGTACAGCTACTACTAAATACTACTACTTACATATCATAGTATGTATCAATGACTCACTGTACACTTATTGTACATTGTAGTATATTGTTATCCACAGATAGCATATAGTATATGAGATATTTATATATCTAACCATAAGACAAAGTAAACACATATATAGTATATGAGAGATTTATATATCTAACCATAAGACAAAGTAAACACATAGATAGTATATGAGAGATTTATATATCTAACCATAAGACAAAGTAAACACATATATAGTATATGAGAGATTTATATATCTAACCATAAGACAAAGTAAAGACATATAGTATATGAGAAATTTATATATCTAACCATAAGACAAAGTAAACACATAGATAGTATATGAGAGATTTATATATCTAACCATAAGACAAAGTAAACACATAGATAGTATATGAGAGATTTATATATCTAACCATAAGACAAAGTAAACACATAGATAGTATATGAGAGATTTATATATCTAACCATAAGACAAAGTAAACGCATAGATAGTATATGAGAGATTTATATATCTAACCATAAGACAAAGTAAACACATAGATAATATATAAGAGATTTATATATCTAACCATAAGACAAAGTAAACACATATATAGTATATGAGAAATTTATATATCTAACCATAAGACAAAGTAAACACATAGATAGTATATGAGAGATTATATATCTAACCATAAGACAAAGTAAACACATATATAGTATATGAGAGATTTATATATCTAACCATAAGACAAAGTAAACACATAGATAGTATATGAGAGATTTATATATCTAACCATAAGACAAAGTAAACACATATAGTATATGAGAGATTTATATATCTAACCATAAGACAAAGTAAACACATAGATAGTCCGAGGTGTTTGATTAGAAGGTTTGTCATGTGGTAATAAGCGGTAGATGTCCTGAACTGTCTCTTTCAAAATTAGTGACAAGAGAGGATAACTTCTAACTTTGATGCATGCATTCTTGCTATGTAAAGTGCTTCTCTTGTGAATATAAAAAATATCACAGTGTGTTGAAATAATTATTATTACTTTTGTTTTTATATATATAACACTTATGCTCATATGACAATATATATCATAACACAATGCACCTTATATGTCCTACATAGTAGAAATGTATACTCAACTCATTTATGCTATATTGTGGTGTAATTTATTTTTGCTTTCACGTAATTGAAGGGCCAATAAAGTACATTTGTTATCAGCTGTTATGAATTTTAAACACTTCAAGCAAGTATTTGTATGCATGTAATGATTATTGAATAGAAATTACTTCTGTATGTAATTTGAATAATTTGCGCCAATCAGCAGATGTACTGATCTTGCTCAACCAATCATTGCACAAACGATGAACTCTTTATATAAAAATAATTTCTGACTGAATCAAGGCTTGGACAAAATATTTACCTGTGCTCGTAAATAAGTTACTTGGTATAGTCCGCGTGCGGCCAGATCATAAACAAGAATAATGCACTATTTTCTGAATGAATAAAACTCAACATGGCACAGAATTAAGTCGATTTATATAGAAATCTGCTGGAACAGGTAAAACAGAAACTATTACCAGTATGATTTCAAGTCCAGTATGATTGTGGGAAAACTATTTTCAGCAGGCTTAGGTCCCAAATAAAGCTGTTTATTATTCATCAAGGTGACAGCTTTTTTGTTGTCAAAAGTTTTCGATTTTAGGATAATTGAAGTTTTTCATTCGTGCCAACTCTAACATCACTTTATATGTTTTACTACACTATTGATAAAATTCCCAGCACTTTGTGTAAAATAGTTACGTTTAGAGTTTTTAATTTTTATATTAAAATATTAATAACACATAGCATCATGGGACAGCTTGTTACAGGTGTGTTTGCCAGCTGGATCGATGAACAGCTGTCAATATTTATACTCAGGGACCACATCAACGTGCAGCAAATGCATCGATCAGACTTTTTCATTTTTTTATAGAATAATAGAAGATAATAACCTTCATTTTGGATAAGTTTGTGAAGTCTTAAAATTCCCGTGTGCATTGTAGCGCGAATAATTAATTTCCCATGTGTAAGCATTTTCTCAGTGGTGCTGATCATGTCATTAATTCCTTACTGGTACTCATATCATGGTGCTACAGGAAGTAGCAGATAGTGGTAGCGAGTAAAAAAATAAACAACTTTACGCCTGTCTGATTGACAACATTTATTTTGAAAAAATTCATTCTTGATTAGCTATTTCGGTGTTTAACAATAACATTTATCTTTATTGTTTTAACAAAATGGCTCTGCTTTTTATTATGATGATCAATTTATTATGATGGCTCATAAGGTTAGACGAACTCGTTTTCAAAATGTACGAACGAATTTGAAATAGTCTAGACGGTTTGCAAACTGTGTTTTACATTTGAAAATAATTGGGCAAGTGTAGTAAAATAGTCCAAGAAACTATGTTTAAAAACGGGCTTGTTGATTACAATAAATAAATTGTCGGCCTAAGCAGTTTCGAGATTCGTGCAATGAACTGTCTAACAATTGTAACTTTTGCAAAACGTATCGTTGTTTTGCAAATAATCCAAACTGTATAGAAATGATTCAGATGGTTCAGAAAATTAAAAACCATATGAGCGCTTAAGAAAAATTATGAATTATTTACAAACTATATGAACTATTTTTAAATAGTCTGAACTGTTTTAAAATATTCTAAACTATTTTGAAATAGTCGCGAAGGTTTGCAAAGCACATGGCTTTCGAGCCGAAGCTACCGCCATCATTTTGTTTATAGCCTCTATGCCACTTTACCAACAGAGGCGTAGATCAATAGACATAGAGAAAATTACTTAACTGTATAAAATTGTTGTTAAACATAAAATTAATTTTTTACATTTATAATTTGGTTGTGCATATTATTTAAAATATTATAAAACAAATAATTTTTAATAAATAAAAACAGCTTTTCATATATTCATAGAAAATTCAATTGTTCGGTGTTTAGTAAAACATAATCAATCGTGAATGGACTGGAGATCTATGATCAATAGAGCGAACCAGCACATCGGCTCGGAACTTTCAAAGCGTATGAACAATTTCACAAAGCGCTCAGAAGATTTCCAAAACTTCAGACTATTTCAAAAGCGTTCAAGCCTTTCGGAAATTGTTCAGACGTTTTGAGCCACCATAATTTATTTACAATATATCATTATTGTACACGATAATCATAATATTTGACAATACTTAACCACACATATAATTTTTATTTTCGATAAAAAATTATAAAATATTGTAACCGGTAATGAACTGCTTTGAAATAAATGTCACCAACCAGGGTACACATTAATTCTGTGCAATGGTTTGGTAGAGTTCGCGACCTTTAAGAATGCCTCGCAAATCAATTTTATTATTCCCATGGAGATGTTTTTTGCGATCCATTTAAAATATTGCTACCGACCCCTTTGCATTAAATAAATTGCGAAAATTAGTATTTATTTAATTAATTGTAGCCTATGGATACATCCAGCCAGCAAATACACCTTATAACCACCCCAACCTTATCTCAGAAAATTAGCAACTTGCAAGTTTTTTTTTAGGATTTAAAGGAAGCTGATTGTATTTTCATCTGATGAAGGTAATAAATAGGCTGTTTAACATCGGTATGGTATAAATAGTCTTCATTCACAATAATCAGTAATCAACATGAGAACCAGCCATTTTTATTGTTAACTGATAGTAACATACCCCATATATAAAGCAATTGTATTAATCACTTGATCAACCTCCTTCTAATCAAACTCCTTGGATAGTCACATTGTATGTACTTTGTATAACTGTATACTATGTATTTATTGGGGTCTAACTTCTCTCTCACAACTCACAGATCTATATATTATCTATTATATACTTTGTATAACTGTGTATTATGTATTTATTGTAGTCTAACTTCTCTCTCACAACTCACAGATCTATATATTATCTATTATATACTTTGTATAACTGTGTATTATGTATTTATTGTAGTCTAACTTCTCTCTCACAACTCACAGATCTATATATTATCTATTATGTACTTTGTATAACTGTATATTATGTATCTATTGTAGTCTAACTTCTCTTTCACAACTCACAGATCTATATATTATCTATTATATACTTTGTATAACTGTGTATTATGTATTTATTGTAGTCTAACTTCTCTCTCACAACTCACAGATCTATATATTATCTATTATATACTTTGTATAACTGTATATTATGTATTTATTGTAGTCTAACTTCTCTCTCACAACTCACAGCTCATCTATATATTATCTATTATGTACTTTGTATAACTGTATATTATGTACTTATTGTAGTCTAACTTCTCTCTCACAACTCACAGATCTATGTATTATCTATTATGTACTTTGTATAACTGTATATTATGAATTTATTGTAGTCTAACTTCTCTCTCACAACTCACAGATCTATATATTATCTATTATATACTTTGTATAACTGTATATTATGTATTTATTGTAGTCTAGCTTCTCTCTCACAACTCACAGATCTATATATTATCTATTATATACTTTGTATAACTGTATGTTATGTATTTATTGTAGTCTAACTTCTCTCTCACAACTCACAGACCTATGTATTATCTATTATGTACTTTGTATAACTGTATATTATGAATTTATTGTAGTCTAACTTCTCTCTCACAACTCACAGATCTATATATTATCTATTATATACTTTGTATAACTGTATATTATGTATTTATTGTAGTCTAACTTCTCTCTCACAACTCACAGATCTATATATTATCTATTATATACTTTGTATGACTGTATATTATGTATTTATTGCAGTATAACCTCTCTCTCACAACTTACAAATCTATATATTATCTATTATGTACTTTGTATAACTGTATATTATGTATTTATTGTAGTCTAACCTCTCTCTCACAACTTACAAATCTATATATTATGTATTTATTGTAGTCTAACCTCTCTTTCACAACTCACAGACCTTGATCTCTCAGGAAATTTCTTCCCCAATGGACTACCCAAAGCTATAACAAGACTCACCACATTAACTAAACTCTCTCTGAAGAGCTGCCGTCTCAACAAGCTACCAGATAAGTAAGTATAAGTAGTTATTATCTCACTACTAAGGATCGACCAGTCCTAGGGAGTTGTCTGCTCACATGATTACATAAATATGCAATCTACCTGCTGACTGATCAACCAAAGCTGAGTATGATACTAGTCCAAGTCAGCAGGTCTACTACAACTCTACTGATTCAACCGGTCAATGTACAGTTTACTGATACAGTTGTTACTAATTGCTGACTTTATTACATCAGCCACTGCTGTCGTACCACCTTTATCTGCTTGTCCAGCCAATCAGCTTGCGTATTACATAACAGCCTGTCAACTTCTCATTTATTTTATAACTTTTTTTTATTGTTTATTCTCAGTTCTGCTTTTAATTATTCATTAATATCCTTATAGTTTGCTGTCATGTAAGTGCTGCCAACCATCGCCGATTAACATCCTAGACTTTAAATACTTAAATAACAAAAATTATTAATAATCAGTCAGGTGTACAGGTAGTATTTAATAAATGTTACATACTTAAGCTACCGCCTATAACCTCAATACTAAAAAGAATTCACTTCAAAAAAAGTGCAGCAATGGATTTCTGCAATCCAACTTTGACTAAACCTTTCTTAGAATGTACCAGAAGTATTGAGATAATGTATTTGTTATTAATTATTGTAGTTTGGTCTTGTTTCTGTTGTTCGTTGTTGGGTGAATTGCTGCTTTCAGACTATGAATGTTTTTATCCCGACGGTGTGGGTGGTATAACCATCCCCCTCACAGTATAAGTATGGACGTTGTCAATTAACACTTATTATAAATGCCAGAGTGCATCAATACATTATGTAATAGAGCACTCTGATAAATACGTTTTATTATTCTCCTAGTCTGAAGGCGTAATGCTGCACACAATAAGACCGATATATTTTCATCACTTTTGTAGTAATATTATAGACTCTGGAGTAATCAGTGTCTATATCAATCTTTATCCAGAAAAGTTGTGTTGTTTTAAGTAAAATCCAGCAAGATACAAAACAATCGAGTTTTTCAACTGGTAGATAAAAATCCTCCTGGAACCTGAAATTGAAACAAAAATCAGTGTTGACCCGAGTTTAAACTGATTACTTAGACCCTTCTATTCCATCCATTCATTTACTGGTTAGTGTTCATTTCTTATTTGACAAATTTTTACTTTTTTTGCTAACTTTTCTAATCACTACTACTCTTGTTGTTGTTATTCTTTTATTATTGCCAATAATAATCGATTATAATCAGTAATTGACGATAATAGTTAAATTGTTATTATTGATATTGTAATGGATTCCGGTCTGGTTCCACGGATATCCACTATGCTCAAGTATTATACCTCTCTCCAGAGGGGACACTGTGCCCCTCGACAGTGCCTACTGTGTAATAATGCAACTGAATTATCCGATATAGTTAGAGCCCATGGCTCACACAAACAACATTGAGTGCAGTTTGAATACTGGCTTTATTCTCAATAGGCGAAGTCCTAGGGTGGCAATCCACTAGGATTAGTGGAAAGACATGAGAATGAATGTAATGAATAGAGGTTTAGTCAACCTTTCTATAGGTGAACTGACAGGAAGTAATAACATATTGTATATAAGAGTAATAGCACAGGAAGTTGATCAGCCAATACAAACAGATATCTAAATAGTCAACGAATCAGCTAAGGTAAATATTTAAAGGTAAAGAGAGCCAAGTGGCTAAAGGGCGGAGTCCTGTCTCCATGGTCCAATCATATGTCCTAAAGGGCTCCAAGGCTATATCTAGCTTATGGTCTACTTGCCACAGGAAGGGTACTGAGGAAGGGACTTCCGGTTCTCTGCGTTGGAAAAGATCCTAGGTAACTTTGTGGTTCTTCCTCTATGACGGCCATCTTGTGCGGCCCAGTATAGTTATCCCGGGTTGGTAAGAGGTCGACACCGGCCCTGCAGGGGTCAATACCGGCCCTGCATACTATGCCACCGGCACAGTACAACTTCCCACCTATCCAACAGTCTGCCGAAAGCTGTAGGTAGAAGTCTAGCGCATTATCCTCAAAGGGTGAAGAGTAAACTACCTCTTTACTATGAACTTTCACCAAAATCTACGACAATATTTGTACGACTAACTATCCTTGAATAATTATTAGAAAGTAACCTGATATACTTGTGATTGTAATCAACATAACTATTAATTACTAACTTTCCATGTAGCGCTACATAATGGTGTCATGGCTCAGTGCTTCTCAATAGCGATAAACCATCACGCTTTTCCATGAGCCAGCAATTACAGAAAGCCAAAGGTCATGAACCCTAATTAGCGAGTCAACGGCGACTTTGAGCTAATGAGTCAATGAGTGAAACTACTGTATGAAGGAAAATTGTTTCCACAAACAATTGGTTTTAAATGCTTTTCTTGTGTTTGTTTCATCTAATGCTACATACTCCACAGGAAAAAGTTAGAAGCAGCAGTGCTTGGCTAATGTGTAATTTATTTATTAAACTGAAAATAATTATTTATTTTTATTATTATTTAACCACGGCCAATTGATTATTTATTATTATTTACTTTTTATTATTATCAATATCTAAAATAGGGAAAAAAACAATTAATATAAAATAAAACATAAATATATTTGTGATCACTAATTCTGCATCATTTTTAATTAATATAAGTGGTCTTGAAAGGCAACTGTCTCATATCACTGAAATTTCTGTCCAAATTATTTAATTATATTGACTGCAGTGATGCTGGAAATACAATACACGCATGTGCAAACCAGTAGCGCTACGGCATTCCCTATTTCCATAACGCTTCAGTGGTCTGGCGTTATTATAAGTCGCTACTTAGTAGCGGCTTTCAATAGCGCCACATAATCACGACTTCAGTAGCGATATAGCCATTTCCAAGAGGGGAAAACCCGTGGCGCTACGGCGTAGCGCTACGGCGTAGCGCTACGGCGTCGCGTCATGGAAAGCCACTAATTGTTACTGTTCGTTTGTATTTGTTTATCATCCAGTTCAACATTCTATATCGTTATTACCTGATTTTATAACCAATGGTAAAAGTTGCGAAGTAGTTTTTTTGGTGTTAATTTCAAAGTGATTAATCACCCATTACTTCAGTTATAATGTCCGCTATATTAACAAGCTTGTGCTCATTCCATGAATGTCGGTTTTTTAATAGCAAAAGTGTAAATGAATTAATGCCTTTATACAAATAGAGACTGCACTACTACATTAAAGATAAATCGATAGATGTACATAGATAGAGATTGTGTTACTCTATTAAACACGAATCAATAGATGTACATAAATAGAGATTGCACTTCTCTATTAAAGATAACTCAATAGATGTACATAAATGCATGTTCCACTACTCCGTTAGAGAAAAATCAATAGACGTACATAAATAGAGATTGCACTACTCTATTAAGAGATAAATCAATAGATGTACACATATAGAGATTGCACTACTGTACAGGATTTTAGTATTGTGTGGTAGATA
Organism: Cryptosula pallasiana; assembly: GCA_945261195.1. Classification (NCBI taxonomy): domain Eukaryota; kingdom Metazoa; phylum Bryozoa; class Gymnolaemata; order Cheilostomatida; family Cryptosulidae; genus Cryptosula; species Cryptosula pallasiana. The sequence continues at coordinate 13,412,092 of OX183130.1, read as the reverse complement.
ACTACCTGTAGAATTCCCACTGTTTGCAAGTACCATTAATTAGTGCAACGTATATGTAGTTTGTTCATTTTTTTCTGCTCGCTGTTGTTCTCTACTATTTGACTTTTCTAGTTGGACCCAGTTCAACGAGGGCAAACTGACTAGGGCCGACTTGCCCGTGGAAGCAAGAGATTCGATTGCCGACAGTGGCGGCGGCCATATGTGTTGAGGGCCAAGTTGACCAAACACTTTTTTGACGAAGTTCCGCCTGCGCTGGTAGTCGGGTGAGACCAAGTCGTGGTAGTTATTCCTGCTGCTTGTGTCTGTCCCTCTGATTAGTGGAGTGTAAGATTGTTCTGAGAGCTAGGGTAACTCTGCTTTATTATCGATGATGCATCAGATTTTATACAATTGTCGAACAAAAGATCCATAAAACATGCCTTGCTGGTTACATAAATGATAAGTGTTTATAATAATACTTTAGTGGAAAAAGGTAAAAAACCTATAAATAATAGTTATAACATAATTTATATATGCACTTGTGTACTATAGGATTGTTCGCGGTAAAGTATACATATGTTGCTATGGCAATGGGTGTTTGCGTTGTTGATGTTCCTCACACACTCCGCCCCATTGGCCACTGTGGGACCAATACAAAAAATGGGACCCTCACTCCAAGTTAGCACAATAAAGTATTACAAATATAACTTGGTAATGGCTACACAGAGGAAGTCCCTCTCTCCGTTGATGTGCGTCTTCAATTCCTCCTCCTTCTGTAGGTACTTGTAGGCCTCTGGTGACTTGATACAATTCTTCTTCACATCTTTTATACTTCTCATACCTTTCTTCCCTTCTCTCTTCTCTGATTCTTCTCATTTCTTCTGGTCTATCATTTTTTTTCTTCTCCTCCTGCCACCATGCTTCTCTTCCCCACTCAGCAGTTATCATGTCCTTGGAATTTCCTATGGGTCCATATCCTGCCTTTGTTTTGGGCACGATGCTTTCTTTTGTTTCTTTTTGCGTGGTTGCCTGCTTCACTTCTGGTACTGGCTCTAGTTCAGCCCTTTTCAGTGGCACCTCTTCAGTCTTTGGTCCTGATCCATTTTTTATTGGTACCTTGCTGATCCGGTCTTTGATTGGTGATAGTGACCCATATGCTGACGGACCGTTCCAGTTCATGAAGGTACAGACTTTGGGATATGTAGCTGCGTCTTCTTCGAACAATGGCTGCCCGTCTCCTCTATGAGCCATCATGCCATTATGGTGGCGAATGTGCTTCAGTATGGTGTCTCGAGAGACGCTTTTCTTCCCACATGTGCAAAAGCAAAATGTATAGTGCTGATGCATGTGGTAAGCAATCCTTTTTTGTGTACGTCAGTTGGCAGACTGTACACTGCCGTCGATCTTTACCTTCTTTTTTCTTTACAGCTTGTTTCAGCATTTGCAGCGTCTTCGTTGACATCCAGCTTTCTCTAGGCTTAGTCGTGGAAGGTGGAGGTGCTGCTGGTTGGTCTTTCCTTGCTTGACACGGGGAGACCCTGGTTCTTGTTTTATGACAAAGATGTTTGTATTCTTACAGGTGATAATGAGTGCCTACGCACTACTTATTTTTGAGAAATTCTGCTGCGGCTGGGTTGTTCCTTCCTGTCCCGTTCCTGTATGGTGTTATCTGGTGGGAAGTTTTCTATTGTCTCGCTTAATATACTTTCTGTTATCGCTGGCTCCTCTTCCATTGAGTGGCGCGCATCATCCTTGTTGTCCGCCATTCTTTCTTTTAGTAGTTCTGCTAGTTGCTGTAGGAGGTTGAGATGTGCTTCTGGTGGGCAAGTAGGTGTTGATACAAAAGGCTCGGTTGTCGTTTCATTTGTATCTTCGCAGTTGTGGCTGTTGGCTTTTTACTCATCGGTTACTATTTTTTTTTTTTTTTGTGGCCGCGTGCTATCCGGGCAGTGACGACGGTTGGCAGTTAAGTTTTTTCCTGCGTTGCTTTTACCGCAGCACTGGTTTGCTCCCGTCGGTGATCTCTCGGGGAATTGCTTGCTCTTGCTGTGTTATTAGTGTTGCTCGTGTTGGCTCTAGTTTTGTTGTGTCCCCTGGTTTTTTGGATAGATTTTTCCAAAGGAGTTTTCTTCCATGCGGTTTCTGACATCTGCAGCGTTAGTGCATGGTTTATACTTAATTTTTTCTCTCTTTTTCATTATTGTGTTTCCTGTTGTCACTTTTCTACTCTCTTCCGGGTTACTTGCTTTCTTCCTCTGGGTATTGTAGCAGTGATAATCTGTGAAGTTTTGTGGTGGTTTTCTAGCCCGTTGTGGCCTTTCATTTCCACTGGGTTGGGTGGCTGTGCTAGGTAGAGGTCGCCACTCTGTTTTTTGCAGAAGGTGGTTTCCATCCTCTTTCTTGCAGGGGGTGTGTCAGAGGGCTGGGTAACTCTCCCTCTGGAGTTGTCTCTCTTTGTGGTTCAGGCTCGCTCAGCCGGCTTTTTATTTCAGTTGTAGAGCTATCCATGGGCTCCTTCTCCTGAGGGGTCTCTGCAATATTTGTCAGGCTCTCATCTACCGGTGCTTGGAGTTGGTTTGTGGGTTGTTCCTTCCTAACTGGTGACTGGTTTGCTACGGGTTGGCTCTCTGTACGATTGGCTGGTGCCTCATTCCTATAGGCTCCTCACATGTAAGGACTTACTGCCTGCTCCCTGCTCACTGGTGCCTGCCCAACTGCCTCTTGACATGTCATGTATTGTATTAGCCGGCGGCCATTTTGTGTGAACCCTTATCCATCCTTTTCCAAGCGATATGCCTTGTTCGGGTATGCTTCCCTTGGTCCAGCAACTTGGGGTTTATGTCATACTCCCCAACCCGCGCATGCATACCATTCAGTTTTTCTTCTTTGATCAGCTGAGGAACTTGTTTTTTGCTAGCACCAGGGCTACATCTAATAGAGAAATAGTTGTTATCCAAAACAAACTTTACATTGAAATTTTTCATGTAATACTGCATTTCTCTGCAACACTGATTTATGCAGATAAATGGCCTTTCCTGAACTTACAAACCATAAAACTGTCCGGTTATATCGGTGGTGTAGGACTACTAACCTTCATCTTCGGTACGTGAACAGGGTGAGAGCAAGATCACAGTCTTTAACACTGAGCACATAATACTGGGCATTTGCTTCACAAAACTTTTGTATCCAAGACAGTAGAAAGAGGAGGTAACCATAATAAATAGTGTACGGCATGCATTAGTTAGAAATGGGTGCGATGGATAAGGGTTACAAAACGTAATATCGTTCCTCACTTGTTTGATGCTTTAAACGCACACATTATTGGCAATGATGGGCTGTTTACCTACCAAACAATTAGTATCACCTTTGCTTGCACTCACACACTTATGTATTGTATATCAGGTACTTTGTATAACTGTATATTATGTATTTATTGTAGTCTAACTTCTCTCTCACAACTCACAGATCTATATATTATCTATTATATACTTTGTATAACTGTATATTATGTATTTATTGTAGTCTAACTTCTCTCTCACAACTCACAGATCTGTATATTATCTATTATATACTTTGTATAACTGTATATTATGTATTTATTGTAGTCTAACTTCTCTCTCACAACTCACAGATCTGTATATTATCTATTATATACTTTGTATAACTGTATATTATGTATTTATTGTAGTCTAGCTTTTTTCTCACAACTCACAGACCTATATATTATATATTACGTACTTTGTATAACTGTATATTATGTATTTATTGTAGTCTAACTTCTCTCTCACAACTCACAGACCTCAATCTCTCAGGCAATGACTTCACCAGTGGACTACCCAACGCTATAACAAGACTCACCACATTAACTAAACTCAATCTGAAGGGCTGCAACCTCACCAAGCTACCGGATAAGTAAGTATAAATAGTTATTGTCTCACTACTAAGGATTGACCAGTCCTAGGGAGTTGTCTGCTCACATGATTACATAATTATACAATCTACCTGCTGACTGATTAACCAAAGCTGAGTATGATACTAGATCATGTCAGCAGATGTAGCCCGTTGGTGCACTCCACACAACGATTATGCACATAAAGTCGCTCATCAACAGTTTATAATCTCTCATGGGCTGTCACTGCTGAGTAAATCAAAATAGGAGAAAGAGACTTTGAGCGATCTGCATTGACCAATCAGCGTCCGGGAATACTAACACATTGTGAGCTCTGCCGGCACAAATCAAACATGCTTGGTTCTGAACAATCGCAGCAAACAGAGGCAATTTGCTTTGTCGACAGTAAAACAAATAACCGTTTTTCCTTTCCCGTGACAAAATCATTGTGCGTTGATAGGCCTTTAGGTTGTAATTTCTTACAAGTTCTCCATTTTTTGTTTAAACTACTATGTTTCACTCATAATAATCTGGAAACCTGTCACTCTTATTATAATTCGCAGTATCACAATAGAACTGCTATAGCCTCGTCCACACTGCTGACCAGGAGTGTATTGTTGAGTATGAATTGCTCTAGTTATGAACACTAAATCATGTTCACGTTTGCCAAATAATTTTTTATTTTTATGATCTTGACGCTGAAGATGGGCACTCAACTCATTCCTAAAAAGTGGTTTCCTAAAACTGCCCCCCCCCCCCCGCCCCCTACCTACCCGAATTTACATACCCAAAGCCCTGGAAATCATCTCAATACTAAAAAGAATTCACATCAACAAAAGTGTAGCAATAGATTTTTGCAATCCAGCTTCGACTGAACCTTTCATAGAGTGTAGCAGAAGTATTGAGATAATGTATTTGTTATTAATTATTGTAGTTCGGTCTTGTTTCTTTTGGTTCGTTGTTTGGTGAATCTCCGCTTTTAGACAATGAATCCATTTATCCTGAGGGTGTGGGTGGTGCAACCATTCCCCGCACAAGTATGAAACTGGTCAATTAAAAACTAGTATAAATACGCCTCTGTATTTTCCGAGTCTGAAATCATAATGCTGCACACAGTATCATCTGCATGCCTTCGTCATTTTTGTAGTAATATTGTGACGGACGGCGCCATTATCATATAACTCTGTGCTAACGTTCTATGTGTATTCGTTCTATGCCATGTTTTGTCATCACTGTATTTATCATTATTCAACATGTGCTTACTCATCCATTTACCTAGTACACACCTACTACCTTTTTATTCGCTAAGCAATGCCAATCAAGTATATCAGGCGTGCCCTCCTTTGTTGTACCTAAACTCTTTTGTACTCCTTTTTATAAATACTCATGTAAGCTATCAATAAAGTCAGAGTTAAGCCTTGCACACTCAGAAGTTCTTTGTTCACAAATAAGTTCAATTGCGCACAGTACATGCACGTATATTCAAAGCACTGCACTACAGTAGTACAAGCAGTACACCGAACCTCTGCGGGTCAGAAGTAGCCTTGGCTAATTCGACCCTCAAAGTTCGGCCACTGCCTTGATCTCAGAGCAGTCAATACAACAGACAGTTTGGCATCACCCTGCAATGGGCGACCACTATTGTTAGGGAGACTGTCGACCTGTAGGCGAGTTGTATTGCTGCTGGCACACTAGAAAGCCATCAGCAGTTAGGGAGGCTGTGCAGGTAGGCCAAGCTATCACGTACATACCCCTACAGTGAAATCCTGCACAATATTATAGACTTCATAGTAATCAGTAACTAACTATATCAGTATTTATCCAGATAAATTATGATGTTTCAAACTAAAACAAAGCGATTATTAGTGTCATTGAAATCTGAAGTGGGAAATGTAAAGCAATCAGGGTTTTCACCAGGTAAAATTCCTCTGGCACCTGAAATTGAACCAAAAACCTGCGTTCACCTGGATATATTACGATTCCTTGGAGCCCTGTATTTCATTCATTCATTTATTATCTGGTATTCATTTATCAATTGAAAACAACTAATTTTTACTTGCTAACTGTTCTAACCACTACTGCTCTTGTTTTTATTATCAATAATAATCGATTATACTCAGTAATTAATGAAACTATTTCAGGGGTTATTATTAATAATTTTATTATCATTTATCCTTGAATAATTATTAAAAAATAAATTCATATAGTCAATATTACTACTATTGTTACTATTTGTTTGTAATCTTTCACTCTTTTTTTGTTAAATTTGTGCATCCACCTACATTTTTGCACCAGTTGTATGCGCCAAGTTATAACTTCCGTTACTGATTATTTATTTTCTGATTGAAAAGAGAAGTAATGGTGGTGTAAATAACTGAAATCTAAACACAAATTACTTCCTTTTTTGCAATTAAAACTTTTCATCAAACAATTTAGGCTCTAATAATGTACACCTAGCTGTTTCCCACAAACCATTTAATACACATTCCCTACGCTTGTGCTTCTCTGCACACTTAATATATTAAACCTTGTCCATCACCATCTGGACAGATAATTGTCTTGTTAACAATAAATCTACTTTTGTAGCATTTTATTATTATTCTCTCTTCTGTTATTTATTACTATGATTCTTGTGATTATGATGAATAAGCAACAAAACTGTTTTATTTTTGTCCCACTGCTCCTTTTATCGCTATAACTATCTGTTTCTAGAGAAGATTATGTGATTTATAATGGTTACATTTAGTATCAAGCTTATGTACGAAAAAAGATCATTCAAACTTAAACTACAGTAATAAATAGTAAACCCCCACAAGATAATAGTACACAATAGTTATATAATAAGTAACTCCTGGTGGTTATAATCTCCACATGTTCGGCTGCATCAAAAGTTGGGAGACAACTCCTACAAGGTTCCAATTGTTCATTAGAGATAAAATAAGTTTGGCACATTCTGTTCAGATATATACAATGTAGTTTTGTTACACTCAAAGCTCACAGAAACCACATAAGAGACCCCAAAAGCCCTGTTTTCACCATAGCAATGTGTGGACAGACTATCTCCCCCACCTTTCTTTTCTCATATTCTTTACTATACTGTTCTATTACAAGGAGGGGTAACTCCCAATAGATATTTGATGCAATTGATGTGTAACTCGGTTAGTAACATTTGTACTTGTTGGTTATTGTGTAATTCTGACATGTGATTGGAGAGTTTTATTGGTTGTGTTATTGTAGGTTGAGTCAGTTGAGTCAGCTCACTTATCTTAACCTGGGCTTTAATAATCTGGTGGAGATTCCTTGTGTATTCCATTTGAGGGCATTGAAGACATTAGATGTCTCATACAACCGTCGGCTAACTACACTAGATGGGATAGTGCAACTGAGAGAACTTGTTGAATTTGAATGCGCTGACTGCCCCTCCCTTGTGTTTCCTCCGTACGCTGTCTGTCAGCAGGGATCGGATGCTATCAAACAATACTTCACAGATCTCAGCTCTACTCAAGGAGTGGAGTTGTCTGTAGTCCCAGTCTCCATTGCAGGTGAAAAGTTAGCTGGAAAGACAAGTATTGTACAAAGTCTACAAAATGGTCACCGAAGCCTCACCTACCGTGATGAGTACTCTCCGTTAGATGAAACTACCAAGGTATTTCAGGTGAAAGATTTGCCGTTAAAAAATTCATTCGCCAAGCTGATAGACCACGGTGGACATGAAGTTTATCATCTCACCTATCGCTACATTCTCAAAGAGAGAAACATACCGCTAGTGGTGGTGAGTTTGGAGCAGTTTTCTAAACTCTCATCCAAGTATGGAGCGAAGGAAGCAGTGAAAATGGTTTGCCTTGACTGGTTGTCCCATCTATACCTACCTTCCCCCTTGTTAGGTGCTCCATTGCTTGTCTTTACTCATGCTGACAAGTTATCTACTAGTGTCTCTCAGTGCCTGCAAGAATTCCTTGAACTCACTGAAACTATTCGAGGGGAAATGTTAGCTGAAGAAACCGAGCAGTGGAGACAAGATGGCCGCCTCAACAAGATCGTACACTGGACTAACAGAGAAGTACCTCTATTTAGCCATGAGGATGTGTTTGTGTTCAGCAATGATCAGTCAGAGACAGCAAACATCGACGCACTCAAGGTTCGTCTCGATGAACACTGTGTCAAGTTTAAAACTGTCATCCCACAGCTGTGGGAGGATGTGAGAAAGTTTGTGGAAGATGTGACGGAAAAGCCATACATCGCTGTGTCAGACATCTTGTCTGAATACCCTGGAGATGATTGTGTGGTTATACTGAGGTACATGCACAATACTGGGTCCATTCTATGGTTTGAGCATGCTGAAGGGCTCAAACAGTACATCTTTCATCGCATACCTGAGATGACTGAAATGATAACAGTTCTGTTTCATCATCGCTCAGAAGAAGAATGGAAGAAACGACTGGCTACTTTCACCTCGTTCAGGCATGGAAAGCACATGATCAATCGAGACGAGTTTGAAAAACTGTCACGAAAGTTTACCACGACAGGATTGCTTGATGAAGCCATTCTAAAGCATTTACTTGAGAAAGAGTCCAAGTTTCCACTCACCATAGCTCTTCAGCTACTGGAGCGTTTCTGTATAGTACACGGGCCCATTAAACAGAAACCTAGAGAGGCATATGTCATCCCATACTTTGCTACCAGCTGCATGGGTGACTCATGGCAGACAGAAGATAAACTACAGCTCAGGCTAGACATTAGACTACATGGTTTGTCTCTACCAATGTATGGCTATCAGCTTACAACAGTAGCTGTTCTCAACAAGACTACGAGTCCATTCAACACAACCACAGTAGCAAGAGATGGTGTCACAGTACGTCATGGTAAGACTTCTACACATCTAATCCATCGCTGTGGTGAGAAGACGATGATACTACAAGTATCAACGCCCCCACAACAACTCGGTCAATCATGGAAACATCTCCTCGATACAACAGAGCACATTCTAGAACTGCTATCTGATGTTTGGATTGCTTGTCGACCCTCCATTCTGTTCTATTGCTCCCACTGTCTCTTTCAAAGAGATGCTCTCCCCAGCAATGTCATCAATCCAGAGTGGTTCTATCCTTTGTGTAAGAGAAGTAGCACAGACAAAACCAGTCCAGTTGTAAGCATGTGCCATTACACAGGGGTGGATCCAGTCACATGTGAACGACACGCAGACATCAACAAAGACCTGACACCTACAGTCCCTAAACCACTGATGTTTCCTTGTGAGTTTATATTGGTTATTTGTACTCATTGCAGTGCTCATGCTTTCGTTGAAGAACCTCTACAAAACCCAGCTTGGCTATATCAAAATGGATTTCAAAACTTTAATTTGGTTTAAAATTACCTTACTGATTATTTATGAGATAAAATGTTAGGATCACAGTCCAGTTTGTTAAAGCAAACGTTATATAAATGCTTTCACATGAGCTGTACACGTCTAAAAGAGATTTTGGGTGAATTTTGGAAAATTTGAACCAAAATTTTGTAACTTGCTCGAATGTAGTTTTGCTAGTTGAGTAATTTTTTTTCTGAGGAACCGAATGATTGTGTTGGCTTCTTTTACCTGTTGAAGTAACTTCCATTACATGCATGGAAACGAAGTAAAAGATATATATGTGTATGCAATAACTAACTCACTACATGTTACAGGTTACCAGTTAACTGATGCTGAGATAGATGAAGTGGAAGACTATCTGTCAGATCTTGAGTATAATATGCATGCTAATGCTGCAGGTAACAATCTACTAATGCTGGAGTATACAAAGTGTAGTTAGTTTATATATAGCTATTGTACTTGACTTGTGTTCTTATTTATATACTGTACAACATCTTCCTACAGTACAACAGCCATCTGCAGGACCACAACCTTCTGCAGTACATCTGCCTACAGTACAACCCCCTTCTGCAATACATCTGCCTACAGTACAACCTCCTTCTGCAGTACATCTGCCTACAGTACAACCTCCTTCTGCAGTACATCTGCCTACAGTACAACCTCCTTCTGCAGTACATTTGCCTACAGTACAACCACCTTCTGCAGTACATCTGCCTACAGTACAACCTCCTTCTGCAGTACATCCGCCTACAGGACAACCCCCTTCTGCAGTACATCAAGTTTCCAAAGTACAACATCTCACGTTTAAACCCCAACCACGTGCAACAGATGAAGAATTGAGTGATCTCTCAGATGTAGAAGATGCTGGATACTGTGGCAAGTCTGCTAAGTTGAGAATTACTGCCAGACTCAGGAATGTCAAAGGTCGGAAACTGAAAGATCGCTACAACAAGGATGATGGGGTCAGTGTTTGGTTGTTACTACCTGTGTGAATGATCTCATGTAGTTGTTTGTTATGTATTGTTGTAGTTGGTTACTATAGCTGTGAAAGTATGAGCGACTAGGCAATCAATTGGTTATATATAGATATACTGGATGAGCGATAGAGTTAGAGGTAGAGCTATGATAATAAACATCAGTAGAATAGTGAGAAATGGTGAAGTCTGTGAAAGAGAAGGATCTGATGTAGACTATGACAACATAAGCGGGTTGTTGAGGGAACTGAGGTTTGATATAGTGAAGAGTAAACGAGAGTTAACTGACTTGACTGCTAAGGTATATATATATTCTCTATCTACTACTTGTGTTGTTTACTGACTACTAGTATATACACCTGTATATTATATATATCGTATGTTTATTAGGAGATATATAGGGAGGTAGAGCAAGAGATACGCAATGATATACACAACAAACTGGGTATGTTTGTGTTTGTCATTATGAGTACTGGACAAAGAGGAGATATTCTAGATGACTGCAATGCTCAGCCAATAGATCTAATGACAGTGAAAGACTTGCTGTCTCCTGTCAAGTTTGCTGCCATGAAAGACAAACCCAAGTGGCTGATAGTTCAGGCTTGTTCCGGAGGTGAGTATATGTAGTATTTTATCTTTGTTTTGTTTCTTCTCAAAACATTACTTATTATATATTATCTTATATCTACTACTTATATCTTACTACTACTTGTTATATATTACATTATATCTACTACTTATATCTTACTACTACTTGTTATATATTATCTTATATCTACTACATATATCTTACTACTATTTGTTATATATTATCTTATATCTACTACTTATATCTTACTACTACTTGTTATATATTATCTTATATCTACTACTTATATCTTACTACTTGTTATATATTATCTTATATCTATTACTTATACCTTACTACTACTTGTTATATATTATCTTATATCTACTACTTATATCTTACTACTACTTGTTATATATTATCTTATATCTACTACTTATATCTTACTACTACTTGTTATATATTATCTTATATCTACTACTTATATCTTACTACTACTTGTTATATATTATCTTATATCTACTACTTATATCTTACTACTACTTGTTATATATTATCTTATATCTACCACTTATATCTTATTACTACTTGTTATATATTATCTTATATCTACTACTGATATCTTACTACTACTTGTTATATATTACCTTATATATACTACTTATATCTTACTACTACTTGTTATATATTATCTTATATCTACTACTTATATCTTACTACTACTTGTTATATATTATCTTATATCTACTACTTACATCTTACTACTACTTGTTATATATTATCTTATATCTACCACTTATATCTTATTACTACTTGTTATATATTATCTTATATCTACTACTTATATTGTCTTATTCCTAATACAGAACATAGAAAATTTTATCTTTCAGTCCGATACGATCACGGAGACATTGCAGGACTTGGTAAACTTCCCACACTACCAAGTCCTGTATCATCTATTTCTACAGCTGACAGTTTTGTACCATCTACTTCTGGAGCTGACAGTTCTGCACCATCTACTTCCACAACTGACAGTACACATTTATGCCCAAAGCATCCCACAGTCTCTAATGTAGATGACTTCATGATAATGAAAGCCAGCAGTGAATGTAAGTTTGTGGTACATACAAGTTAGTAGTGAAGGACAGACAACTCTGAAGTGTGGTATATAATGTATAGTAACACTGAGTGTAGATATAATTGTATACTTTATAGCATACATAGCCACCAGACATAAAGTTCATGGCTCCTGGTTTATCAGAATGCTAGTGATGACTTTATACAAACATGCCCACTCCAGAGATCTAAGGAGTTTGTTTGATATAGTAAGTATATGTCGGTTTTACTCTGAGATAACCTTGAGATTAATCTTGTTTGCTTTGATCTAAGATTAAACCAGCCTCAATGGTGTGTGGTTCCAGCCCGATGGTATGAGTTCTTTCACTCACATATTCATTTGTAGATGTTTTGCATCATCGGCCATATTGTGATTCACATCTTTTGCATTTGACAACTTTGCTGTCACTGTAGCGTTACATAACATTTCCATTTAAAGGGTTGCTGTGCTTTGATTGGCCGACTGTTATTGCACTGCTGCCATCTTTATATATTGAGAACGAATGTTTGATTTTTATTATATATTCATTTGAAGAGGTTTAGTGTGGTTGACCAGCTGGATTGTAACTTTTATTACCTGGTTTGTTTTTGGCTAAAACAATATAGGTCAAATGATGGAACTACTTTAGCCAGAACTTAAATCTTCATCTGTATCTAATATCAAATATTTATGGACAAGAAAAGAAAATGGAGACTGCAATGGTCTTTTTAAACGTCACTTAGTCCAGGAAACAATTCACAAAACTCCGTAGCGTTATTCAACATATACATAATGTTGATTAGGGTTTATTATAATAATAGAAGCACATGGTGCTAAAAGTACCTAAGTCACATAATGAGCTTTCTAAACGATATTGATTTGAAAATTTAAAAGCTATTTAAAATCAAGTTAATGAAAATCACACATTGATTTAATAACAAATAGGATGCGTTGAAGCCAGTAAAGACATCCACTAAGTATAATATCAGAATCTGTCACCTCTCGACACTTATAGCCATTTCTAATATTGGACTTAGGTACTTTTATATCAAATGCGTGACTTAAGTCCTTTTAGCTAAAAATGACACTGTGGACTTAGTTACTTCTTGTTCAACATAGTGATTTTTGCATTTTATTTTAACAATAGTAAGCAACTCACAGCCAATAAGATGTTAAGTACTGTATAATATATTAAAATACGTTGAAAATGTTGAAACCCATGTAAACCAAAACCGACAACATTAATCAAAACCTAATAAAACTTAAAACTAACTAACAAAACCTCACATCCTCCACCTCATCTGTCTACACAATGTTCACTCATGTTCGTTGTCTGATGTAGCATTTTCGGCAATCGGTTTCAACTTGTCGTAGAATATGACTTCTTCTGGCAAAGTCACATACTCCAAGAGGGCAATAACATCTTTGTGTTTGGCTGCCTTGATTGGCAGAAAATCACTGTATGCAGCATGGAGTTCTGCAGCAGCGATAGTAGCCAACTTTTTACCACGCTTGAGTATTATTACTGGTTGAGTACATTCTGCAGTCATGGACACACGACTGAGACAAGTCTGGCCTCTCTCAAACTTAACACCTCTAAAGGTGCTAATGCCAGCTACCGCTTTTATACTGGCCTCATAAGCTGTTTTATAGTCTTTCACTTTGACTACTGGAGTGCCGTCATCAACCATGTCATCTGTTAGTGGGTGTTCGACATAGACAATGTTAAATGGCTTTTGCTGATCAGTAGATTTGATCAAGTTGACCCATTCTGACGGCTTGATTACACGATCTTTCTTCCTTCTCCTTTTCTCGATCCTTCCAAAGTCTCTATCGCATGGCATACGGCTGTGTCCGGGTATGGGGTATTTAATTTCTATCTCTCTTAAACTACGGTGCGAATGAACTGTGCTGTACAGATAAGTGTACAAATACCTGGAAAATATACGATCCATTAATGTTCTAAATACACAGTAACGGCAACAAAACAGTAACTATATGAAAACATGTGAATGCTGTTGAATGGAAAATTACCTGTTTTTGTTTTGTGAGAAACAGTTATCAGCAAATATCACAAGCTTTGTAGTAGTTGGTGGCAGAGAAGAGATGTAATGGTTCAGACAGGATGTGACATCATTTGGACCTTTACCAGCATAGTGCTCTGCATATAAGTACATATTTGCGCGTCCACTTACACAGTCATGTATGCAGAGGTTATGTATCCATAGTTGGCGTTTATAATATTCTTGACCAATCCCTGTCAGTGGTAATGGCAAGTTCTTTTCAAAATCCATGGCCACAACAGCAGTATCCCCACTAATTCTGGCCTGCTCACTACACTCAATGATCTGTACGTTAAACACATCTGCTTTTCGTACGTGGAGCTCATGTTGGGTCTTCAATTCCGCTGCTCTATTGTTGTCAGCAGATACCTCTGAGGCTTTGATATCTGCCACAAACTTTTCACACGTGTCACAAATATCGCTTCGTGGAAAACCAAATGACAGGTTAAACTCATGGTCAAATATATCTTTATACAGCCAGTACTTGACAGATTTACTGCTCACATCAGGATATTTTTGCAAGAATTGTCGATACATCTCGGCAACAGTAAGAGATGCGTCCAGATAGTTGGTGTGTTGACCTTTTGATCGACTGTAGTGGCTTTCTCGAGCTGGGTACAATCTAATGTGTTCGCAAACTAACTGTTTGAGGTGGTCATCAATCTTAGGATGACTGGCGTGTTTGCCCCTCCCATCTGCTATGTTGTCAGAAAATGCTAACACTTTTTTCTTGAGCCTGGATTCTTTAATTCCATGTAAAGCAACAAACGCTGCCTTGCATACCTGCAATGTTTTTCGTTCGCAGGTGACTTTGTATAAATAACTGCTGCGCTCGTTGGCGCCATCTTGACGGGGTCGGCGTCGTATTTTAGTAGCAGGTATGACATCAACACAGCCACGCAGATAGATATTCTGCGCTTCGTGGTCTTTGAGACTGCAGAAATCTCGATAAAGTTTTACTTTTTCCTCATCACTCAGTTTGCAGTAGCAAGCACATCTACACTGGACTACACGCTGCTGCCGCTCAGGGATATCTTTTCTTTTATATGAGGTGTGAGCCTGTCCTAAACAATAACAATAGCCATAGTTTTATGATGTTTAAAAATAGATGCTTATAAGTAATAAAATAAGACAAACAACAATGCTGCTAATACAGGAGTATTAAGTAATGGTCACAGTGTGTTGAAATCTCAGAATCTCACTACTACCAGGTCTCATACCACTACTTCTACTAGTAGTAGTTAATAAACACAACAACAATGAAAATAATAATAATAATAATATTGACAATAAAAATATTATTATTAATAATAAATATTATTATTATTATTTCTATTATTATTTTATAATAATTTATGTAATGATAGTACTAGTAGTAAGTTAGCTGTCGTTGCAGTAGTTGCAGCAGTAGTACTAACTAGTACTAGCTAGTTAGTTGTTACAGCAGTAGTAGCTATTTCTCCTAGTACTACTACTACTTGTATTATTATTATTATTAATATTATTATTATTTATTATTATTATCATTATTATTATTATCTAGTAGCAGTAGTAGTTAAGTACCAGCAGTAGTAGACTACTACTACCACTGCTATTGCTGCTGTTGCTACTACTACTAAGTAACTTTAAAAAACTTAATAATAAGTTAGTAGTAGTAGTAGAAGTAGATCATCATTCAGTAGAGTAGTAGTAGCAGCAGCCTCCTAACAATATTAATCCTAAAATTGACTAGAATATAAGTTTATACACCAACCTTTCACTTTAGCATCCCTTATAACATTTTTCTTCCACTTGGATGGAGTCACACGTCTTTTTTTAGCAGGTTTACCTGCATCACTTTCATGATTTGGGTTTCTATCATTGTCAATAACTGCTGGCTGAGACGCATCCATGTTTGCTAATGAGAATTGGCGGTCACATGACCATTGTTGCGCATTATGATTGGTTTAGGTTGGACTTAGGAACTTTTAGTGTGAATGCATGGGACTAAGGTACTTCTAGGCCTAAATTTTCCACATGTTTCGATTTTAAACAGATATTTACAAGGACTTAAGTATTTCTTTCACTTAATATGTTTTGCCAATGGACTTAGACATATACTAAGAAAATATTTTCTACATTATTTTGAAAAATACAAATATGTGACTTAGGCACTTTTAGCACCATATGCTTCCATATGCTACCATTTAAATTGCAGCGAATTGAAAGTTCTAAAAGAGTGTTCGAAAGTAAAGTTGAAGTACTTGAAGATACCAATAACATGTTCTTTGGTATTGAGAAAAATATATGCATTTACTACCGTACAATTTTTTGCATTTTCTTTTACCGGGAGCACATGTTATTACTTTGACAGAAACAACCACTTTAGCAGAGTTGTCTTCTTTTGGGAAGATAACTCTGTTGCTCAAGTCACATGGCACTTGAAACAGTAGCGGCTCCTTGGGTTTGTACTCTTACCAGCGCAGGCCCCATTGTGTGACCAGTTTATGTCAACCTATTGTACTCCACTGAGAGAGTTGAAAACTGCAGAACAAACAGATACTGGATCACTTAGTTGTAAAGTCAGTATTTGGTTTCGTCATTTGATCTCCAATTGTAGGTATCAGCAAATTTACTCTGTTTAATCATTATCAGGGGAGACAAATCACAAGCAAATTAAGTTTTGGTAGTAGCAGAAGGTGGGAGCTCAATTAAACATGTGCCAGCGCACTGGCTTACTCTGTTTTCTATCAAGTTGAGGAGAAGAAAAAGAGAATGGAGATATGGATAGGGTGGAATAGAGTAAGGGAGGATCAGGGTGGGTGAAAGAGAAAAAGGGTGGAGTAAAGAAAGGGAAGAACAGGGTGGGGCAAATATAGGATGGAACAGGGTGGAGAAGAATGAGGGTGGAACAGGGTGGAGTAGAGAAAGGGAGTAACAGGGTGAAGTGGAGTGAGGGTGGAACAGGGTGGAGTAGAGAAAGAATGGAACAGGGTCGAGTAGAAAAAGAGTGGAACCAGGTGAAGTAGAGAAAGGGTGGATAAGGGTGGAGTCGAGAAAGGGTGGAACAGGGTGGAGTAGAGTAAGGGAGGAACAGGATGGAGTAGAGAAAGGGTGGAACAGGGTGGAGTAGAGTGAGACAGAAAGTAAAAAGTAGAGGTTTTCACCATACGTGCATTTTGGTATTGGTTAGATAAAACTTGTTCTCTCCACCAGATATGACATCACTTGTTTGTCTTCTACCGTAAATAGTGGGACTCTCATATCCACGACAAGTCATTAACCTTTTATACAAGCTAATTGATCCACCACGGTGACATACATTGGACATAGAGCTATTCTCAACCACCCAATACTTGACCTAGTTACTAACATTTGTATTCTATTTATAGATCCAAAAGAGGGTTAGGAAAGTGAGCCTATCCTCCGGCAACAGTACAAATGTACCAAGTAGTGATCATACATTGCGTAAGAAGCTTTACCTCTTCCCAGGATATCCTGTACTGAGATAACTGCAAGCAGTCACTCCCGTTATTTTATTGTATGACTTTTTGTCTATACATATTCAGCCGTGATTGTTCAGCGTGTGATTGGTTGTAAATGGTCACACGACCAACAATGTGGCGTTACATTTACTGACTACAGTTATACATATAATCTTTTGGTTTATATCATCAGATCAGATACACACAATCCATAGAGTTAAATACTACATATCATAACTCTATAACCTTTACCGACATATTAGTTATTATAATCAGAGTGACTTACTCTACCAGCTGCTAGTTGATGTACTCACCATATATAGACAATACAACGATATATACTTAGTGCTGTATACAGGGTTGACTGTATTCTGAAAGTGGATTGTTTCATGTAATATGGTACTGGTTGTTTACTCCTTCTATATTACATAATATATATTAATTATCTACTACATATGACTATATCTACTATATATGACTGTATCTACTACATATGACTATATCTACTACATATGACTATATCTACTACATATGACTATATCTACTACATATGACTATATCTACTACATATGACTATATCTACTACATATGACTATATCTACTACATGTGACTATAACTACTACATATGACTATATCTACTACATACGACTGTATCTACTACATATGACTATATCTACTACAGATGACTGTATCTACTACATGTGACTATATCTACTACATATGACTATATCTACTACATGTGACTGTATCTACTACATATGACTATATCTACTACATATGACTATATCTACTACATATGACTGTATCTACTACATATGACTATATCTACTACATGTGACTATATCTACTACATAGGACTGTATCTACTACATATGACTATATCTACTACGTGTGACTATATCTACTACATATGACTATATATTCTACATGTGACTATATCTACTACATATGACTGTATCTACTACATATGACTGTATCTACTACATATGACTGTATCTACTACATATGACTGTATCTACTACATATGACTATATCTACTACATATGACTGTATCTACTACATATGACTATATCTACTACATATGACTATATCTACTACATATGACTATATCTACTACATATGACAATATCTACTACATATGACTGTATCTACTACATATGACTATATCTACTACATATGACTGTATCTACTACATATGACTGTATCTACTACATATGACTGTATCTACTACATATGACTATATCTACTACATATGACTATATCTACTACATATGACTATATCTACTACATATGACTGTATCTACTACATATGACTGTATCTACTACATATAACTGTATCTACTACATATGACTATATCTACTACATATGACTATATCTACTACATATGACTGCTTTAGTGGTTATATTATATTACTTTTCTTGGGATATTTTTGGGGTCGATCACATTGATCAGTGTTTCTTTAACTGAGTAAAAAAAACCAGGAAACGCCTGATTGGGGTTTGAACCGCAGCACCTACAACAACAGAGCAGCTACAACAACAGTAACACCTACAACAACAGTAGCACCTACAACAACAGTAGCACATACAACAACAGTAGCACCTACAACAACGGTAGCACCTACAACAACAGTAGCACCTACAACAACAGTAGCACCTACAACAACAGTAGCACCTACAACAACAGTAGCACCTACAACAACATTAGCACCTACAACAACAGTAGCACCTACAACAACGGTAGCACCTACAACAACAGCGGCACCTACAACAACAGTAGCACCTACAACAACAGTAGCAGCTACAACAACAGTAGCACATACAACAACAGTAGCACCTACAACAACAGTAGCACCTACAACAACAGTAGCACCTACAACAACGGTAGCACCTACAACAACGGTAGCACCTACAACAACGGTAGCACCTACAACAACAGTAGCACCTACAACAACAGTAGCACTTACAACAACAGTAGCAGCTACAACAACAGTAGCACCTACAACAACAGTAGCACCTACAACAACAGTAGCACCTACAACAACAGTAGCACCTACAACAACAGTAGCACCTACAACAACGGTAGCACCTACAACAACAGTAGCACCTACAACAACAGTAGCACCTACAACAACAGTAGCAGCTACTACAAAGGTAGCACCTACAACAACAACAGCACATACAACAACAGTAGCACCTACAACAACAGTAGCACCTACAACAACGGTAGCACCTACAACAACAGTAGCACCTACAACAACAGTAGCACCTACAACAACAGTAGCACCTACAACAACAGTAGCACCTACAACAACAGTAGCACATACAACAACAGTAGCACCTACAACAACAGTAGCACCTACAACAACGGTAGCACCTACAACAACGGTAGCACCTACAATAACGGTAGCACCTACAACAGCAGTAGCACCTACAACAACGGTAGCACCTACAACAAGCGTAGCACCTACAACAAAGGTAGCACATACAACAACAGTAGCACCTACAACAAGAGTAGCAACTACAATAACAGTAGCACATACAACAACAGTAGCACCTACAACAGTAGGTCTTGTTGTCTAGAGGTTTTTTGTCACTTACCCAGTTTTCTGGCTGTTAGTTCTACCAGCGTTATCTGTTATACATAAATAGAGCTTGTATTTAGAGTAGAAATGATTTCACATCAGGTAGAGGTTGTCCTATATACCAAATATTTGGTAGACTCGTTGAACTGTATGCGTTTCTTCCATGGTATTTACTGAGCTCCGCCATTTTAGAACTCTGTCTATTTAATATTGTATATTTTATTAAGGGCAGATTTATTCCATAATCTCACAACCAAAGGTGGCAAGATAAACTTGATTTGTACAGAGATTATAGAAATGAAGTCAAAGACACATTTTCAGACTCACATTGGAAAGAGACTTAAGTGGGGCAGGTACAACCATAGACCCGTTCGGTTGTACTATTTTACTTCTTGCAGATGATCTGTTTCTCAATTTCAGGACCAAGTAGAGACTTTTTATGCACACAATTAAGATTCTTCAAACTTAATTGTTCAGCTATACATCCTTATGATTCTTTTCATAACTTTGTGCATCAACTGTGATACACACACCCCTTCCCTCACCCTCGCCCCATCCCCACATACACCCTCGCCCCATCCCCACACACATCCTCGCCCCCTCCCCACATCCTCATCCCCCTTCCCACATCCTCCCACCCGCACCCTCTCCCCCCACACATACACCCTTCCCCCACACATACCCCGCGCTGCACAAACCCCACACTCACAGATACATCCCTAGGCAAACCCACACCCACAACTCCACGCACACACTTCCACACCCCACACAAACCCCCTCACACACACGCAGACACACCCACATGCACACCCCACACAAACACCCTCACACACATGCAGACACACCCCCATGCACACATCCACACCAACACGCACACACACCGCATGAGCGTACTTTTAAATATTAACACCAGATAGTAGACCTCTGTGGACATTAACAATTTATTAACAGATACAAATAAAACTTATGTACACCAGAAGATATAGGAAAATTCTAGAACATTATTGTGGATGTTTATAGGGTGAAACGTATTCTGAAATGTCAAGTGCATAACGTACCCCACCTTGACATACGGACAGCAGCTCGTCAACAATTCAGTCAATGAAAAATTGTCTCAGGTATTTCTATGTACTATAATAGCGGAGAGTAGATGACAGGTTGCTGCAGGTATTTATATTTAGTATAGAAGTCATCACATGACAGGCTGTTGCAGGTGTTTCTATAAACTATAATAGCAATCATTTCATGACAGGTCGTTGCAGGTGTTGGCGTGTGCGATAGCAGTAGGCGGTACATGACAGGTCGTTGCAGGTGTTTGTGTGTGTGATAGCAATAGGCAGTATATGAAAGGTTGTCACAGGTGTTTGTGTGTGCGATAGCAGTAGGCAGTATATCACAGGTTGACACAGGAGTTTGCTTGTTTGCAGTAGGCAGTACATGACCGGTTGTTGCAGGTGTCTGTATATAACTCAAGGGTAACACAAGAATTGGAAGGCTCGTGTATACATAATATATTGGTTTCTATTTACATAGAATTCAACGATAGTTTCTTCTTCTTGTCGGTGACCTGCTATACGACCTTCTCCTACAACACCAGCAGTTTGTATTGCCTGCAGTCTAATTGTAACAATTCATATACATCTAGAATATTGTATTGCGTGCAGACTAATTGTAACAATTCATATACATCTAGATATATTGTATTGCCTGCAGTCTAATTGTAACAATTCATATACATCTAGATATATTGTAATGCCTGCAGACTAATTGTAACAATTCATTTACATCTAGATATATTGTATTGCCTGCAGTCTAATTGTAACAATTCATATACATCTAGATATATTGTATTGCCTGCAGTCTAATTGTAACAATTCATATACATCTAGATATATTGTATTGCCTGCAGTCTAATTGTAACAATTCATATACATCTAGATATATTGTATTGCCTGCAGTCTAATTGTAACAATTCATATACATCTAGATATATTGTATTGCCTGCAGACTAATTGTAACAATTCATATACATCTAGATATATTGTATTGCCTGCAGACTAATTGTAACAATTCATAGACATCTAGATATATTGTATTGCCTACATACCAATTGCAACAATTCATAGACATCTAGATATATTGTATTGCCTGCAGTCTAATTGTAACAATTCATAGACATCTACATGTATTGTATTGCCTGCAGACTAATTGTAACAATTCATAGACATCTAGATATATTGTATTGCCTGCAGTCTAATTGTAACAATTCATATACATCTAGATATATTGTATTGCCTGCAGTCTAATTGTAACAATTCATATACATCTAGATATATTGTATTGCCTGCAGTCTAATTGTTCGATTCATATACATCTAGATATGTTGTATTGCCTCCAGTCTAATTGTAACAATTCATATACATATATATATATTGTATTGCCTACAGACTAATTGTAACAATTCATATACATCTAGATACATTGAATTGTCTGCAGTCTAATTGTAACAATTCATACACATCTATATATATTGTATTGCCTGCAGACTAATTGTAACAATTCATAGACATCTAGATATATTGTATTGCCTGCAGTCTAATTATAACAATTCATAGACATCTAGATATATTGTATTCCCTGCAGTCTAATTGTAGCAATTCACATACATCTAGATATATTGTATTGTATGCAGTCTAATTGTAACAATTCATAGACATCTAGATATACTGTATTGCCTGCGATCTAATTGTAACAATTCATAGACACCTAGATATATTGTATTGCTTGCAGACTAATTGTAACAATTCATAGACACCTAGATATATTGTATTGCCTGCAGTCTAATTGTAACAATTCATATACATCTAGATATATTGTATTGCCTGCAGTCTAATTGTTCGATTCATATACATCTAGATATGTTGTATTGCCTCCAGTCTAATTGTAACAATTCATATACATATATATATATTGTATTGCCTACAGACTAATTGTAACAATTCATATACATCTAGATACATTGAATTGTCTGCAGTCTAATTGTAACAATTCATACACATCTATATATATTGTATTGCCTGCAGACTAATTGTAACAATTGATAGACATCTAGATATATTGTATTGCCTGCAGTCTAATTATAACAATTCATAGACATCTAGATATATTGTATTCCCTGCAGTCTAATTGTAGCAATTCACATACATCTAGATATATTGTATTCCCTGCAGTCTAATTGTAGCAATTCACATACATCTAGATATATTGTATTGTATGCAGTCTAATTGTAACAATTCATAGACATCTAAATATACTGTATTGCCTGCGATCTAATTGTAACAATTCATAGACACCTAGATATATTGTATTGCTTGCAGACTAATTGTAACAATTCATAGACATTTAGAGATATTGTATTGCCTGCAGTCTAATTGTAACAATTCATATACATCTAGATGTATTGTATTGCCTGCAGACTAATTGTAACAATTCATATACATCTAGATATGTTGTATTGCCTGCAGTCTAATTATAACAATTCATAGACATCTAGATATATTGTACTGCCTGCAGACTAATTGTAACGATTCATAGACATCTAGATATATTGTATTGTCTGCAGACTAATTGTAACAATTCATAGACATCTAGATACATTGTATTGTCTGCAGTCTAATTGTAACAATTCACATACATCTAGATATATTGTATTGTCTGCAGTCTAATTGTAACAATTCATATACATCTAGATATATTGTATTGCCTGCAGACTAATTGTAACAATTCATATACATCTAGATATATTGTATTGCCTGCAGTCTAATTGTAACAATTCATATACATCTAGATATATTGTATTGCCTGCAGACTAATTGTAACAATTCATAGACATCTAGATATATTGTATTGCCTACAGACTAATTGTAACAATTCATATACATCTAGATATATAGTATTGCCTGCAGTCTAATTCTAACAATTCATATACATCTAGATATATTGTATTGCCTGCAGACTAATTGTAACAATTCATATACATCTAGATATATTGTATTGCCTGCAGTCTAATTGTAACAATTCATACACATCTACATATATTGTACTGCCTGCAGTCTAATTGTAACAATTCATATACATCTACATATATTGTACTGCCTGCAGTCTAATTGTAACAATTCATATACATCTACATATATGGACAACACAAAAACAGACTAAATTATAAAAAAAACTGCCAAGTAACAACAAGAATATTTTAGAGAATGCAGAATTAACTCTTGTAATTTTCCATACTTATTTGAAGCCTAAACGCCTTTACTACAATACTTGCAAGTATTTTATATGTTTGATGACTCAAAATATCTAATGGTGGGGTTAATCTTTTTCACTTCCACAAGTATACATTGTAGGACACATCAAGTCACAATACAATATAACAATACTAATATTCACACAAGTATATATTGTAGGACACATCAAATCACAATACAATATAACAATACTAATATTCACACAAGTACATATTGTAGGACACATCAAGTCACAATACAATATAACAGTACTAATATTCACACAAGTATATACTGTAGGACACATCAAATCACAATACAATATAACAATACTAATATTCACACAAGTACATATTGTAGGACACATCAAGTCACAATACAATATAACAACACTAATATTCACACAAGTATATATTGTAGGACACATCAAGTCACAATACAATATAACAATACTAATATTCACACAAGTATATATTGTAGGGGACACATCAAGTCACAATACAATATAACAACACTAATATTCACACAAGTATATATTGTAGGACACATCAAGTCACAATACAATATAACAACACTAATATTCACACAAGTATATGTTGTAGTACACATCAAGTCACAATATAACAACACTAATATCCACACAAGTATATATTGTAGGACACATCAAGTCACAATACAATGTGACAATACTAATATTCACACAAGTATATATTGTAGTACACACACCAAGTCACAATACAATATGACAATACTAATATTCACACAAGTATATGTTGTAGTACACATCAAGTCACAATATAACAACACTAATATTCACACAAGTATATGTTGTAGTACACATCAAGTCACAATATAACAACACTAATATCCACACAAGTATATATTGTAGGACACATCAAGTCACAATACAATATGACAATACTAATATTCACACAAGTATATATTGTAGGACACAACAAGTCACAATACAATATAACAATACTAATACTCACGCAAGTATATATTGTAGGACACACCAAGTCACAATACAATATAACAATACTAATATTCACACAAGTATATATTGTAGTACACACATCAAGTCATAATACAATATAACAATACTAATATTCACACAAGTATATATTGTAGGACACATCAAGTCACAATACAATATAATAATACTAATATTTACACAAGTATATATTGTAGGACACAATAAAACTATATAAGCTGCCAGTGTATAGCCAACTCTGTCTCCCAGCTTATAGCGGTGATCTATTTAAATAATTGTTTGGTCGCAAATAATAAAAATTTAATTAAAAATGGCAAGAAAAAGAAAATGTGGACTACACTCTAAATTGCTCTCAACTAGAAGTTATTTTTCCGGAAATGGTAAAATTACGAGCCTTTTTTCACAAAAGAGCACTAGACTCTTTATTTTTTTGACCAACAATTTTTGCAACGATTTTCAGTGCGTACGCAATCATCGACCAGAATATGATACAAATCCAACATAAAATACATTCATGATGTGTACACAGCCTAAAACACTAATGAACAATCACAACAGAGAGAAATGAAGTAATCATACATACCCAGATGTAGAGCCATGATAGTCGCCTCTTTCTGTATCTCTATATCTATCTTTGGAGTCTCTACTCTGCCTACTTGTATTATATCTATCTCTATCATAATCTCTGCTATTGCTATGTCTGTACCCGTCCCTTCCTCCACCATAATCTGTAGAACTCAATCTATCTTCTTTACTCCCTGCACAACAAACAAAGTTGATGTTTAAGGAAAGACTATCACAAAACATTTATGATCTGCAATGGATTCGGGTTACTCAAAAAACACCATTTTTATCGGTTTTGGGATATAAAACATTTATGCTTGAGAAAAATCCACCATAAGACTCTCTTTGCCGTCTTTCTGAAGATCTCTCTCTTGACCTTGACCTAGATCTACTTGAAGAGCTGCTATATCTGCGCTTTGAAAAGTCCTTCCTCCGTATTTCTTCTGCCTGGTGACGGATCTCGTCGGCTCTCTCCTGCAATGAATGCATTAAAACTTATTGACTAACATAATATCAGTTGTATACAGTCAAACCCAGATAAATCGACCCTGTAGGTATCAATAAACTGATTTATTCAATGTAACAGTGAAGGTCCCAAACATCAGCCATTGAAAATGCGCTCACAAGTTTCAATATTTTTCTCTCTAAATTGCCAAAAAAAAATTGACGTTTGTTCATTTTTGAAACCAATTGTCAAGCGGATTCTGTAAAAAGCCTTAGATGAAGCCTGGGGTTCGCAATAGTAGTTTTTTTCTATTGGGTTGAAGAACAGAAATTTTGTCAATCGTAGGCTATGTAACTGACTCCAATTTATAATCGTACTCGCTGCTATGCTAAAAAAACCACTTCAACAAACAAGGTTTTAATTACTGAAATTTAGTCAATCAGCAGCAATTAAGAACATGAATCCTGTCTAGTCGATGCGATCTATACATTTTATTTCTGCAAAGTAACAAAAATGCAGGCAATATTGGTGAGACAGTAATCATTGTTGGCACTTTTTTGAACGATTCTAGCCATTAATTGATAAAACATTTCACCAATTGATAGTACGTTTAAAGAGAAAAAGCAAAGCAAATTCAATCATTTTTTATTATTATCGTTTAATAATATAATTAACATGAAAATAATAACAATTATTTAAATGATAATCACTATTGTTAATTTCCAACCATTCAAGTTGTCATTATTATTAATGAAAGACATAAACAGCACGGACACCTGAGGATAAGAACTAAGATACAAACAACACACACACCTGAGTGTGAGAACAAAGACATAAACAACACGGACACCTGAGGGTGAGAACTAAGACACAAACAACACGGACACCTGAGGGTGAGAACAATGACACAAACAACACGGACACCTGAGGGTGAGAACAATGACATGAACAACACCGACACCTGAAAATGAGAACTGAGACACAAACAACACCGACACCTGAAGATGAGAACAAAGACACAAACAACACTTACCTGTTGTTCTCTACGCATTTGATCTCTCTTCTCTTCAATAGTATAAGGAAGTGAATAAATACAATAAAACATACATTTACCTATGAGTATGTATACCCTTTTGTTTGTAAGGTTTGCTCTCAATCAGTTGCTCACATGGCAGTAAGTGAGGGCAAATGATGAGATTATGTAAACCAATAATTGTTTGTACAACAACTTTCTGCTCCCTTAGCGCAGAGTAAGTAGGTTGTCATATAGTAAACCAGCAAACACAGAGATTTAAATCACTTTCATACATCTATAGATAAAATATGGAAAACATTTGTAGGTCTTTGTCTATCTCATTCCATTTTTACATATCCCTAAACCGCTGAAAGAAAGTCTTTGTCTATCTCATTCCACTTTTATCTACCCCTAAACCACTGAAAGAAAGCCTTTGTCTATCTTATTCCACTTTTATCTACCTCTAAACCACTGAAAGAGAGTCTTTGTCTATCTCATTCCACTTTTATAGACCCCTAAACCGCTGAAAGAAAGCCTTTGTCTATCTCATTCCACTTTTATAGACCCCTAAACCACTGAAAGAAAGTTTTTGTCTGTCTCATTCCACTTTTATATACCCCAAACCACTGAAAGAAAGTCGTTGCTTAGAGAACAAATGGCTACAAAACCAAACTCTGACCTTACAAGCAAGTGATTTAATAGATTGCTTGTACAGCAGCATTCATCTACCCCAGTGCAGTAGAAAAAGGCATATATAAAATAAACAAACACACAGATGGACAGTTACTTGCCACACATACATATGTATATATCTATATATAGATTGGACTGTTGGCACTCACATGTTTTATTGATGGCAGATCTCATCTTCCTCTTTAACCTCTCTTAAGCACTCATCTTACCTCCACCTGATGTTGATGTCTACATAAAATATCATTTAGTGTTAGCAATTGCTAGCTAGGCATAGAGTTATATATGTAGAGTATAATCAATAGACATAAATTTATACATGTAGAGTATAATCAATGGACATAGAGTTATACATGTAGAGTATAATCAATAGACATAGAGTTATACATGTAGAGTATAATCAATGGACATGGAGTTATACATGTAGAGTATAATCAATAGACATAGAGTTATACATGTAGAGTATAATCAATAGACATAGAGTTATACATGTAGAGTACAAACAAAAGACATGTTCATAAGAAGATATACTAGAATCTTACTGACTTTGGCAGCTGCATACGTTCTTCTCAATCCTTTACCATCATCACCTGCAGACCTACAACAACACACAACAGTACATATCAGCTGTTGTTCTGTGACAACCCACAGCAGGTGCACAACCAGCTCTGACACGCAGCAGAAAGATCCAATCTACCTACAGCGCTCAAAACAAACAATCAAATAGAGGCCAAGGAACTTTATGCTTCTGAACACGGACTCGCTGGTTTAATAAAAAACATTTTTCAAGCAAGTAACATTTAAGCCTCAGCTCTGTGGGGGCATACAAGGCTGCATGCTAAGAATTCGTAGACTGTGCTCCAAACAGGACAGTCGTTTAGCTAGCTGAATCAGATACTATCATTGACTAACGAAGCAATCAGTTACCTTACTGTATGAGCTCTCCTTCATCAAAAACCAACAAATACAGAAAACTTTTGTAACACTTTAGTATATAATAAGAGGTCAATGCACTCGTCTACCAAAACAACCAATCAGCTTTGTTCTCTCTAGATAATAAACTGATAAGTAGATGATAATTACTAGCTTTCCATTGGTCAACAGTGTATCTGAATTTTAAGGCCTTTTCTACAAGGTTGAAAACTATTACAAAGCAGATTTCATGCTGTGTGCGAGTACATCTCACGAAATTTGCACAATAGGAACTTTATTGTAATGGACAAGTTTTTTGAAATAAAGACCACAACAATAAATAATAACAATAATACATTGAAGGACAGCACATAAATTATTCAATTCAAAGAATGCACAAATCCCATGTACAAAAGTCCTACTAAACCTTAAAAAATAGAAAGCTAGTGATTACGACGCAGCAACAAGAAACATTACGTACTTATAAGATGATCTGTTTGAAGTTGTCTCCTCATCAGATGAGTCATCACTGTTCTCTTCAGATTTCTCTCAACTTTTACGCCCATAACTTTTAACAGGTGGAGGTGGAGATAACTGCTTCCTGCAAACATACAACATAAAACTGAGTATATTCCTGCAGTAGAGGTGATGAATTTTGGATGAAAAATGTTGATAATACCTACCGAATTATCTGATTGGTCGAGTTTGGTTTTGAAGGTTCGTATGAAGGTGACTCACTCCGCATTCTCCGTTGTTTCCTGTAAAACAATAAAAAAAAAACAAAAGTGAAGGACAGAGTAAAGGACCCAAGGCATTTTCGAATCACAGATGTACATGATTTTTGCGTAAAAAGATCAGTTTATTCGATTTGGAGTTGTGTTTTTTTGTTCATAGTAAAGCAAAAATGGTAATGATAATCGTGAAATGCATAATTGTCACAATTATTTTGTTACTCATGAAGAAACAAAAACATGTAATTATTATATAATGGTTATTACAGACCACCAATATTGTGGTAGATTTTGATGCACACTAGTAGTGAACAGGTCGTTTACTCTAGAACCTTGCGAGACAATGCCCTAGACTTTTACCCACAGCATTCGGTTAACAGCTGTTTGGGTGAAAAGTCCTACTGTGGCAGTGGCATAGTGAGCATGGCCGGTAGTGACCCCTGCAGGGTCGGTAGTGACCCCTACAGGGTCGGTAGTGACCCCTACCGACCCGGTATAGCTGTACTGGGCCGGCACAAGATGGCCGACATAAATGAGGATCCTCAAAAAAGTGTAGGAGCTTAGTCAAGGTCGAGAACAGGAAGTACCTACCCTTAGATTACCAACTCCATGGACCCAACTCTATATACAGCCTGGGAGCCTTGCAGGACTACTGATTGGACAATAAGGAGAAAGGACTCCGCCCTTAGCCACTTGGCACCTCCCTTAATTAACCATACTGCATTGTTGATTGACTTGTTATTTATATAATCAATTGTATTGGCTAATCTGCTTCCTGTGTATTGATTGTTATATGTTTCGTGCTTATCAGCTCTCCTATAAAAGGAGAGCACACACTGTTACTCTTTGCATTCATTACAATGTTGCCATGGCATATACTCTTATATTGCTAAACCCTAGAGGAATAATTACCCTCAGGACAGCTTAGAGAATAAAGCCATTATTACAGACACTACACGGTACTGTTTGTTTGAGCCATGGGCTCTTGCCTTTCCGGGTAATTCGGTTACCCTGCACAGTTGTCACTGTCGGTCAGCACAGTGTCCCCTCTGGAGAGAGGTAGAATACTCGAGATTAGTGGATGTCCGTGGTAACAGACCGGAATCCATTACAATATCACTACTTACTACTAATCACTTCATAAGAACAGTAGCTATAAGTTATTGTTATTTGACTAAAACGAGTTAAAATTATTCTTTATTGGGATTTTAATGGGACTATTATTATTATTATTTAGGATGTGTCCAAGATAAGTAGTAATATATGAGCAGATCTCCCTACCAAGTGTTTTTTTGTGGATTAGATCTTGGGGGTTATGCAATGGGTTACGGCGTTGGATGGATTCGCCGAGTTTATATTGTATTTTATTTGAGGGGTACTTGAGTGGCATTTGAGTGGCATTTAAGTGGCATTTGAGTTTTGATTCTTTTTTTACTTAATTTGAACTTATATGGCATATAGATTTTGAAAGTATGGCATTCAAGTTTTGATAATTTTTTACATAATTCGAACTCATATGGCATCTTGAGAGAGAGGAGAGAGGAGAGAGAGAGGAGAGAGGAGAGAGGAGTTTTATCTACATTGAATAAATATATTGATCAAAAATGAAACATTATAAGATTATATACATTGATTACATAATAAGTAGGGAAAATCTTCCTATATAATATAGCTAGAGTCAGTAAATACTAAGTAATACAAAGCACTACAACCTGTAACGACAATCAATAAATACATACATACATACATATGGTATCTTGAGAGAAAGAAAGAGATAGAGGAGAGAGGGAGAGAGAGGAGAGAGGGAGAGAGAGAGGAGAGGGAGATTCTTTAGTTTTCTATACATTCCTATATATATATATATATATATATGGTTAATTATGTACATATTTATGGATATATTTATATCTACATAGAGAGAGAGGAGATATATCTACATTGAATAAATATAATGATCAAAAATGAAACATTATCTGATTATATACCTGATTACATAATAAGTAGGGAAAATCTTCCTATATAATATAGCTAGAGTCAGTAAATACTAAGTAATACAAAGCACCACAACTCGTAATGACAATCAATGCATACATACATACATATGGTATCATGAGAGAAAGAAAGAGAGAGAGGAGAGAGAGAGGAGAGAGATTTTTTAGTTTTCTATACATTCATGTATATATGGTTAATTATGTACATATTTATGGGTATATTTATATCTACATAGAGAGAGGAGAGAGGAGATATATCTAAATTGAATAAATATATTGATCAAAAATGAATCATTGTATGATTATATACATTTATTACATAATAAGTAGGGAAAATCTTCCTATATAATATAGCTAGAGTTAGTAAATACGCACATGTCCATATTCATGTACATGTACATAAATGGACATGAATAGGTACATGTCCATATTCATGTCCATATTCATGTCCATATTCATGTCCATATTCATGTCCATTTATGTACATGTCCATATTCATGTCCATTTATGTACATACCTATGTTCATATTTATGTACATGCGCATGTCCAAATTCATGTCCATATTAACATTTTATAGCTATGTACAGAGGAGAGAGAAGAGAGGAGAGAGAGAGAGAGATTTTTTAGTTTTTTATACAACCATGTATATATGGATAATTATGTACATATTTACGGATATATTTATATCTAGATTGAATAATATACATCTATGACATAATAATTATATTGAATGCTATAAATTATGTTGGAAAATCACCAAATTAGTCCTCTAGATGGTTAAAATTTACAGTATTTGGGAAATAACTGCAAGAGAGGAGAGAGGAGTATTTGGTAGAGGAGAGAGGAGGCTTCAAAAAAGAGCTACAAAAAACTAATCAGTACACAACTCAGTTTATTAGGTAGTAGCGCTTCAAGGAGGTACAAACACTGATTGCTGACAAACAACAAATTTTAATGCAGATTGGGAGAGGTAGCTTTTTTTAGAGCCTATAATCATCCTGATTGCACAGGTTTTAATATCAATACAAAATGAATCTTCCTCCTTTAAAATATGGTGAACGTTATTTTGTTATACCAGAAGAGGAGTATCATAGTTTGATGGAAAAGAACAGTGGGGCTAAATCAACCGACCAAGACAAGTTTGCGTCATCATTGTATGACAACCCGAAAAAAGACAAAATGGTGAGAGATATCGAGAAAATCCAGAATATTTTGGTTGAAACGAATGAAATAGTAATGGAAATCAAAAACGAGTTGCTTGAGCGCAAAAAGACAAATGAAAATGTTCAAAGCACAAAAACCTATCGGAGTGATGTTGGAAAGATTAGGGGAGAGTACAAGCAACCAAAGAGCTGGAGCTCTGCTAAAACACCAAAGCTCTCACCATCATCGTTTGATAGAAACACAATTGACGATGATAGCAATAGAGATTCGGAGAGAATGATGCAACAATTAGAAGAGTTTAAAAAGAAAGTATCCGGCATGACAGCTAGTAAAGACGATCAAGCGTTAGGTGTAAAAATATTGTATCAATTGAGAGATTCTGGAAAATACGATCTGGATACTGACAGGATAAAACTCAAGGGAAGATGGCTTAGCGCTAAGCTATCAAAGAGTTTGTTGCAAGATGTACTAACTGATAAAGACTCAATAAGATCAACAAAAGATAATTACAGTAGATTTAAAAGTCTGCTCACCACTCAAGGAATCACAACTGTCAGGAGATCCTCATGAAAAACTTATTTTAGCTACCTAGTTGTTAATTCAAACATCTTAGCAACAACTCATTAGCTCAAACATGACTTTGTTATACTCAATCCTTTATCCAACACCTATAATAATTCTTAGTAATAGTAGTGTAATGAGACTGAGTAATAATCTACACACACCTTGTTCACTCGATATGCTGCAGCACATGTTTTTCCTTTAGTTATCTGCAGTTACTTCAATTGGATCTTATCCAGATGTTTTATAGTCTTTGCTGCTACTGCGTTTTGTCTCAAACAAGAGTCCAAAGTAGGCATTGTGTCTACAAAATACAAAAAAATTGATTGTTACAATTGTTTCATTTATTTTCATTGGTTTTATCTTCATATACATAAAGTAGCGAAGAAACAGTTTGTGTGAGTATGAAACTATCTAGTAGAGATAAATTAATATCTAGGTTCAACTAGCATTAAATATTAATTACTTATTATTTTGTTAATAATAAATAATTAGAGTTAGTTACTTTACTAGTGCTCGGACAAACACACAATTTTGTTAATGTCAAAGTCTGCGATCTTACAAAGAAATAACTTAGATACTATTAGCATAAAATTATCTAGTAAAGATAAATTACCTAGGAGTGAATTCTAGTTGAGGTTCGATTATTTTAAATATAAATAATTAAAACCAAATTGATTGGAATCGTAGTAATATTTTTTAAATACAACATTGCTTTGCAACGACTATTAATGAAAGCAATTATGAAATGTTGATGAGTAACTAAGTAATCTAGTAAGGAAAACTGATTGAAATCACGGTAATATTTGTTAATAGATACTTGCGACATGTTTTATCAACGAAAAAATCAAGCGATTTTCAAATGTTTACGAGTAACTAAGCAATTCGGTAGAAAATACTAACAGAAATCACGCGATATCCGTTTTTGAAATATTTACGATAAACCAAATTGGGATATTGCTGTTATCAACCAAAAAATCAAGCGAGTATCAAATGTTTACGAGTAACTAAGTGATAACCGATTGAGATCATGTGACATCCGTTACAAATATTTACGTTAAGTTAGCAACGGAAAAAACAAATATTTCTTAGAATATTCGCTATAGCAAGTTATGATAATTTTGTACTCGCTCTAAAGGTAAAGGTTTTCAGTCCGTTTTTGGTCAGACCAAAATTTATGCGAGACGTTTTAGGCATTATTTCAGTCGACGTAATGTTACCAGTTCATTTTCACAAGTTTTTAATATTTATTTTAAAAATAAATAATTAGAGCTTTCTACTAGTGTTAAATGATTATTGATTATTTTTTACCTTATCACCACTTAGAGCCAGATGATTTAATTAACTAAAGACAAATAATTATTTTAGCGTTTCTTACCTTGATGCTCTCCTAGTAGCTGTAGTAGATGATGCTTCTCCGCTTGCTGTTGAAGAACTGGATGCTTTCTAAGTGAAAACAGTGGCTCTTAAATAGCTAAAGTTGCACTGATTAAACCCTATGAATCAGCATTTTTTCCAATGCTTTCGCGGGAATAAAAACTGTTTATTCCCGCGAAAGCAACTGTTTCTATTCGCGTGAAAATAAATTATTTATTCCCGCGAAAGCAACGGTTTCTATTCGCGTGAAAATAAACTATTTATTCCCGCGAAAGCAACAGTTTCTATTCGCGTGAAAATAAACTATTTATTCCCGCGAAAGCAACTGTTTCTATTCGCGTGAAAATAAACTATTTATTCCCGCGAAAGCAACTGTTTCTATTCGCGTGAAAATAAATTATTTATTCCCGCGAAAGCAACTGTTTCTATTCGCGTGAAAATAAACTATTTATTCCCGCGAAAGCAACAGTTTCTATTCGCGTGAAAATAAACTATTTATTCCCGCGAAAGCAACTGTTTCTATTCGCGTGAAAATAAACTATTTATTCCCGCGAAAGCAACTGTTTCTATTCGCGTGAAAATAAATTATTTATTCCCGCGAAAGCAACAGTTTCTATTCGCGTGAAAATAAACTATTTATTCCCGCGAAAGCAACTGTTTCTATTCGCGTGAAAATAAACTATTTATTCCCGCGAAAGCAACTGTTTCTATTCGCATGAAAATAAATTATTTATTCCCGCAAAAGCAACTGTTTCTATTCGCGTGAAAATAAACTATTTATTCCCGCGAAAGCAACAGTTTCTATTCGCGTGAAAATAAACTATTTATTCCCGCGAAAGCAACTGTTTCTATTCGCGTGAAAATAAACTATTTATTCCCGCGAAAGCAACTGTTTCTATTCGCCTGAAAATAAACTATTTATTCCCGCGAAAGCATTGGAAAAAATGCTGATTCATAGGGTTTAATCAGTGCAACTTTAGCTATTTAAGAGCCACTGTTTTCACACAGAAAGCATCCAGTTCTTCAACAGCAAGCGGAGAACCATCATCTACTACAGCTACTAGGAGAACATCCAGCATCAAGGTAAGAAATGCTAAAATAATTATTTGTCTTTAGTTAATCAAATCATCTGGCTCTAAGTGGTGATAAGGTAAATTATTATCAATAATTATTTAACACTAGTAGAAAGCTCTAATTATTCATTTTTAAAATAAGTGTTTGTCCAAGCTCTAGTAAAGTAGCCGACTCTACTTATTTATTATTAACAAAATAATAATAATTATTCAATGCTAGTTGAACCTAGATATAAATTTATCTCTACTAGATAGTTTTATACTCACACAAACTTTTTCTTCGCTACTATATGTAGATAAAGCCAATGAAAATAAATGAATCAATTGTAACAATCAATTTTTTGTATTTTGTAGTTATGATGTCTACTTTGGACTCTTGTTTGAGACGAAATGCAGCAGTAGCAAAGACTATAAACATATGGTCAAGATCTACCAACACCAACGATAGATGTAAAACAACATGACTTTCTCTCCTACTTATGTGACACAGCAAGAATTCCTTTCAAGATCCACCTACTTAGATGATGCCAAACCAATGAAGACTCAAACTACATCAATTTTCAAGACAGCACACTTCTCCAACACAGCAAGAATTCCTTTCAAGATCTACCACCTACTTAGATGATACCAAACCAATGAAGACTCAAACTACATAGATTTTGAAGACAGCATACTTCCCCAACACCGCAAGAATTCATTTCAAGATCTACCACCTACTTGGATAATACCAAGCCAATGAAGATGAAGACAGCACACTTCTCCAACACAGCAAGAATTTCTTTCAAGATCTACCACCTACTTAGATGATACCAAACCAATGAAGACTCAAACTACATCAATTTTGAAGACAGCGCACTTCTCCAACACAGCAAGAATTCATTTCAAGATCTACCACCTACTTAGATGATACCAAACCAATGAAGACTCAAACTACATGAATTTTGAAGACAGTCGACTTCTCCAACACAGCAAGAACTCCTTCCAAGATCTACCACCTACTTAGATGATACCAAACCAATGAAGACTCAAACTACATGAATTTTGAAGACAGCATACTTCTCCAACACAGAAAGAATTCCTTTCAAGCTCTACCACCTACTTAGATGATACCAAACCAATGAAGACTCAAACTACATGAATTTTGAAGACAGCATACTTCTCCAACACAGCAAAAATTCATTTCAAGATCTACCACCTACTTAAATGATACCAAACCAATGAAGACTCAAACTACATGAATTTTGAAGACAGTCTACTTCTCCAACACAGCAAGAATTCCTTTCAAGATCTACGACTTACTTAGATGATACCAAATCAATGAAGACTCAAACTACATCGATTTTGAAGACAGCGCACTTCTCCAACACAGCAAGAATTCATTTCAAGATCTACCACCTACTTAGATGATACCAAACCAATGAAGACTCAAACTACATGAATTTTGAAGACAGTCGACTTCTCCAACACAGCAAGAATTTCTTTCAAGATCTACCACCTACTTAGATGATACCAAACCAATGAAGACTCAAACTACATCAATTTTGAAGACAGCGCACTTCTCCAACACAGCAAGAATTCATTTCAAGATCTACCACCTACTTAGATGATACCAAACCAATGAAGACTCAAACTACATGAATTTTGAAGACAGTCGACTTCTCCAACACAGCAAGAACTCCTTTCAAGATCTACCACCTACTTAGATGATACCAAACCAATGAAGACTCAAACTACATGAATTTTGAAGACAGCATACTTCTCCAACACAGCAAAAATTCATTTCAAGATCTACCACCTACTTAAATGATACCAAACCAATGAAGACTCAAACTACATGAATTTTGAAGACAGTCGACTTCTCCAACACAGCAAGAATTTCTTTCAAGATCTACCACCTACTTAGATGATACCAAACCAATGAAGACTCAAACTACATCAATTTTGAAGACAGCGCACTTCTCCAACACAGCAAGAATTCATTTCAAGATCTACCACCTACTTAGATGATACCAAACCAATGAAGACTCAAACTACATGAATTTTGAAGACAGTCGACTTCTCCAACACAGCAAGAACTCCTTTCAAGATCTACCACCTACTTAGATGATACCAAACCAATGAAGACTCAAACTACATGAATTTTGAAGACAGCATACTTCTCCAACACAGCAAAAATTCATTTCAAAATCTACCACCTACTTAGATGATACCAAACCAATGAAGACTCAAACTACATGAATTTTGAAGACAGTCGACTTCTCCAACACAGCAAGAATTTCTTTCAAGATCTACCACCTACTTAGATGATACCAAACCAATGAAGACTCAAACTACATCAATTTTGAAGACAGCGCACTTCTCCAACACAGCAAGAATTCATTTCAAGATCTACCACCTACTTAGATGATACCAAACCAATGAAGACTCAAACTACATGAATTTTGAAGACAGTCGACTTCTCCAACACAGCAAGAACTCCTTTCAAGATCTACCACCTACTTAGATGATACCAAACCAATGGAGACTCAAACTACATGAATTTTGAAGACAGCATACTTCTCCAACACAGCAAAAATTTATTTCAAGATCTACCACCTACTTAAATGATACCAAACCAATGAAGACTCAAACTACATGAATTTTGAAGACAGTATACTTCTCCAACACAGCAAGAATTCCTTTCAAGATCTACGACTTAATTAGATGATACCAAATCAATGAAGACTCAAACTACATCGATTTTGAAGACAGCGCACTTCTCCAACACAGCAAGAATTCATTTCAAGATCTACCACCTACTTAGATGATACCAAACCAATGAAGACTCAAACTACATGAATTTTGAAGACAGCATACTTCTCCAACACAGAAAGAATTCCTTTCAAGCTCTACCACCTACTTAGATGATACCAAACCAATGAAGACTCAAACTACATGAATTTTGAAGACAGCATACTTCTCCAACACAGCAAAAATTCATTTCAAGATCTACCACCTACTTAAATGATACCAAACCAATGAAGACTCAAACTACATGAATTTTGAAGACAGTCTACTTCTCCAACACAGCAAGAATTCCTTTCAAGATCTACGACTTACTTAGATGATACCAAATCAATGAAGACTCAAACTACATGGATTTTGAAGACAGCACACTTCTCCAACACAGCAAAAATTTCCTTCAAGATCTATCACCTACTTAGATGATACCAAACCAATGAAGACTCTAAAAATTACTTATATTATATTTCGATGATGCTGAAAAAAAACTGTCCAGAACAAGAGTTCAAAAAGCTAATCTATAACTCAAGGCAATCATATCACTATAGGTGAGTTTTACTAATTTTTACCATAAATTAAACAAAATGCTGAATATATACATTTTCTAGGTGAAAAAAGGACTTTTTTGATGTAATTAGTGTATTTTTTACAACAAATTGCTGAATATATGCATTTTCATGGTAAAGAAAAGGACTTTTTGGGTGTAATTAACGTAGTTTTTACAACAAAATGTTGAACATATACATTTTTTTCAGGTAAAAAAAAAAAGCACTTTTTTGGTGTAATTAGTGTATTTTTTTACAACATATTTATAAAGCAAGTATTTTTTGTTTTGTTTTAGATAGATGAAAGAGAATCAAAAGCACTTGGTGAAAATAATGCTCAAGAAAGAACAAGTTGAACAATGTAACTTGGTGAGTTATTTCCCTTTTCTAATAATGTAAACTATCCAATGTAACTAGAACTATAATTCAAATTCATGTAATTATTTTACATTTTTGCTTAATCATTCTATGCTAATACATAATTTTTTTATTTTAGTTCATTACGAAATTAAAAGCACATAGAACAGAAGTATTCCTTCCTAAGATATAACATCACTACATCAAAGACAACATTGTAAAGGAACAAACTATGCATTAACTGTTATTACTTTGTATTT
Organism: Cryptosula pallasiana; assembly: GCA_945261195.1. Lineage (NCBI taxonomy): Eukaryota > Metazoa > Bryozoa > Gymnolaemata > Cheilostomatida > Cryptosulidae > Cryptosula > Cryptosula pallasiana. Next base: position 13,372,357 of record OX183130.1, on the reverse strand, counting down.
ATTACAAGTTGTAGTGCTTTGTATTACGTAGTATTTACTGACTCTAGCTATATTATGTGGGGAGATTTTCCTTACTTATTATGTAATAAATGTATATAATCATATAATGATTCATTTTTAATCAATGTATTTATTCAATTTAGATATATCTCCTCTCTTCTCTCTCTATGTAGATATAAATATACCCGAAAATATGTACATAATTGACCATATATACATTAATTGCTAGAAAACTAAAAGATCTCTCTCCTCTCTCTCTTTCTCTCTCTCAAGATACCATATGTATGTATGTATGAATGCATTGAATGTCATTACAAGTTGTATTGCTTTGTATAACTTAGTATTTACTGACTCTAGCTATATTATATAGGAAGATTTTCCCTACTTATTATGTAATCAGGTATATAATCATATAATTTTCATTTTTGATCAATATATTTATTCAATGTAGATATATCTCCTCTCTCTATGTAGATATAAATATATCCATAAATACGTCCATAATTAACCATATATACATGAATGTATAGAAAACTAAAAACTCTCTCTCTCCTCTCTCTCTCCCTCTCTCCTCCCTCTCTCTCCTCTATCTCTCAAGTATATATATATAATTATGTAAAAAAATTATCAAAACTTGAACGCCATACATTCAAAATCTATATGTCATATAAGTTCAAATCAAGTAAAAAAAATAATCAAAACTCAAATGCCACTTAAATACCACTCAAATGCCACTCAAATACCCCTCAAATGAAATACAATATAAACTCTATATGACATATAAGTTCAAATTAAGTAAAAAAATAATCAAAACTCAAATGCCACTCAAATGCCACTCAAATACCCCTCAAATGAAATACAATATTAACTCGGCGAATCCATCCAACGCCGTAACCCATTGTTTTCACCCCAAGGTCTAATCCACAAAAAAACACTTGGTAGGGAGATCTGCTCATATATTACTACTAAGATATGTTTAGGTTGTGTCTAAAATGTGTTTAGGGTTTGTCCAAGAAGTGTTTAGGGTGTGTCCAAGACGTGTTTAGGGTGTGTCCAAGATGTGTTTAAAATGTTTAGAATGCTGAAATAATTTGGCAATATCCTACCAGATGTACTAAATGTTTCAGAGCAACTAAAACCATAAGATGTAAATTGATGTGAAATCATCTGGTCAAGGTCGATACTAACACTTGAGCCTGATAAGCTATAACAAGACAGTTAGCTTATGTACAGTAGCCTTAGAACCTACCAACTAGCTGCTGATGAAGTCCTGCCCAACCTAAGATGAGGAGGGAGGCTAGCTTCACTGAGTTGACTTTTTGCAGGCTCTTCTGCTGCCTCTTCATCATCCAGGTTTGTGATAAACTGGAGGTTGTCCGTAACAAGACTGGGGGAACGGGAGGAGTCGCTGTCAGCCCTAGATCTACTACGTGTGTAGGTGGGACTAGCCCTAGTTCTCTGGTCGGGTGGGTGGTACCTACAGCAGACAAACATGGAACTACCTGAAGGAATAGCCCACTCACACAAACTATAAATAAATGGATACCAAATAAGCTGTTAGATTTAAAGCTCTCTGTGTAATCAGATCAGATGAAACCATCAATGGCTGACTCTACAGGTGCTGACTAACTAAAAGCACTAACAGCCTCTCACAGATAAACAGCTGGTTTGGCTGAGCCAGTGAATCTCTGCTTGTAGTTTAATACGGGAGAGCAAGCTGGCCTATTTGAATTTCTTATGCTTTCAGAGTTCAGAGAAAATGTTTTATTAACCTGCAAAGGAAAACATTGAGTTACAAGAGTTTACAATGATTCATGTGTTACTCATGGACACGACAGTGTTGAAACGCTTCTAATTAATATTACGTATTACAGAAGTTGGCAATTCAGTCCTTAATTATTTTGCCTGGAGGTCTGGCTGGTTATGCTAATGCAAATAGTAATTGCATAAAAAACCAATTGACTTTAACTTATGGTGGCTCAGAATGTTTTGTGTTTTGCGTTTTAAAACGTCTGAACGCTTTCCAAACCAATTGAACGGATTTGAAATAGTCTGAACTTTTGCAAAACTTCTGAACGCTTTGTGAAATCGTTTGTGGACTTGGAAAACGAGCTGATTTGCTGGTTCGCTCTATTGATCAAAGATGTACAGTCCATTTATGATTGATAAATGTTTTTATTAAACAGTTGAATTTTCTTTAAATAAATAAAATGTTTTTATTTATTAAATATTATTTGTTTAAATTGCTTTAAATAATAAATACAACCCGATTATAAACTTAAAAATTAATTTCAGAGATTATATTCAACAACAATTTTATACAATTGATTAATTTGCTCTATGGCTTTTTATCTACGTCTATGTTGATAAAGTTATATAGAGGCTCTAATTAAAATGATGACGATTGCTTTTGGTTCGAAATCCATGTGCCTTGCAAACTTTTCCAACTAGTTCAAAATAGTTTAGACTATTTTAAAACAGTTCAGACTATTTCTAAAGCATCCATGCGGTTTGTAAGCTTCTAAATCGTCTGAATCATTTCTAAGCTGTCTGAATTATTTGCAAAACAACTATACGGTTTGCAGAATTTACGATCGTTAGACAGGAAATACAGTTTCGTAGCATGAATCCCTCAACTGCTGAGGCTGACGATTAATTTGTTATAAATAACAAGCCGGTTTTTAAACAAGGTTTCTTGGGCTATTTGACTACCATTACCCAATTACTTTCAATTTAAAAGACGCTTTGCAAACCATCTGGACTATTTCAAATCCATTCATACACTTTGAAAACGAAACCGCCTAGCGTTATGAGCAACCATATTAACTAGCATTGATACCACTTGAATTGAGCACAAAGCTAACAGATGTACTGTTGCTGGCTCTTACTTTTGGAGTCCTTCTCATCCAATTGCATTGGTAATGCATCGGTACTGCATCAACAGATCTTTGGTTCACAGAGTACGGTCCTGTTGATAGTTCTGCAAAGTTTCAAAATATTGCATAGCAGTTGATTGCTAATGAAACAGAGAGTTAAAAATTGAAACCGATTCTTCCAGAATGTAAAGAAATATAAGTATCCAATAATGGAATTGTGCAAAAGTGACTTTCTAAACAGCAATCAAAGGGGCATTGGACGCAGTGGTGCGTAGATATATGCATATAAATTTAATGTGTCGCTAAACAGTCAGTTTTTTAATGTTGGAGGCAATTCAGGCCGAGTTTTTTTTTAGTAAAATGGCTAACGCCAAGTTACAAAGCAAAGACAGCAATTGCTAGTTGGTACCTTTCATGGATGCTGAGTTGGTAGATTGTAGCGTAGTTGGTATGTGGCTTGCTGAAGGTGTTGATTTACTTTCCAAACTGCTATCATCACTTTCCTCTGAAATAAATCTACGCTGATTGCGAACCAGATAAAATTGGGTCAATGTCTCACTTTGCATTACAAATAAAAACAACAGATTGAAATTGAATTGAATTTTAGCTGCAGGAGCGACCAGTTAGTCTGATGACATGTGATCAATTAGCTGTCAATTTCCATACATATTTCCTTATTATACATTTACCTTTTCAGTTGAGATGAACAACAAAAGCGCAGAGCTGATTAGAAGATTATGAACAGTTTTACAACTTTGATCAGCTACCTCAATCAAGATCATCAGATTAAACCTGAATCCAAAAATGGATGCTTTACAGTTTGGCAATTTCTCAGTGCCAATCTTGTTGACAAAATAAAAATTGAGCAGCTGAAAATATTTAAGACTTTGATTTACCAGTTAGCTTGAGATCATCAATGTTGATCAAATCCATTTCGGTGGCGGTTCTCTGCTTGTTCAGCTGCTAACAATATTTTGGCCATTTTCGATTGCTCAATTAAGTTTTGTTGCAGTCTATAAATTGACATGTGAATATTGACAGAGAATGGCACATGTGATCTGCCACAAGCTGCAGTTCGTTTTCTTTCATATCTACAATATATAAAACAACTTGTTGCGCTTTTTAAACCAGCGAGATGATATAAGTTCATGTGACCAAACATCTCACAAAAGATGCCAATTAACTATAAAATGTTAAATAATTATAAGAAGAGCTGGCATGGGTCCATGAAGGACTACTTCAAGTCACAGATAGAAGCATATTATTGCGCAATCCATGAGAAATATTTAAAAAAGTGATTGTTTAGAAAACTGAATTGATTTTGTTTGCATAATCTTTGAACAAATAGAAGTAACTCTCTAAGAGGCCTGCTTTCTTACAACATTGACATCTCCAATGCGCAACTTCCAAATCAATTTATTTCATCTTTTAATACTGCCACATCAGCTACTAAAGCTTATAGAAAACCAGTTTAGTTAAAACAGACAAAATTGCGATTTGACCAAATTTCAACTGCTTTCCATTTACCTGACACGTCGTCGCTAAGTGTTTCCTCAGCTTTTGAGCATGTATTAGGTCGAGCCTTTCCAAATCTGGGCACAAGGTTACAACTTCTTTCACTGCCTCAGTCCCATTAGTTGGAATTTCTAAGTTCGAATTGAAATCAACAAGGTTTCTGTAAGCGCGACGAAAAACTTTGGTAAAAGGTATTCTAAGCAAACCGCTGAGTCATTTCAACAGCTAAGTCTAAAATGATCTCACAATGTTGAACAAAACATACTTTATAAAATGACCTATTTCTAATGATTGTTGATAAATTATAAGGCTCAACAGAAAAGCAGTACTTCATACGTCTAACATTATTTTCTATGCGCTAAATGAAGAGTGTTCTATACAGAGAAAACTGATTTACAACATAACACTTAACTGATGGAAATTCAAATAACTCGATTATTGAGGATTACCTTTGGAACAGATATGTTTTGTCTGCTGTAGCCAGCTTGTTCAGAGCAACTACTAAAAATTTCGGAACAATGACGATTACTTTCCTCAAACCTCTTGTATACTTTTTCCTCGTTGCTTTATTGCTCGCATTTTATCCAAAATACCATATTCAGCAAGGTAGCCACTTATGGTAGTTTCAGCTACCTCCATGGGGCGCCGCTTGTTGAATAGAATGAGAAAGGTTGGGCCAAGTTTGCTTAAATGAGTGAGGTCTTCGCTGTAATGACTTAGGATGGCCGCTTTCAAAAACTCTGTCAGTGTACGCAAGTCACTGGTAAGCGGTAGCTCTTGATGTTTGTTCAGTGCTTTCAGCTGCTGCCTTTTTTCCGGCTACTGCGGTAACATGATTTTTCCAGTAGCAATCAAACGGATAACGGAAGTTCTCATCGTTAAATCTACCGCTGTGTTCTCCAGACTTTATGTAGTCCGAAATAATTTACAAGTTAACTTGCTTGATATAGCTGCCTACCGATAGACCTCTTTGTTCATTTTCAGTTGAAAGGTTTTTGGCTGCTGCTAAAAGGAAGTCAAAGTTCTTTAGCAACTACTGTTTCAAATAACAGTCGATATCTTGGTTGGTATTCTTTAGCAAACCTAAATATGCAATAGTTAGCTATAGTGTGTATACTTGATCCCTATTCATACTTTTGCAATCAAATCATGGCCTGCTATAAGTGCAGACTGCTCAACCAACCTACCGTATGCATCACGTGAGATGGAAAGGAGCACATATCAGCTGTTGTTAGACATTTTGTGGTTAACGGAAATCTCATTATGGGGCAATACATTATTGTTACAATTTTTGGAGTTAGCTAGTAGATCATTAATTTTTGTTCCAGCTACGGACTTCTACCTTTTGATTTTTAACACAATTTAGTGCAACAAATGTATATGAATCATTTTAAAAAAATCACTAAAAGATAATACAAACAAATGATGGGTATCTTATTTAGCATCACAATTCCAACTCTATAATTTGAGCTATACGATAGATATTTTCATTAAATATGCTTTGCACAACTGTACCTGGATGTGCATTAGTCCCACTGAGACTCTGCATAACCTCCTCCATGGCTTCATCATCTGCTTCTGATGGTTGCAAGTAGGCACAAAGAAATGCTTCGCAATCATTAAACATTCTTCCACCACCATCATCTTTCTTTCGTTCTCGGGCAACGCGTGTGTGTAATATGTGTTTTTGCAGTGATATTTTAGAGTAGAAGCCATAACAGTATGTGCAAGGTAAGTAGTGGTATGCAGGTACCTGTTTTGGGGGACGTTTGACTACTACCAACACTTCTCCTTGCCGTAAAACCTGAAACACAACAATAAACTATTTAACAGTGAACAACTGCACATGTGGACATCTTCAAAAATTGCCAATGGTGGCTAAATCTTGAACAGCTCAATGCGTATCTTGTTTAGCATAAAACCACTGATACCGCCATTTTTAAACTGGATAATTTACTTTAACTTCATCACATTGCATTCTGCGATTAGGTATTAATGCACTGTTAGGACAGATTTAGTATGAGGCTGCATGCCAAAAATCTGGTGCCTACATGCTTCAGAATCAAAGAGCTAAGTTAATTCTTTGTGTTTGCAATTAATGAAGGTTGGCTCAGAGTCAGCTCAAAAATCGAATTTGATAGGAAGTGACTCTGCTGCCTTGGAAAAAGTGTAATGGCTTGTAGGGAAGCATAACTTCCAAAATTAATTAGTTCATTCATTCGCGTGTTTGAAGTTTCCCAAGTTTTGAATTTTCACAAATTTTGCATCCATTTCCTTTCCTGCCTTTAACATGGAAGATTTTACTGCATTTTGCTCACCAAGTATCCCTTGTAATGCCTTCGTATTTTAGACTTTATTGCTTTCTCACAAAAAGAGCAGTAATCCACTTCGGTGTAGTTCCTCTTTCCATTGAGTCTGAGTAAACTGGAATTGTGACTGCAAAAAAAAATAAAGGACAAGTGTACACATGGAGGCCATTAAAGGTGATGTGCCAGAGAACATAAATGATTAGACAGAAACTGTCGGTAATGGTCTAGCAGGAACGGACATTGACAGAATGACTTTTTACATCAAAGAAACTATTTAATGGATGACAGCGGTGCATTTCAGCCTTCAAGACTTTATGCTACAGTTGTAACAAAAATATTATAAGACTAACCATTTGTTAGTTTAGATTTATAGGCTCCTGAATGAACTTGTTTGCCTGAAATAGACATCCAAATGATCACTCATGCCTGCTGGAAATTTTAAAGCCAATGTCTGTTAGAAATACAGTATGAAACCTGTATGGTAATACTAACTGTACAATACTTCAAGTCACTGATACAGATAGTTTCTTGGTAAGATACCGCCAATTAACAGAAAATACCTTTTCTGTGATGTCAAACAGTTTCTCCTGATTGTAAGGAAGATTCAGTCCGAAAGTCTAGAAAATCTCCATCAATATCGTCACATGAGGTTGCACTTGATGGGCCATGTTTTAGACTCTCATTGCTGCCATTTGTGCAGTTATCTTTCATGTCGATAATGCCCCCTCTAATACCGTAACATAAAATATATAACTGCATATCCATAAATCATAATGGAATAAAAACTGTGCGTAGCTTTCATAAAAATTTGTGACATAAAAGTGCGTGTATTTGTTTTCTTGTAATGTTATTTACTATATTGCACCTGGTCTTCAGCGCAATCTGAGATTACAAAAAGGTTCGTAGAAGTAAGTAACAATAGTTGATAGCTGTGTTCAGAGAGCATACGATAAACTAGCTGGGATGGTTAGTACAATACCAGTAAGCAGAAGCCATTTTTTTAAAACTGGCTGCAAACCAGCGCTCAAAAATGCATAAGAATTCTAGCGAATACATTTAGGAACTATTTTTATGACTGTCAATGGATAATAGGCTTTTGTGCTGTGGTTTCGCAATAAGTTTAGCCTTAAGTTGGCTTGAGAAAATCAACGCTTGTTTAGACATCAGCAGTCGCCTTCTCTGTGTTGATGCAAGGTGAATAAACATAGAACTATTTTATAGCAGTCGATACTTCTATTTCAGATACAACAACAAAAGAGCGAGTTCTGATTATTTTAGCAAATATTCTAGATGCAGGGCCATTAGTAAAAGTTCAATTCAATAATAATTATAATAATTTGCGGTGTCTAATATCTGTGTGTCACACTATCAATATATTATAGATACCAAAATAAATTGTTTATTTGTTTGCATCGTTTTAGTAAGAACAATCATTTATTATAATAATAAGTAATATTGTATCATCAAATTTTTGTTTTAGGCTGTATGACACATAACTGTTGAAAGAGAAAAATCAGAAAGCCTATTTTTTGCACGGCTGTATGTTTTGCTAGTTTTAGATGCACTTAGCTTTGGGAACGCTAGAAAGTTAGTGGATTTTCTGAAGTTAACTTTGAATAAAGTGTCTATTGTATGTAATAGTGACTTTCCATGACGCGACGCCGTAGCGCTACGCCATAGCGCCATGGGTTTTCCTTCCCCTCTTGGAAATGGCTATATCGCTACTGAAGTCGTGATTATGTGGCGCTATTGAAAGTCGCTACTAAGTAGCGACTTATAATAGCGCCAGACCACTGAAGCGTTATGGAAATAGGGAATGCCGTAGCGCTACTGGTTTGCACATGCGCTTATTGTATTTCCAGCATCACTGCAGTCAATATAATTAAATAATTTGGACAGAAATTTCAGTGATATGAGACAGTTGCCTTTCAAGACCACTTATATTAATTAAAAATGATGCAGAATTAGTGATCACAAATATATTTATGTGTTTTATTTTATATTAATTGTTTTTTTCCCTATTTTAGATATTGATAATAATAAAAATTAAATAATAATAAATAATCAATTGGCCGTGGTTAAATAATAATAATAAAAATAAATAATTATTTTCAGTTTAATAAATAAATTACACATTAGCCAAGCACTGCTGCTTCAAACTTTTTCCTGTGGAGTATGTAGCATTAGATGAAACAAACACAAGAAAAGCATTTAAAACCAATTGTTTGTGGAAACAAATTTCCTTCATACAGTCAAAGAGGGTATGGGAAGAGTAATCACTCGCTATATACCTTATACTGTCACATGGTGGACCAGAACCAAGGGACGCAACTTCAACAAAATGCAGACTTATGTGCCCTTGCTGTCATTATCCGCCACACTATTTTCATTTCTTAGCAATATTATTACGATTCTCTACTGAAATTCACGCTGTTGTTCATCAAACTCCACTCTTCCTACTACAAAAATGAGCTGCCAAGCTAAACTGTTGGATAATATTTGTGCTGATGTGCCTTAGTGAGTTATCATCAATCATTTTTTTACTGGTATATTATTATAACAATTATTAAATAACAGGAGTATTGATTATTATCATTATTATTTAATTATTATTACAAAATAATAATAATTATTATTATTATTATTATACATATATATTATTGTGGTATAACCTCAAATATGCTTTTAGTTTGTTATTGTATTTTATGTTTGCTTACGGCTTGGAGGTTACCGAGGGGGGCCTTCGTTTCCGGTTAGAAAATACAAACGTGCTAAACCTGAAATCCATACATTTAATCTGAATGTACATGCATTACAACACATGGTGGCAGCGGTTTTGTAGTTGGTAAATATGGGGGACGAAGAGGAGCATGGGCAAGCAGCGGCAGCGAACATTGTTAGGCCTATGCAAGTACATATGCCTATGCCTAGAGTGAACCCCCCAACTGAGTTGTTATTAGACGATAATAAGGAGGCCAATTTTAGATCTTTTAAAGCAAAGTGGCGGTCATATTATGTTTTGCTAAGGTTAAATGGAGAGGAATTGGAAGGGAGCTATTATTGTATACGGCTGGTACTGAAGCTGCCAGGATTGTAGAGTCTTCTGCTAGATACACGGATGCTGCAGATGAGGGAAAAACCTGTGACTTAATATTGGAAGTATTGGAACAATTTTGCATAGGTGAACGAAACATAATACATGAAAGGTTTAAGTTTCATACTCGATCGCAGCTCCCAGGAGAGTTGTTTGATTCATTCTACACAGATTTGAGGACGCTAGCAGGCAGATGTAAATTTAACTACCGTGCTGCAGCTGGTGCCGTAGATGTCGATAGTCCAATGGATGAAATGTTGCGTGACAGGGTGGTGCTAGGTATAAGAGAAGATGAGCTACGAAAGAAACTCATTTCACAAGGTAACAATTTAACTCTTGCAATAGCTCTGCGGTTATGTAGGTCACATGAGGTCACTTCTAGCACTATGCGATCGATGACTGGAGGGTCAAGTGTACCAACAGTGAATGCTGTTAGAACAAAAAGAGGTTCTGAGCAGCCTAAGTTGAGTACTAAAGAAAAACCCCAGGCCAGCAGTCGATCTCAGAAGTGTGGGAGATGTGGAAAGTTTCCTAGTCACGCCAATGAACATTGCCCAGCCAAGGACACGGACTGTTACAAATGTGGTAAAAGGGGACATTACTCCCGCGTATGTAGATCTAAACAAGTTCAAGAAGTGACGGAAGAGAGCGACGGTGATGACTTCCTGTTTACTGGAGAGCTAATCATTGGAGAGGTGGAGTGTTGGCAGGCAAACATAGATGTCAATGGATTTCCTACGCTTTTCAAGCTTGACACCGGAGCAGATGGCACAGTCGTCAGTTACCATGAGCCATGGGTGGGTCAGATTGAATTATTCCCACCTGATACCATATTACATGGTCCTGGGGGTAAGGAGTTAGAGGTAGTCGGAATATTTGAGGCTCAAATGTCTTACAAAGGGTTAAAACATAGTGAAAAAGCCTATGTAATTAAAAACCAAAAAACATCGCTTTTGAGTAGAAAAGCGTGTGCTGCATTAAGGTTAGTTACTTGTAATGTAGATGAGACTTGTAAGCTCGGTAATGACATGTGCGCAGAATTCCCAAAACTCTTCAAAGGACTAGGACTTCTTAGAGGTTACACTTACAAGATAGCTTTGAGAGAGGATGCAACTCCCACCTGCATTTACACACCACGGAGGATACCCCACCCGCTACGTGAAAAAGCTAAGTTACAGTTACAGGAGATGGTCACCTCAGGGGTGATATCACCAGTAACTGAAGCAACAGAATGGTGCAGTGGATTAGTCACTATTCCAAAATCTTCAGGCTCAGTGCGCCTATGTGTTGACTTGACTGGTCTAAATGCAGCAGTCAAAAGGGAGATCCATCCTATGGCGACTGTGGAGGAGAGTTTGTCTAAGTTGGGGGAAAGCTCAGTGTTCAGCAAGCTAGATGCCAACAGTGGCTTTTGGCAGATAAATCTTGACGAGGAGTCTAGGAGGCTAACGACATTCTTATCCCCTTTCGGACGATTTTGTTTCAATAGGCTTCCATTTGGTGTTGCCAGTGCACCAGAAATCTTCCAAAGAGCAATGTCCAGAGTGTTGGAGGGCATTGCTGGTGTTATTTGCCATATGGACGATATTCTCGTTCATGGTAAGGATCAACGAACTCATGACGAGAGATTACGGGAAGTGCTCGGAGTTCTCCAGAACTCTGGTTTGACGCTAAATGTCCAGAAGTGTGAGTTCAGAAAAAGCTCGTTGACATTTCTGGGACATGTCATCAACCAGGATGGGGTAAATCCAGACCCTGCAAAAGTAGCAGCCATCCAGGACTTTCCTTCTCCTACTTGCAAGACGGAGCTAAGGCGCATCAATGAGATGCTAAACCAAATGGCAAAGTTTATTCCAAATTTGGCTAGTCTCAATGCTCCGATGAGAGAATTGCTAAAAGAGAAAAGAGAGTGGGTTTGGGGACAGCCTCAAGAGGAGGCATTTTCAAAGATCAAAAGAGTTCTTACATCTGCAAAGACAATGGCTCATTATAATCCCCATTTAGCTACTATCGTTAGCAGTGATGCCAGCAATGTTGGACTGGGCGCTACTCTATTACAACAGCAGTTGGATGGGAGTCGAAGACCGGTTCTGTATGCCTCACGTTCACTGACTGAAACGGAAAGGAACTATGCCACCATTGAGAAGGAGGCTTTAGGGACAGTTTGGGCATGCGAGAAGTTTGATCAGTTTGTCAGAGGTATGAAGTTCACGATGGAGACTGATCATAAGCCATTAGTGCCATTGATGACCTCTAAAGAGTTGGACCAGGTGCCATCAAGGATTCTCCGTATGAGATTAAGAATGATGCGGTATGCTCCTGAGTTCAAGTATGTACAGGGGAGGGACCATCACCTTGCTGATGCATTGTCTAGAGCTCCAGTTGGCAAACCAAGTCCTGAAGACCAGGCATTAATTGAGGAAGTTGAGGAGTACAGCCAAAGTATGTTCCCACCAAATTTAGCTGTGAGTAAGCTTAGAGAAGCTCAGCAAAAGGACGAAGTTTGTTGCAATGTCATGAGATGCTGTCAGGAAGGATGGCCTGCCTACAAGTCTGACGTGTTTATGAGTATTCATCCATACTGGGAGGTACAGCAACATCTAACAGTGACAGATGGTTTGCTTCTGTATGACAATCGCATTGTCGTTCCTTTGAGTGAGAGGTTAGGGGTACTGGAGAAAATCCACCAAGCTCATCAAGGGGTAGTCAAGTGTCGACTTCGGGCTAGACAATCTGTCTGGTGGCCGCGGATGTCTACACAGATTCAGGAAATGATTCAAAACTGTCGAGTATGCAAAGTGAACTCAAGGACCACAACAGAACCACTTCTTCCGTCAACAATGCCGGAAAGAGCATGGCAGCGTCTAGGGGCTGACCTATTTGAGTTTCAGAAAGTCCACTATCTTCTGCTGGTGGACTACTATAGCAGGTGGATTGAAATCCGGAAATTGAGTTCTCTAAATTCCAGAGACACCATTGAGGCCATGAAGTCTATCTTCTCGGTGCATGGGATCTGTGAGATGGTAGTCTCCGACAACGGGCCACAGTTCGCTTCAGAGGAGTTCCTGAGATTTACTGAGGAGTATGGTTTCACCCATGTAACTAGTTCACCACGTTACCCAAAAGCAAATGGTGAGGCGGAAAGAGCGGTGGGAACTGTGAAAAGTCTATGGAGAACCAACCCACAGGATCCACACTTGAGTTTACTCATTTACAGAGCTACACCACTAGACAATGGATATACACCTGCCGAGCTACTGATGGGCCGGCTAATTCAGACAACCCTCCCTGTTTTCCAGGCCAACCTAATACCCCGGGGCACAGATAAGAACCAGATTGCTGAGCGGGAAGAGGCCAGAAAACAGGCGACGAAGAAGCACCATGACCAGCATTTCAGAGCCAAGGAGCTACCTGAGTTGGAGCGAAATAACAAGGTGTATATACGAGACAATCAGAAAGATGGGATTGTGGTACAAAAGGTAGCACCAAGGTCTTACAATATTCAGACGGACACCGGAGTTATCCGGCGTAACAGAAGTGCTCTGGTAGACATGGATGATTCAATGACCAAGACAGAAGAGGAGCTATGTCAGACTATTTCTCCTGGCTCCACCAGCGGCGCAGAGGGCAGGGCGATACGAGAGAGCCCACAAGCCAGTCCAGGTGGATGTCAGTTGCCTGATCCAAATCTCGCAGAGGGCAGGGCGATACGAGAGAGCCCACACGCCAGGCAGTTTGGTTCAGACCAAGGGTTTAGTAGACCGCAGAGGTTGAAGAAGATGCCTACGTACTTGAAGGACTATGAGCTATACTAATCCAGTTGCTAATCAAGCCAAAGGACTCTGAACAATTCTAGTCATAGCAATCGGACAATCAATATTACTTTTACTATACTCACTGTTTAATAACCACCATATGGTTTCAGTTTTGTTTGCTTCAGTTAAGTTACTATTTGCTTAATTAGTAATCTCCTATCTGGAAGGGGAGATGTGGTATAACCTCAAATATGCTTTTAGTTTGTTATTGTATTTTATGTTTGCTTACGGCTTGGAGGTTACCGAGGGGGGCCTTCGTTTCCGGTTAGAAAATACAAACGTGCTAAACCTGAAATCCATACATTTAATCTGAATGTACATGCATTACAACACAATTATTATATTATTAGTTGTTGTTTATTAATTATTATTATTTATTTATGATAATTATAATTTATTATTTTTAATAATCTCATTATATTATTTATAATTAATAATAATTATTATAATAATTATTGTATTAATCAATAATAATAATAATGATGATAACAATTATAATAATAATAATAATAATAATAATAATACGATAATAATTATTATTATTATATCTTACTATTTTTATTACGTTAATTAATTATTATTATTATATAACTATTGTGTACATGATATAATAATATGTATTATTATTATTATTACTACTACTGTCTTCAGCTGTTTATGTTAATGTTTTTAATTAGTACTGATAAATGATGTTATTGTTATTGCTATTACTTAATTACAATTGTTGTTTGTGATGATAATGATGATGATAGATGATAGATAATGGTAGTCATTAATTAATACTGTTATTTGATGTTGTAGCTGTCATTGAGTCCATTGAGAGTTTGTAGGAGAAAAATGGTCAAACTGATTAAAGTGATTTTCAAAAAGTTTGTTTAAATGGAAAGAATGGAACTTCTTTTACCGACATAATTTTGACCTTGCATTCTACCAGACAAATAGCAGATACTTATATTCCCCATAATAAAACTGAAATTTTTTTTCTACAATTTGACTTCAAACCACTGGAGAGCTCAGTTTTAACATCAATAAATTACTTAGTTAATTCTAACCAGCATACTGTTTCCACGTATTCGTGTACACTCCATAGGCGTGTGTAATCTAGTGAGAAAGTATGCTATACTATTCTATCTTTACTATATAAAACTATTTTGATAATGATTATCATCATCCTCAATATAATAAGTGTTATGTAATGAAACTGTTATTATTATAATTTTTACTGTCGACTATATGGTATCATTAATTAATGATGCAATCATCATCGTTATGATTATTGTTGGTAACTATCACACCAACTACTACTCTACTATCACCGCTTGTAAAACATTTTAAAAATGTTATAATTAACAAAAGATGATGCTCACAGTCCCTGCGCTTTGCAAGGCATTTTCTCTACATTAAAAATAATTGTGAAAATGCAGTAAACATTTCAGCCTTGGTAATTGTGTAAGTTACATACAATAACACTATATTTCCTGTCAAACAACTGTGAAAGCTTTCAAACTGTATAATTTTTTTCCAAATGATCTAAATGGTTTTGCAATGAATCCGATGAAAAACAGAAAAATAAAAAAAGATCGTTTAAATGGTTTAGAAATAGTATGAGCTATTCGCAAATCGCGTGAACCATTTGAATTAGTCTGAGTTGTTCTAAAAATATCTAAACTATTTTGAACTCGTTGAAAAGTTTGAAAAAAAGCATGGTTTTTGGACCAAAAACAGACTTTCTCATTTTCTTTATGAGCTCTGTAAAAGGTCTCAATAGGCGTAATGATCAATAGTTGTGAAAAAATCATTTAATCATATACATTATTGTTCTCATTTATTTCATATAAACTTTTTTGATCAGTACTTGGTAAAATAACGTTTCTCTTCGTAAGCACACCAATAATGTATATGTAAATTGGCTTAAATTTTTAAACCGTTTGATTCACTTCACAAAGCACTTTCAAAAGCATTCAGACGTTTTAAAACAAAATGTTCTGATCCACTATAGTTGGCGCTGCAACATATCTGTTCTTTATTTCTAGGCCAAGTTGAAGTTTGATATATTGTTGTTGGCTGGAGTACTTATGACATCCAAGTAAGAAGAGAGCAAGATGATTAGCCTGATGGTTGACTACGGAGATAAATGTCTACACTACAAATTACATCATTTTACTACCAGGCCTCATTGTGTGCATGCATATGTTTTTGTGTGATCTACTTTAGTCTACTGTTACACAGAACCTTTTGGCAATATTCACTGCATTTGTTGTAAATCTGTGGTGATTTTTAGGTAGCTTTGGTTGCATGCATGTGCTTAGATATTGAATACAAAGTTTATTGTTAGGCACCCCTTGATATGTGTACTAGTTTTATTGTCTCAAAAGTTTTTAGACCATTATACTTATGCAAATTGCATAAAATAGTTTCTCTATAATATTATGTTTGTTTTTTGTTGACTCTGTCTCATAATACATAAATGCTCTATATTATGTTTGTTTTTTTTTGGCTGTGTCTCATAATTCATAAATGCAAGTAGCACAGGTTAATTTGATAGAAGCTGTAAAAATTCTTAATGCAAGCTTTTGTTTTCCTATGGTTAATCTATCATG
This sequence comes from Cryptosula pallasiana, assembly GCA_945261195.1. Classification (NCBI taxonomy): domain Eukaryota; kingdom Metazoa; phylum Bryozoa; class Gymnolaemata; order Cheilostomatida; family Cryptosulidae; genus Cryptosula; species Cryptosula pallasiana. Next base: position 13,356,148 of record OX183130.1, on the reverse strand, counting down.
AAACATGGGTTATTCAATACACTGCAATATAGGGTGCTTGCATTAGGTGGACCAGAAACAGGAGCAGACAATTTCCCTTTGTCAAGGAAATTGCGTGAGTGTATGCTCTTCCCATACCCTCTTTGATACAGTAGTTTCACTCATTAGCTCAAAGTCGCCGTTGACTCGCTAATTAGGGTTCATGACCTTTGGCTTTCCATAATTGCTGGCTCATGGAAAAGCGTAGCCTGTCTCAGACAAGCTTTGTTTTCGCGGGAGTTGTCCACCCGCGCAAAGCGGAGCTGAGCGAAACAAAGCTTTGTTTCGCTCAGCTCCGCTTTGCGCGGGTGGACAACTCCCGCGAAAACAAAGCTTGTCTGAGACAGGCTAGGAAAAGCGTGATGGTTTATCGCTATTGAGAAGCACTGAGCCATGACACCATTATGTAGCGCTACATGGAAAGTTAGTATAACATAATCATATAGCTTGAGTGACCAGAGCATATAAATCCTCCATGAGATTGACGCAAAATTGTCTAACCTGAAACAGGCATTTGCTGTTGGGAGCTATTCGCAGTTTCTTTATAAGTTTCACAAAGCACTCTCCTTTTTCACTGCGGTTTTCCAACCGTAAAATGAACGACCAGTTTATTAAAGTTTTATTCTGTGTAATTCATGGTTGTGTTGTTTTCACTCATTTCACTCACATGGTTTGTCTTTCTAACTTTAAGCATGACTCTAGCGCAAAGTAAATTGGTTTGCTATTCATCTGCCACTTGAAACTGCAATAGTTGCTAAGTATTTAACAAAAAAATTATTCTAAACTGAGGGCATATTTTGTTGCAATATCAAAGTGGTCTGCTAAGTGAACTTGAGTTAGCGAGGCAGAGAAACTCCTATACGTCAATCAGAACTTCTTTCTCCTAGCTGGAACGACTGTTGAGAATAAATTTCATGAAAATATTCATCATAAGTATCACATGAGGATGAACTTGATGGCCCATATTCCTGGTCTTCATCACTGTCATACGTACATTCTTCTTCTGCTTCGCTATCGCTCCGTCTTGTATGTTGTACTGTAAAAAAAATGAAAAAATGTACATTTCTCCATCTCATTAGTTTGTAACAAAAATTCATGCGTTTTCCTGCTTGTAATATTGTTTACTACATGACACATGGTTTCCACTCACAGTCTTGGGATTGCGGAAGAATTCGACAAAATCAGTTACAATAGCTAATGAATGGTTTTGGTAAGTATGGAAAAACCTAATTTCAAATGGTCATGAAACTCTACATTAAAAAAACAAATGATACATACATTATGTCTGTGTATTTATACAAACGCTTCATAGGGACTACTGAGCTATACAACAGCAATTTGAAAAATTATATACCCCACAGGGGGTACTGATTTGTATAACAAGAATAATTGCCAACTTTTTACCGGTTTCGGCTTTGTTTCTGCTTTTGTTTTCTTATTTGCTATGTTGTTAGGTCTGATAAAGTCACCCACATTATCATCAGTTTTTAACAACTACTATGGTCATGAATTTTAAATGTTTGCAATGTAAAATGTTTTCAGAATCTTGAAACTTTAGAATTTTATTGCATAGTTATGTAACGTCACTCACCATTTGCAATAACACTTTCAAGTTTGTCTACTTGCAACTCTGTCAGGCTGTCAAGTTCAACGTCAACTGTATGGCCTTCAATGACACCAATGTCATTGTTAACATCTCTTTCACCAGGTTCGGATCTCCCGTTGCTGCAATCAAGGAATTTAGTTCTGAGAATGAGTGTTGAGGACACTGATTGTTTATCAATAGACATTTCAGCCACAAGTTTTACGGCAGTTATAAAGTTCGTAAACGCCCACACTGTTATTGAAAATGTGACTTATTTCACAGGCAAAATGTGGTTTATACAATGCAACTAAATAAGTCACTTTCCCACCGCAGATGTGACTGATGCAAAAGTTGTGGTTTATGGGAAAAGAGTGACTTTTGTAGTCTGGAGGTGGCTTATGTCAACAAATGTGACTCATGTGGTTCTTTAGGAGACTAATGCAGTAAATGTTGTTTCTGTCAATTTTAGGTGACTTACGTGAAACTGAGGTGATTATTGCACATGAGGGGAATTGTTCTCCCCACCTAATGTTGGATTTTGGTACATTAAATTGATATTAATGTAACTGTGTATTAATGTAAACTCATACATTGTAGACAACAATGCCTTCACAATTTTATTCATGAAGTAAATGAAAAACATAAAAAAAGCTTAGATACAGTGTATAAAGTAAAATAGTCAATAGCGAGCAGAAAGTAATTTTGATACATTGGTTGATAGTTGTCACAGATAATAAATAAACCATCTTATCGCCTTCCCGGGAGTTGTCACCCCTTGTTCTATTGCCAGCTGCTTTTGATAAAACAATGAGTGACAACTCCCGAGAAGACCAAAAGAAACAGGTTGATGTTGGTAAAATGCAGCTAAAACCATTCCATCCTGATTAGGAGTTGCTTGTTCTGAAATGCCTTGAGCAAAATAAAACTCAACTATCTCTACCAGAAACAACCAACATTTTGGCAAAAATTTAGCAAAACTAGATTGCTGCAACTATGCTGAGACTATTACCATTATCGTTTGAAAAACTGAATTAAGCTTTGATACCAAAAAAGTGTTTTGAAAACTTTTAGCTGATACAAATGTTTCATCAGCTACCCACTGAGATTTTCTGAATACACAATACAAAACGACTCAAAGACAGGCAGCTCTGTCTAAAAAACTTGTTCCTATGAATGGTGCAAGAATAGATAATTTATGTAAAAGGAGAAATATGCACAGAAAAATAAGGCAAATATGTAAGTTTGCAAAACCTTTGGCATTAAAACAAAAAAAATGATCTGTGACAACGATTAACGAGTTTGTAAAAGCAAATTTGAAGACATCAAATCATTTTATATTTATGTGGAATTTTGTGAGCTTACATGTCATATAATTGAAAAAAGCTCCTTAGAGCTCATTTGGATTATTTCAAAGCAGCAGGACATTGCAAACCAACAAGAGTTTCCACTAGTTGGTAATATCTCGGTGCAGCGTATTGCAGATTGAGGATATAGCGTAGTAGGAACTGGGCCACTATACCCTCGAGACTGCCAAACTCTCTTACTTTACATCGATTGAGGTAGAGTGTAACGCTGGATACTTCGAACACCAATGACGGTGGAAAACTCTGAAATTAAATAAAAAAATTACATAAATTTTAACATAGTTTAGACATTCCATATAAGTTGAGGCCGAGCAACAATAATATTTATGATATGAGCGCTCGATTTAAAAAAAAAACACCACTACATTTGATCTACTGTGACAAAGACTTGCAAACTGTGATTCCTTACAAAAGTATTATATAATGTAATGTATGACCAGCATTTGTGGTAGCAGAACACAGCTTACAGAGTTAAACTACCTAATATCAAAGTCATTTCAGAAAATAACTACAACAAAATGTTTCCAAGGACAAAGATACATAAAAGTACGTCCCTGGTGTTACAAGTGTCAGACTCACCGGCATTATGCAACTAAAATCACCGACTAATCCTCTAGTAATTTTAAAGTGAGCAAAAGTTTATGTAGAAAAGACAGCACATGCAGTTATGAAAACTTTTTTTTGTAAGTTTGATACTATGCTGCATTTTATTTTTAAACAGTCCGACCACAACTTACTGCTGTTTCCATTTCATCTTCTATTTTGCTGAAAAAACTGAAAAAACCAACAAATTTTTTATGAAATCCGCGGACTTCAGTCTGCAACAGCGGTAGGGAAAGTGGGGTAACTCCTACACTGACAAAGGAATTATGTTAATCTACATACTAACTAGTGAACTGCACTCAATGTCAAAAACCATTTTTGGAGCTGTCTTCTTTTTGAATAGCGTAAAATTATAATATCCGGTTTGTTACAGCAGCATTGTCTTTTAAAACTCAAAATCAGCTTCAGATGGTAATAGTTTCTTGAAGCGCAGCTGATGAAAGTTTTGTGTCAAAATTTAAAATGAAACAGTTGCAGTGTTTGATTTCGTTTAATTGTTTTTTGATAAAACTTTTTGAAATGAGGGCTAAAGAAAAAACAGTGACCAGTTTTGATAGTCTAGATGTCTATGCTCACTTCACTATTTTTATTAACTCCATAGCCATAGTGTAAGTACTAGAATGCTAATATTTGTTAATCAGTCAATAAATAAAACATACACACGGCAACTGACGCCGATTGCCATGTTGCTAAAGTGTCTGTACATCTATAAATTCGCCTGCCTTACCATTAGGGGAGATTCCCTTGCAGCTGTTTAGTTAGCTAAAGAACTACAAGCTTATTAATTGAGGCATTGTTAGACTTTGATTTACATCAAAAATTTTGCCGACTCAACAAATCACGTTTCAGAATTTCAGCCATAATCAACCTTCTTTTGAGTTCAGAGGCAACAAAAATTGGTTTTATTTTGTGATGTGTACCTGCATTACAATTAAAAACAATGTTTGAACTAAATGTTAAAGAGCGGTTGCTACAAAATAATCTTGCAAGAGATATTTTGTAGAAGCCCTGATTCGATAAGGAAACGGGTAGTTGTAAAAAGCCCATAAATTTTGCACTATTCTATCCCTACTAATGTATTGTATGTGCTGAACTATCAAATAATTTTTTGGTGCACATTTCCTGAGCTAAATCAAGTTATCCATAAGAGCATAATGAAATATATCATTCAAAAATGTTGTGAGATTTAATTTCACTTCCAGTTAGGTTAAGACTGTATTTTTTATAAAAAGACTGTTTAAAATAGAAGACAACTCCAAGTTTATTGCTCATTAACTACTATCAAGGTAGTAAAAAACATTCAGCGCTGTTTTTCATAGCCCCAACAGTTTATATGACTTCGAAAGTGTTTATATATCATACATTCTACCTCAATCATTGAGAAGCGCCTAAAACTACAGTTTTTATTTCATCTTCACTTTTACTGATGCGGCATCACACTAATGTTTAGTTTTATTACGCTTGTGGATAAAGTTTTAAAAGTTCTTTTCAATAAAACTAGATCATAATAACTAGCTTGAACTAAAGAAATGTTGTTAATAACTGTGATCTACTTTTGATTTATATTTAATGTTTTAAAGCATAGCTGGTCAAATGCCACATTGGAAAATTAAATAAAAACAGGCGCCACATTTAATTTTGTTTATTTTTTCTTACCCTTTTTAAAACAGAGTTCGAACATGAAAATAATAGATGTGTGCAATTCAGGTATCTGTTTTTTGGCAATTTAGGGATTTATACTACATCTGTGATTTCTGGATTACTTTGATTTTCTTTTTTAAACCCCGAATGGCACCACAGAATTTTTATCATCTTATCACAGTTCATGTTGTTTTCTTTATCTCCTTTTCATAACTCATTTAGGCAGCATTTATATTCAGTAAGGGTAGTCGACCTAATTATTTTTTATGCATTTCAATCACTATTTGAAACCAAACAAAGGAACATTTTTAGTCAACATAAATTCTTTTTGAATTTACGAACTTTCCAACTTTCAATTTTTACCTGCTGAGAGGTGAGGATATACAAGTTCTGTGGTTTTTCTTTCAGTGCCACCACCAGTAACATATAAGCTTTCAAGAGTTCTGATTCTAAAAAATACCATGAAAACTCACTGCACATTGAGATGGCACACCATCAACCATTGACTGTTTTAAAAACCTTCAACAAAATATCCACCATTGAATATTGCGAAGTGCTAGTTCAAAAGTCAAGGTTTTTGCATTTACTGAATGACCGGGCAAGGAAGGAATATATCACTAACCATCATTTTCAAGCTGTTGTTTTATGAACTTTTTTGCTTCCTTGGCATACTTGAACCGGGCTGTTCGTTTTTCCAGCTCTGGTGCCCACCTGACGAGATCTTTTCTTATGGCCATACTGACATTGTCAACTGGTGTTCCCAAAGAGCCGTAAAGAGAACGGATGACATCTCGCCACTCATTTATCATCTTCAAATATGAATTGCGAATAAATATTATGATTTTCGCTGTCCTTTGCATCATATATGTTTGAAGCGTTCTCTAAAGAATACTTTATAGTTGTACGAATTTTGTATCAGTTTAAAGGTGCTGTGTTGCAAATTTTTGACTGATTAAACTTAACTTGATTGTTTCAAGCTAGTTTTCACACAGAAAATTTTTTTGCGGAGTTGTGCTCTCCCTAATTCTGTCTATAGCATAAAAACAATAATAGATGGTCACTCATACTCAACTTATATCAGGCCATAAAGTGGCGTTGAAAAAATTTGGCTTGTTGCATAGAAAGATGGCATCCAATTAATAGTCATCGTGTAGAGACTTTCAAGAATTTCAAAAGATTATGCTTGCAGTTGTTTTCAGATTTTTCATTGTACGTTAATTAAGTCAGCATTGTAATTTATTGTAGGTAAATCTGTTATTATGTAAACACTGGTGTCCATGTAATAAATTACAAGAAATATCTCACTAATGCAATATTACAATAAAAATATTATTTTCAAATCAAATAATATCAATAGATTCAAATTATTATTATTTACAATTTCTTTGCGGAGAAAGAAAATACTAGATTTGCGTTTTCGGCATTGTTGCTGTTCAGCTAAAGTAATAATTCTCAAATCTGAATTATTTGATTGAAAATGTTAAAAAATATTATTTTTCAAATCCAATAAAAAAAAAGTATGAGCTAGTTTATGACTATTTTTAGAAACTTTGCTGTGACTATTTAATACTATATGACACTAAGGAAAAGACAACTCCAACAGTTGAATTGCGTAAGTAATCTGCAGCAGTGCACCATTAAAGCTCAAGCGAAAGGCTTGTTACTTATTAGCTACTAAAATAATTATGATTCTCGTCACAGCAACTCCGAGACAAAATGTGTGATGGTTTACTTACGTATCTTGTGTCTGTCAAAATTGGATAATTTTGGAATACTTTCTCTGCTTCCTCTCCATTCATTCGCTGGCTTCGTGATTTCTGCAATTTGTGTAACACGGCCTTGTCAGTTGGATTTGTTTCTTCTAAAAAACTGTTCATTTCAATTTCCATCTCCTCAATGTAATTTTCCAAGCCCTGGATAATAAACATTCATAATACACAAACACATTACTAAACGGCATGCCCCTCTATCTATTCAGATGCGACAAAGTGAAGAGTCATTCAAGAGGTGCTAATGGTGGCTTATAGTTGCTTTGGAAAGCTAAAACATTTAGAAAGTTTTGAAATAGCATAGACAGTTTGTATAACTTCGGATTTATTGAAAAATTACCACAGGCATGTAGTGTAATTCAGGCATAATTAGTCTCACTATTGGCTGATGAAAAATTTGGGCAATAACATGAGCTGTCCATGCAACAACCACAGAAACTGTAAAACCATCTAGCTGTTTTGGAAAATATCTGTGGTTATTTAAATATTTTAGACGATTTGCAAAACATCAGAGTGCTTAAGCTATTTTGAACTTGTATGAACTATTCACAAACCATGAACTTTTGACCTATTTTGAAATAGTCCAAACTGTTTTGATTCTTTACAAACTACTTGCTAAAGATTTGAACAAGTGATTAAAGAATATGCTTTTCAAACAAAATCAGCTGGCCTCATTTTGTTTACCACCTCTTTGTAAAACAACTTTCACAGAAACACACATAACATGATAAGTTATATACTTCCCTATAAAAGATTGTCAAATATTATTGTCAATATTATCTTCCAAAGCAATAAAAGATTCGGCAATAATATCAAATTATGTTTGGTTATTTTCTGTGACACTTGATCATTATTCAAAATCACAATGAAAAATATAAAACAAGACTTTTTTCCAATAAGCACTCACAGTCGATATTTAGTAAAATCTAACAACCAAAAATAGACAAGTAATATGGTTTTGGTGCACACAAACTTACAAATCGTATAAACTTTTTTACAAAATATCTGGTGAGTTTGCATTGTATTCTGGTGGAATGTAACTTAAAGCGGCTAGAGGTATAAGAAGTGCAAAGTGCTAACCCTGCTAAGCCACTAGCTGCTGTGTATATGCACATTTACATCCTATTTTTCCAAATTATAATGTGAAAGTACTGTCTAGCTCAAAGTATTTGAGTGACTCTTGGTCGATGCAGTAAGTGCAGCTAACCAAGAAAGAAGGCAACTAAAATATACACTATTTGTTTTACAAAAGTAGATATTTTGATTAGAAATTACTCAGGGTTTAGCTTAGTGCTCTGTGAAAACGACAAAAGTTGTTATGCATATCTGCACAAAAAGGAACAGGACAAGTAGTTAGTCTTTCTTTAAAACAAAACAATCATTGTAGAGCAATGATATGTGTTGGTTTTGACCAGCTTTTCCAACCTTTTTTGGAGACCGTATAATGGCTTTTAGTACTTTCGATGGAGAATCGGCTGCTGAGGTTTTGTTTGAAGTTTTTTGTTTGTATGTTTGTCGTTGAACTATAGCATCTGGAATTTCATTTTGCTTTCTTATCACATCCACTCTCATACGCCGAAATTTTTCTTTTAGTCGAGTGTGCACTAGATCACTGTAAAAAATATGTTTGGAAAAATTCCAATCTAAGCTGTTGAACTAAAATTTTTATCAAGCTTTTTTTTGCTGAAATCAAAAATACAGTATATTGAAAAAGTGAAAAGACTGAAGTGGTTTTATTCGGTATAGTGTGAGAAGAGTTAGGAGTTTCAATGAAACAACTTTAAGCCACAGTCTTACTGCCAAGGACTATATCTTGGCAAGGGCTGTGTCTATTGACTTAGGGATGTGTTCAATAAACAGGCCACAACATTTTTTATCACAAGAAATAAGTTCGTTGGCTGAGGTTTCCACAACATGACAATAACCTGTAGGAAATGGTATTGGTAGCTAGTTTCCTGAATCTTTTTTCTCAGAATATTGCAACAGTTTTCAACTACGATATTTCCAGAAATAAACCAGGCACCGAGGACTCTGTAAACTGTGTAACTACATAACGAATGCATACCATAATAAATAAGCATTGCAAAACCTTTCATCTATTCTTCAAAGGTTCAAACAATTAAATTTAAATTAAATTGAAAGTTTCCACGGGTAAACATTTGCTCAAGAAGTGCTTACATTTGATTGCTTCCTGGTAGTCTGGATCTTAATTTCGGGTACTTGAAGATAAGAGTGGTGAGAGCACTTCTTAAAAGCGCTCTGTCTGGGTATCTAGAAACAAAATATAAATTATACAGCCTCCACAAAGGTGGGGTTATTTTATGTAATTATTAATAGTTAATGTTCTGTGCTCCATGGTACTGGGCCAGTAACATGACTGATATCAACAAATATTTCTGCTGAGAAATAAGGCCTTCGTGTAACCATCACTTCATGTTGCCGTTTAATCCACACAGAATGTCAATCAGTTAATTAAAACCAACTTTTTAATATCCTGTAAGCAGACAATGGTTTGACTGATGTGGTCATTACTTAAAAATTAGTGTACCATCTTGAATTTAACAAGCATTTGCTATATAGTTTGTCGTTTTATTGATAACTGCAAGTTCTAGCATCTTCATGACGAAGTGCTCAGAAATCGATGATAGCAAATGAGAAGTTTCAGTGAATGAAAGCAAAAAATATGTGCAATGACGGTATAATCTATTTGATCTGAATCTTCATAGCATGAGTGCACAAAATCATTTTCACACTTGCATTAATTGCCAACTTTATGCAATTTTGAAGCAAATTTGCATGAATAGTGCACTGTCAGTAAATTGCCAAAAATCTCATTTTGAAGCCAGTTTGTCAGTTTTTGAATGGATTGTGAGTATTTAGTTTAATTAGAGAAATGATTCTACTAAAATAAAACTTAGTTTGCAGGTATTAGGGTTATGATGGCGACTAGAAACATAGGGTAGTTATGGTAATATTTGTTTAGTATAACAACTTCTTTCATTCAGTATAGTAACTTCACCATGCAAAGTAGTTAAAACTAATCAGTTAAAAACTAATACTTACGGGTTCTCAACAGGAATGTGCTGTTCCATCAAATGACTATGTAAGCAGCCAACTAGCTTGTTCATAATTTTAGCCACTGGAGCATCATCATCTGAAGAGGTAAGGTAGGCCAAAACATCTGGGGGATATTGGCTTGGTAAGGTATATCGAGTAGAACTATTTCTATTGCCAGCTGTATGGCTAACATCACTTGAACCGGCTGCTCCACATTGCTCTGGGCTAGCGGCCTTCATTGAAGTCCTGATAATCAATTTTTTCATTTTAGCATGGATAAACAGTGAAATACACAAGTATATGCTATAATTGCAGCTAATAAACAGAATAAAAATAGCAAACTGGCATCGAAAAAACCTCCATCATGAGTCGACGAATAGGCGAAGCAGAAAATTTGCCACCAGTTGCTGTTATTATCTAGCTAATCCTGTTTACTGGGCATCAATTAAGTTGTGTTTGATGACATATGGTAAGGTTTACCGCAAGCCACAGGCTTATGACAGTGACTTTATTTCTCATGAAACGACTAGTTGTAAGATTTCACCACCAATACAGCTGAAAACAACAATCATATTCTTTGATAGGGTAAACCAGTCACAAATATTTTTGGGTATTTGCAGCCAAAGAAGTATGTAGTTGAAATGATCATCATTTTCAGTGTTGTTCAATTATTATGCAATAGTGGCTGTAGTAGTCAGTCTATATGTTTAAACTAAAACATAAAAGCATACGTGAGTGAGCTTTCTGGAGTTGATGCCCGAGTTGGTGTGAAAGCCATTGACAAGCTTTCCTGGAAGGTTTGGCTATTTATATGTAAAACTTTTCCGGGAAACATGTCAAATGTATCCTCATCAAGTTCTACTCCATCATCCAATGTTAAGCCAACAGAAGCATCTAAATTGAACTTTTCAGTGGCTACAATAAAAGCATTTTGCAAAAATTTATCAAAATATTTGTGTGCAATGATAAAGTTAATATCTCAATACTGTACAAAGCAGCATGCAGGAGACAAAGCCATTAGAGGGGCTCAATTCCTAATTAGCTCTGCACAGACATGCACACCCTCTCTCTCTCGTACAAAAGCAGACACTACACTCTCTACCTTTTAGCAATAGTGCCGAATAAGAGTCAGCTTTGATTGCTTTTTTTGAACCATCACACTCCACTATGAACACACTCATGTTCCTGCAAAAAGTAAAATATGTGTAGGAATAGATAAAGCCTTACGTGGTTAGCTACTCGGTGTTTTAGTGGAATGCACATCATATTGGCAATGTTGTACATAGATAGCGCTGTAGAATCCGCTTCCTGCCCTGGATCTTGAACATTTAGGGAAAATGAATTTAGAAATTTATGCGCATGAAGCTCTTCCAAAAATTTAATCGTTTGGTATTGTTGGCCAACAATGAACCACTTTGATTGGCAGCACACCAGTTTTTTTTATTTCCATAAAGTTCGGAATGTCCATGTAGTCATTTTGAATATCTTTGACGAGAAAATCACCAACATTATAATTCACTCCATTCAGCTCTACACTTTTGGCCACAAATACTTTTCTGTCGGGTAATAGGTCAGAGGTATGTCTTTGCAGCAACTCAGCTATTTCATGTCCAAGAGCGGAAAGTGACACGGTACAACCAGTTTGAACAGACTCTGTTGCGAAATACCTGATCTTTGAGAGCTGGAATGATTTAAAGTTTTGGTAACAATTCGCTAGCGTCTGTGTCACATTTACAAAGTTCCCTGTTCTTTTGATTAAACGTTTAAAATATTGATGAACAGACTCAAACCTCATTGTAAAATAATATCTGGGTTGGCCAAACTGCTTAATAAGTTGCTGGTAATGCACCAAATAATGAAACTTTGGACGAAGTGCTTTTGGGTCAAGTTGTTTGACAAGCTCATGATGCTCAATGATAATGGAGTGTAAATATTTTAACCATTCTAACTTGATTACTGGTGCTCGAAGGATTTCAGACATATTAAGGCATTTTAGTAACAATTGGAAACTTGGGAAATTGTGAAGATTTGCAGCTCCACACTCTTGCAACAACATTGTGGGAAGCATTCGCAGCAAACATAGTTTTTTTGATGCTGTCCCTGGGATGCCATGTTTTTTCAAACCTTTAAGAGTTAATAACGGGCCATAGCGATTTTTTTTGTCATTTCTACCATAATGGAACTTTTGAATAGCCGAGTTTAAAGTGGTTAGCTTAATTGCTGGTGCGGTTTGTATATTTAGCAGTGAAAGACAAATCACTGTGGGCACTATTCCTTCATGAAAATCAGGCATGAGGTCTGGTGGACATAGAGCTGTTATCTTAGTATTAGGTACTTCACTAAAAACACATTTCCCGGTTACACCATTGACATTTAAAATGTCCCGGTTTTCGGTGATTTCTCGCACATCGGCTAAATACTGTTCTTCTGTGCGTACTTGGCACTTGGTGCAATCAAATATTGATTGCAATTCTGTGTATTTGATCAGGCAATGTCTGGATACATTGCCAGACCTGAAGTTTTTCTGTAATCCTAATATGTCATGAGCAGCGAGATTGTCAGCAGCTAGCAGTTTCATGTACACGTTATACTTCAGACATTTACCACCCTTTGTGGTAATTTCAAATGGCTGATAGTAAGCTTTTTGAAGGTGTTCGATCATGTTATGAAACAATGGCTCGTATCCATATTTTACTATGGTGCTGTGATACGAGAGGCCGTACAAAAATATAGACTTCAATTTTGATCTGAACTTAGGTGGCAATGCTGCAACATAAAAGTACACACCAGTAAGCTTATGGGTTTTTTTTCTTGAGCCAATTGGATTACAAGTCTCAAAGTCATCGATGTAAAAACATAGGGGCAAATAGATAACACGGTTTTGAACAGGAATGTCGAAGGGAAAATCAAACATTCTATCATTTTGCTTACATTGCAACTGTTGAGCTTGGTATGCAAGAATTTCTGCTACTGTCATCATGGGAAAGAATTTTTGTTTAACATTGACTCAAGTGGTATTAAATGAATGAAGTTTTTGTTACCCATTTCACTAATGTTCAAAAGTATTTTGAGTGGTTGCACATGCGAATAGTATTTTGTTAGAGCTGCTGTTAATAATTTTTTAGTTTTGGCCAAATCGCAAATTGTAGAAAAAAAATTATCATCATTAAGCAAAAACCTAAATGATTCTGATGAAGAGTCGATTGCCAATTGAGCTTTTATGATATCTACAAAGCCATACATGAACGACTCAAAAATGCTTTGAAAATCGGTGACAATTTCATCAACAGTGCTTTGTAGCAACATGAACTGTTCCCGAATCTTCAAAATGAATGACGATATGTTTTTATTAAACAGGTTATGAAGCTCCATACATTTTTCAGTGGGTAATAGCTCATTTGAACTGCCAGCAGTAAACGTATCAGGTATTTCGCTTGGCCTCTGTTCATGCTCGTTGATGTGATGATCTCCGGTATCTTGAGCCACTGAATTTGGCATCACCACTCCAAGTGCAATGCGATGTGACTTAGTGCGATAAATGTGGCTTTTCCATGAGTTTGGATATACAAATGTGTGTTGGCAGTTTTCAATATTGCGGGTTATCTTGGTGTTTTCTCCTTTATGATACGCTATCAGGTGGCTGACAAGCCTTTGCACACTAGGCAGCTTTCGACTGCATATCGGACACTTCATCTAAATATTAAATTATATTTTAGGCAGTAATTTCAATGAAAAAGTCGAACCAATAAATTAAATTTAAAGCTCTGTATCGCTTATAAAAAATGGCTTATTAGAAAACTTTGTAATGACTTGCCTGAAGTCTAATCAACATTCACTTTGAAATATGAGCAAAATATGAAGAATAAAACTAAAAGCTATCAACATCATTGAACATTATCAGTGACTTGAGAGATTGCAGATTTTTATTACAACACTCTTGATGAATAATTTTAGTCTGTAGAGCCTGTAGCAATATCCTATTAACATTGTTAACTTTTCGGCAATGGGGATTAATCATATTATTTGGTCAATATTTAATTTTCCACCCACTTTGTAGCTGAAACAGTTTTCGTCTATCACTGGTCAGTAGCACTAGTAAAATTAGTTTATTAGAACAAAATATAACCTTTACAGCAGGCTACATATAATGATCATTTTAACTGATAAAAAGGTTGTTTAATAATTTAAAACATAATATTAACCATACCTTTCAGTAGATCTTCTGAAAGGTGCAATATGGTTTATCCTGTGGATTGATAATTGTTTCGTAGATGCGCAAAAAATATCATAAAAGTGACTGGCTTGCTATACGAGTCTAAAGAGTATATGAGTCTGATGAACAGCATTGGCAGCTGTCAGCGGTAAACAATCAACATAATATGTTACCACAACTATAAACCTGCGGGAAGCTAATAAAGTGCCCTCTTCCACCCCTGTTCCGTAGCTCTAGTATTTATATAATGAGCTAAACCTGTCTCAGTTGTTTGGAATATGCAAAAACGTCCATTTGTTGAAAGTTTCTTTCATTTATCGAACAGCCAAATATAAAGCTGGAATAATCTTGAAACATTACAGGAAGTACAAGGCTTTACGCAAACAAGCGATTAATTTATATGTTGCAGCTTTTTCCTTTTGTGAGTTTAAGAGGAAAAGTTGCTACACCCCTGTCAGCGGCATTGCACTCACTGTTAACCGATATGCTATTGTGGCTTGCTTCAATGGTTGGGAACAATTTGTTCGTCTCTGCCAGTGCCATCTACTAGTAGTATTCTAATGGTAGATTCAAATACTGGTATGGCATTTACGCAAAGTAATTCGGCTACAAATTACTAGCATAATTACATAGATGCAAAGAAGGCGCATACAATATGCTCAACTATCTGCAAGTGTATGCATATGTCTAGTGTGTGCATATGTCTAGTGTATGCATATGTCTAGTGTGTGCATATGTCTGGTGTGTGCATATGTCTTAGTGTGTGCATATGTCTAGTGTGTGCATATGTCTAGTGTATGCATTTGTCTAGTGTTTTTCATATATCTAGTGAATGCATATGTCTAGTGTATGCATATGTCTAGTGAATGCATATGTCTAGTGTATGCATATATCTGGTCTATGCATGTCTAGTCCATGCATATTTATCATACATACAC
Organism: Cryptosula pallasiana; assembly: GCA_945261195.1. Classification (NCBI taxonomy): domain Eukaryota; kingdom Metazoa; phylum Bryozoa; class Gymnolaemata; order Cheilostomatida; family Cryptosulidae; genus Cryptosula; species Cryptosula pallasiana. Next base: position 13,340,960 of record OX183130.1, on the reverse strand, counting down.
AAATGAACCAATGAGTTTGTGCTTTCTATACATCTCAGTGAGCCTGCATATAAGCCATATGGATTTGGTTAAATCAAAAGTATAAATTGGAGGTTATGGTGTGTCTTACAAAAATTTGAGTGCTGTCACCTCTTTCAATTACAGCCACCTACCGGATTTGATTTGCACAGTCAGGTACAAAATACAGGACTTGTCCATGGTGTTTCTCCATTGTCTCTGCTGTAAACCACAACAACCACATGATGACCTGAAAGGTCAACTCCCCCATATTTCACACAGTTTGGTTGTACATGCAACATACTAAAGTCAGCACCAACGAGGATCACTTACATGTATTCAGTATCCAAAATATTTATATTACAGATATTTAAAATAGTAGAAACTACCCTCACAAACTATTTGTGCAATTAAATTTCTAGGTGAACCAATAGGAAATGTGAAGTATATTATTGAATAAAATCTTAAGAAATGAAAAGATGCTGAACCAAATCTATGAGGAATGATCAATGGCGTAATATGTGGAGTTTGGAGAGTTATGATTGTATGATATTAGCACGTAATTATAATTCATCAAACTTGGATAACTTGGGATGATTTGTGGTTTTGTTGTTGTAGCTTTACGTAGTTACATTTATTTAAATAACAACATGAGTGACATATATACAGATAATTGCAACGCAGTTAATATGCTTGTTGTTGTTTTTTGGATAATGATCAAATTGAATGCATTGCATATATGTACCCTAGTTTCATTCACTGGTCAAGTTTAACGTGTTTACATGTTTATGTATACAATATTATTGATGAAACCTCTGATCAATCAAATAATCCAGCTCTTGATAATTACGTATAATAGTAGATACATTTTCGATTGTTCTTTATTACTTATCACTTACTGTTTATTGAAAGATATTGAACAAAGTAGGTCGGCTATTAGTCTTTGTACCTAAACTCAAAATACAGCAAATGAATACAAGGCTTGCTAGCCTAATATGCATATCAATGTGCAGATATACATGTACATTGATATGTGCATATATACATGTACATTGATATGTGCAGATATACATGAACATTGATATGTGCATATATACATGTACATTGATATGTGCATATATACATGTACATTGATATGTGCAGATATACATGTACATTGATATGTGCATATATACATGTACATTGATATGCGCATATATACATGTACATTGATATGTGCAGATATACATGTACATTGATATGTGCATATATACATGTACATTGATATGTGCATATATACATGTACATTGATATGTGCATATATACATGTACATTGATATGTGCATATATACATGTACATTGATATGTGCATATATACATGTACATTGATATGTGCATATATACATGTACATTGATATGTGCATATATACATGTACATTGATATGTGCATATATACATGTACATTGATATGTGCAGATATACATGTACATTGATATGTGCATATATACATGTACATTGATATGTGCATATATACATGTACATTGATATGTGCAGATATACATGTACATTGATATGTGCATATATACATGTACATTGATATGTGCATATATACATGTACATTGATATGTGCATATATACATGTACATTGATATGTGCATATATACATGTACATCGATATGTGCATATATACATGTACATTGATATGTGCATATATACATGTACATTGATATGTGCATATATACATGTACATTGATATGTGCATATATACATGTACATTGATATGTGCATATATACATGTACATTGATATGTGCATATATACATGTACATTGATATGTGCATATATACATGTACATTGATATGTGCATATATACATGTACATTTATATGTGCATATATACATGTACATTGATATGTGCATATATACATGTACATTGATATGTGCATATATACATGTGCATTTATATGTGCATACATGCATGTACATTTACGTGCACATATGAACATATTTGTATGTACATTGATATGCATGTGTTTATTTGTGCATATATAGATATAGATATAGATATATATATATATATATATATATATATATATATATATATATAAGTAAAAGTATGAGTATGAGTATGACTGGGGCACTGTTCCACCATTTTTTAACAGCTGAGAGCCGACCTGATGATTGTGTCTAGAACTATTTTCTTTTTCCATCTTTTTTTCTAGCACATGAAACAACTTGTAGTCAGCCAGTAGTTTTAACATCTTTTACTATCTTACCTTTTAGTATATATATATATATATATATATATATATATATATATATATATATATATATATATATATATATATATATATATATATATATATATATTATGTAACGTACAGGAAGAAAGGATTTGTAGATATATACCAATAAAGTTACAATATATAGTAGAAGTACACAATTGCTATACTAACTAATGTGTACAATTGTCTCCATCCAATCAAGTGCAAACACATATTACAGTCTCTGATACGTAACTCAAATGTCTAGTAAAGGAAAGACAGGGTAATCGTTGTCCCGCTGCATAGCAACTAAAACCCATGAGCAGACAATCCTAGTTTGTCACTATGATCGATGCCTTGTTTACTTATTCCTAATAAATCTCATTGATATTATGCTTACAATTTAACATATTAACTCACTAACTGTATATTTTACATGACTGACTGCATCTGGTACCCGAAAGTGTAATTATATCGGCAGTAAACGTGTCAGATATTCAGATTTTGGCCTTGTTAAAAAGTGTGGGGTTGTGGCAGATGATAGAGAGATTGAGTATAAAGTTTATTTCAATCATAAAGCCGAGTTTAGAATAAATAAATAAGCATTAAACCCACATGGTAGAGGTAAAAAACCGACCAATAATGAGCCTTGTAAATAAATGGAGGCTAGCTAAAGTTAGAGTCTTCCTGTTACAGTTATTTCTATGAATGTTGTATATTTTATCTTTATGATAAAACGCTGACCAATGCTCACTCTTGCTGGGACAAGCAGAACTGTCAGAGTTATTTTTAACCAATTACCTCAACTGAGAGAAAAAAATCTGAATTTGTTTTTGAAAAGTACAGAAAACCAAACTTCATGCTGCTGTTTTTATGACCAAGATATAACATAGAGCGTATGTTGACTCTATGGCTTGAGCTGTTGTGCAATATTGGTTGCGGTAATCAGTGTAGAAATTATTCTGATATGTAGCTGTTGAAAAACATAAATTTTACAGAGTTGTCTTCTCAATGAAGGTTACACAACTCCCTTAAAACGAGAGCAGATGGAAGGAAATGGAGAGTAACTGAAGCAGTGATATGTATAAGCATTACATACTCATATCAAATATTTGCTCAAGTATTAGTATATAGGCCATAATCTAAGTGTGTCTATAATATATACTTATGTTAGTTAGCTGTACAATAGCCTTCTCTACACCAAACCTTCTACACATCTATATATAATATAATACTTGCAGTTAGTTAGCTATACCACAGCCTTCTCTACACCACACCTTCTACACATCTATATATAATATAATACTTGCAGTCTTCTATGGTAGAGCAAAGTCAGTGAGACTCTTTGTGGTCCATGGAGGCCAAACAAAATGTTCATCAGATAGTTGTTTAACATTTCCATAGTTTTGTTAACAAACCTCTAGTTACCATTTCATTTAATTCAGGAATAAAAAGCACATCAAAAATAGAGCTACCAATTATTTTACAAAAAATGCACTGATTGCTGGTGTGGCTCTGAGAATCTTTTGAGAACATTTTCAGTTTGCAAAGGGAGCAAGGTAAGTGCACCTTTAATGTATCCAGTAAGCATCTTGTGTTATTACACATATCACCTACCTCTAACACCAAAGAGTATTATTACAATAGAGTCCCTGATACTGCACCTAACTAAAGGTAACTTGGTACCCCTACACAATCATCCTGCTAACCTGGTTTGTAGAGCAGAGGCTGCTCCATTAGTTTCAGTTCCACCAGTATTTACTTTTTGGTTTAGTAAAGTCATCGATGTTAATAACATAACTAATATAATGGCAGACAACCAAAGCTGCAAGAGTCTATTCAAGTAAAGCATGCTACTATAGAGGTGTACATGTACATAGAGCTATACATACGGACACTGACATAACACGCACACCCCTATGCCTAGGTATACATCATCAGAGACTACTGTAGCTTGTCATTACACAGATAATATCACGCATGGTTAGCGTGGTCCCAATAGCAAACACCAGCTGCAGTATTCTAGAAGATAAGATAAGCAGTGGAATAGGCTCAGCGAATAAATACACTCAAGATAAAACTTTGCTGTTTGACGACTGACAGGTTTTGTTGATCAATTCACTCCGTTAAAATATCAGTGCGCGTACATAATATTTGCGAGCTACTCACATCTTTGTACAAGTCAATGCTGTCACACGACAATATCAAAGACAAGTCTCTGTAAACAGTAAGTCAATGGATCGTCGATCATCGGTCGTCAATCGTCGCTCATCCATCATCAATCTTCGCCGTCATCATCATCAATAACTTATATAATTAATTAATAGTATAATAGTATAATAATAACCATCATCGATCAATGAATTTCCCCAGAAATCGATTGATCCATATCATAATGATCAATGATAACAACAATAAATAATAATTATGTCTACTACTAACTACTGACTATAGTTTTAGTGATTAAACTATTATATGCAGCAAATGTATATGTATTAAACTGTATTATTATAACAATAAATGATAATAATAATTATTGTTGTTGTTACAATTATTGTTAATAATGATGACATGTAACAACAATAGTTACCTGGTAGTAATAATGATTGATGATAATAATTAAAAGTTAGCACTGATAGTATTATTATTATTATTGGATAGTATATATTGTAACGGATTTCGGTTTGGTTACCATGAAATTCCACCAACTTTGAGTACTCTACCTCTCCCCAGAGGGACACTGTGCCGGTATGACAGTGACAACTATGATCAGTTATTGCCGGATCAGTTGGCAACCACAGAGCCCACTGCTCATGGCTCAGACAAACTACACAGAGTGCTGTTTGAATAGTTGCTTTATTCATCAGAACCGAAGTGCTAGGGTGGCTTTCCACTAGGGTGATTGTCAACACATAAATGAATCCAATGAGATACAGAAGTGCTAGACATTATATAGGCAGGCTGGCAGGAAGTGATTTGCATATTACATATAACGATACATACGCAGGAAGTGATTAGACCAATAATATTAAATGTATGAATAACCAACAAATCATGAGATAGAATGCAATTTAATGTAAAGGGTGCCAAGTGGCTAAAGGGGCGAGTATTATGTCCATTGTCCAATCCTAGTCATTGCAGGGTTCCCAGGCTATTCTTGGCTTGTGTTAATTACATCTGGTAATCCAAGGAAGGGTGCTTCCAGCTCCAGGGTTAAAGTAGGTTCCTCGGTGATTTTGAGGATTCTCAGCAAAGGCAGCCATCTTTTACCAGCCCAGTATCACGATACTAAGTCAGTCAAAGGTCATTACCGGCCCTGCAGGGGTCAAGACCGCCCTGCAAGCTGTGCCACTGGCACAACAAGTTATTCCACCAGCAAAGCACTTGTACAATGGCTGGGGGTAGAACTCTGGTGCACTGATTGTTGCTGTTTGCTATCAAAAGCAAAATCTACCACAATATCACTTTTTTGAGCCTTCTCTTTTCTATATCTGTGTATTACGATTGGTGGTTAACATTATTAATTTATTATTGTTGATAATTGCTGATTGTCCCATCAATCATTATCAATATTGTTGAGGTATATACTGTGACCCCCTTACCCCATTACTATTGTTTAGTAGGAATGCCCAGACTATAGAGTGACTCGTACCGCCCCTACAATATCTTATGCACCTGCTGTCATGAGCAAATGTATAATACTGTGCTGGATGTCACTCTTTGCTGGTAGCCAGACAGCATGCCCTACATCCCGAATGTCTGTATAAAGTTGTACAGGCCCAATTGCTTTAGGAGTGAAGCATCCGAGAGTAGTTCCACAATGGTCGCAACTACTTGGGTAGTTTGACCTACTGTTTCTGCTATGGACCTTGGACTGTTTATAGCTGCTGCTATAGTTATAGTGACTGCCTCCTGTACCTGCAGTGTGTAGTGTGAATCAGAACAGTGAGATGATATTTTGAGATTGCCAAGGTTACTTTGACTTCATTAGTTAGGGTATGGATGTTTATATAATAGTGTTGATAGCCTAAACAGAGGGAAAAGGAGAAATTGCTGGACACAAGCCTCTCCTGATTGTTGCTACGGTAACATAAACAGAGATATGCATAAAAATAAAACTGTGTAAATAGAGGTGCATAAATATGAGGGGTAAATGGCTCTATTGGATAATGTGACAAAAATAGTGTGTAGTTTAGCGTTTATCAGCCCAATAACACAATTGTCCCTTTTGGTGCTTAAAGGCGTCATGGCCATCATTATTTTTATCACTAGTTGCATCACCCAACATTCAAATATGCCGGGCTGCTTTGTTCTCGCCTCGCTCTGCCCTCCCCCCCTCCCCTCCCCCAAGCCACCTTATCTGCCTCTTCTCACCCTCTACTGTGCTCTACCCTTCTCTATTCCATTCCTGCTTTACTCTACCCGCCCCCATATCCATATTCCTCTCACTCTCTCTACCCATGGGGGCTGGAGATTTCCGGTTTTTAAATCGAACAGACAATCCCAACAAGCATAAATAATCAAAAATTGTATATACTATTAAGTTATTGTTAGTTATTATTAGTATATATAATCTTTGATTATTTATGCTTGTTGGGAATGCCTGTTCGATTTAACAACCGGAAATTCTCAGCCGCCAGTGTTTCTACCCACTCAATTTGAAAGGTGACACAGAAAGACAGTGCGCTGGCACATTGCAACCACTAGACATCATCATCATAGCAGTTTGTCGTTCGACAATGGCTGTCCTTACTTCAGTCTGATCAAATGTCTCCAACCGTTTCCACTTCTCGCTTTCTTTTGCCAGGTACTTCTGTCTACATCCAGCTTCTTCATATTCCTCGTCACTGTATCTTTAAATTTCAGCCTGGGCTTTCCTTGATTGCACTTTCCTTCCTGAAGCTGAGAATAGAGAAGCTGTCGGGGCAGGCGCTCATGGTCCATCCTTTCCACGTGTCCAAGCCATCTTAGATTCAACTGGATTAGAATGGATTTAAACCACTAGACAACTAACTTGCGTAATCAATGCTATAAAAGCACGATGCAATCTATGCATACTGGAAGAAAGTAATGTGAGTCATAAACCAACAAGGAAATGCTTACTTATTTGACACTCAAACCACCTCGGGTTAGAAAAATATGACTTTCTGTGATTTGTCCCCACCTACATTATTGGAATAAACAATTAAATCCACAAATATCTACAGTTTGAGAACAAATGAAAAATTGAAACCTTGGCTACACATCTAATTGGTCAAATATACAGTTTGTACAACAGGCCACATCTAATTGGTCCAATATACAGTTTGTACAACAGGCCACACATCTAATTGGTCCAATATACAGTTTGTACAACAGGCTACACATCTAATTGGTCCAATAAACAGTTTGTACAACAGGCCACACATCTAGTTGGTCCAATATACAATTTGTACAACAGGCTACACATCTAATTGGTCCAATAAACAGTTTGTACAACAGGCCACACATCTAGTTGGTCCAATATACAATTTGTACAACAGGCCACACATCTAATTGGTCCAATAAACAGTTTGTACAACAGGCCACACATCTAATTGGTCCAATATACAGTTTGTACAACAGGCCACACATCTAATTGGTCCAATATACAGTTTGTACAACTGGCCACACATCTAATTGGTCCAATATACAGTTTGTACAACAGGCCACACATCTAATTGGTCCAATATACAGTTTGTACAACTGGCCACACATCTAATTGGTCCAATATACAGTTTGTACAACAGGCCACACATCTAATTGGTCCAATATACAGTTTGTACAACAGGCTACACATCTAGTTGGTCCAATATACAGTTTGTACAACAGGCCACACATCTAATTGGTCCAATATACAGTTTGTACAACAGGCCACACATCTAATTGGTCCAATATACAGCTTGTACAACAGGCCACACGTTTAATTGGTCCAATATGCAGTTTGTAAAACTGGCCACACATCTAATTGGTCCAATATACAGTTTGTACAACATGTTTCATTTCTCTTAGTAGAGTGCACATACCTACATGTATGAAAAATGACACAAACAAAACAATATTTTTTTCAGATTTATGTGTATAGATTCAGTCGCTGGCTTGGTACTGAATTATCTTGACTGATTTGCTAGGTGACAAGTTGCCAGCAGCAGTGTCATCAATTTATATGACAACGTTGCTAATAACAATGCCTCTATAATTAAGTGAAAGAAAGTGGTTGTTCTGAGTTGGTTACATTTACTCCCTGTATTTAGTGAAGCAGTAACATTGTGTACAAAGTCAATAGAAGTAGAAATGATACCTACTGTACATGATTGCTTTGCTAACCACATAGGACAAAATGCACTCGCTATTTCCAGGCTTGATACCCCAAACTCAAAATCAAATTTAAAATAAAATTAAATGTGAAAACAATCTCACAAGGTATTTCTACACAAAAGTAAACATATAAATAAGGTGCTATTTTAAAACGTTATTTGGTTGTGCAACAATTCTGTAAGCTCTGTTTCGTTGCAATCGAGGTATGCACATAAATTGTTTGTTGTATTACTGTTCCCAACTAATACGTTTATCTACAATGTTATATATGAAATTGATAATCATAGAAAACAATCAGACTACTTCCGACGTTATCATTATTTTTGTAGTGAATTTACCCCTACAGCTTTAAACTAAATAATAATGCATCTATTACTATTAGTGAATGCACAAACTTTTTTCAAGTTGTTCTGATATATTACAAAACATTTCTAGTATGTGCTCCCAGCCCCGGTATGCAGAGTGATGTGCTGGCAATACAATCAAACTAGACGTTAATGTCACATCAATAATTAATTGTCAGAACAAGTTTTAGAAGATGCAGTTTTAGTTAAAGTACTGCATTGGCCACTGTCTAAATTTCAGGCGATTAGCTATGTAAAGTTCTGCATAAATGTTTACTCTTGCTTTATTCACTCTCCTTTCACTATCCCACTGATGTTGGGTTTGGGTGGTGCGTTTCTTGTCAAGTTGATGCTAATCGGCTCCAATTACTATTGAACTTAATGGTTGTTTGTTGGTCTGTGTAACAGGATGTGCTATTATGTGTGTAGCTTCAGCTGCAAAAGTCTATGTAAGGTGGCGTAGCATGGACTGCACACTTTACTTGCTAAGAGATAGAACACAGGTGACATGTGCATTCATGTATAGTCACTATCCAGACAGAGCAGCCACCAGAGCATTGCCCATGTAAGTGCAGATCACAAAGTCACTCTCGCTGACACGCAGCTGCCCTCAACTAGGCAAATATGTCGTCAGCTGTCTCCATCAGGGCCAAGAGAAAAGTGTCCCAACAGTGTCCAGCCACAGGCAAGCCCTGTGTCTTCCATTTCTGTCAACATCATATTCCAGAAGGAATTCAGTTGATGATGAGGTGAATCTAGATATGAGATTTTATTCACTTAATTTCGAATTTCTAACATTGTCAAACCAACATGTGTGGTAAACTGAAGCCTTTATGGTGACTTATAAATTCTAATACTGTCAAACCAACATGCATGATAAACTGAAGCCTTTATTGGGATTTATAAATTCAATACTGTGGGAGATTTGTGTAATACTTAACTTATTCAGGGCCCTCCACAACCCCCACAATCCCATACACCCCTCGCCCTGCTCATAGAAAAGTGTGAAATAACCCGAGAGCCCTCCCCCCCTTCCCGGTCAGTGCTACGCCGAGTCTGTTGTAAATTGGATACCGGCTATCCCGGGCCTGTATCCACCCTGTATGCTGCATATATAAGTATAGAGACCTACCATGGGTTACCCCGGATCTGTACCCCGGATCAACAGGGGAAAATGGCTGCTAAAGGAAACCTGAGGCCCAGGGAGCCCAAGAAAATACCTATTATGGAGACCGGAGCTGAACCAGTGGAAAGGACGAGAGACTAGGAAGACAGCAGACCATATAAGGAGTGGAAAAGTTCCATTGCCAATAAAGAGCCGAAAAGCACCCCACAGAGCTGTCTGCCATGTGCACACCTCTTTGATTGTATTGTCTTGTTTGTGTGGTTGCATTTCCCATGATGATTTGCCATATCCTTGTATGATTATTTGTGATCTGCTCACCCTAATAAGGGGTAAAATTTCCTGGCTTTCTCCTATAAAAATAATTTTTGTGAGTGAGGAAGCCAGAAGTGTTGTGTATTTTAGTGTTCGACATGTTGTATTGCTAAACAGAATTGGTATAATAAGCTATTTATTCATGTAACCTCTGTGTGACTAGTATGGGGTGCGGACCCCAAACTGTTTGCTAAAATCAGTGGAGTGGATGCCATTGTGCCAGTAGTAAAAAGTGGAAAAGCACTACATCGGTGGCAGTGGTGGGGTTAGAAGAACAAAGAGACACAACGGAGAGGAGAGAGAGAAGGAAGAAGAAAGAAGATAGAAGCTATACTGAGCCAGTATCACCCTGTATACTGCTTTCCCCCTTTCCCAGAAGCTATACCGAGCCAGTATCACCCTGTATGCTGCCTTTCCCCCTTACCCCGAAGCTACTCTGTGGCAGTATCCTCCTATATACTACCCCCTCTCCCTCCCAAAAGCTATCCCGGCTCGGGATACCCTGTATAATAGTTTCTTCTTACCGAAACGATCACTCTATACCCCATAGCTTGTCATTGAACAAACATGGCCACCCAAAGAGCTAGGAGTGCCGACAGAAATCCTGTTGGAGCACAACCTACAGTAGCATTGGAGCAACTCACAGAAGCTCTTCAGAGGTTAGTACAACTTCCCCAAGGACCAGTACAGACACCATTCAAGGCATGAAGTACCACGGCACAGGCGACGTCGAGTATTTTGTTACTGGTTTCATCGAGGTCGCGGATGCCAATGACTAGGGCCAAGACCCTGCCTTAATGCACCTCAGAGAGGCATTGAAGAATGAGGCACTTCCCCACATAGAAGGCATCTTTACCAGTCTCCATGCACGTTTTGGGCTTACCCCTAAAGAGGCACAGACCAAGTTAATTGTGCTGCGCCATTCTTCCAAGGCCTCACTACAGCAACACGATAACGAGGTGGAGAAATTAGTTTGTGTGGCATACGATGACCTGCCCCCTCAAAGAGTTGATCGAATGGTATTTGAGACTTTTGCCAGCACTATTGGCAATACCTATTTACAACAGCACTTACTGGCAGTCCAACCACACATAATCGAAGAAGCCAGAAGAACTGGTAATGAATTCCTGCAAATCAAAGTTGGGTTTGAGGATAAACCGTCCATAGTAAGAATGATAGTAGACAAGGAACAAGATTCACCGCCACTCAGTGACAGACCCTCTGCTACTGCCCCCTCCTAACCAAGTTCATCAGGTGGCCATCTCATCAGAGGACACCCTCACTGCCTTGATGAAAAATCTGCAGATGATGACGGAAGCCGTCAAACTCCCGTCAGAAGGATTACAAAGACTGCAACAACAATCCAGTCTCTCCCCCCTCGCAGTCATCCCCCATACCCCTCTCCTACATCTGCCCCCTCCAGTGTTGGGGATGTGGTGCTATTGGCCATCTGCAAAGGAGTTACCCGGTCAACCCTTGGCCATCCACCGCAGCTCCCCCCAACTGTCAGTCAAAGAAAGGGCGCCACCCGCAGTAGGGAAGCCGGCCCGTAACTGCTCCCTTACGTTGGGTGAGGCAGAGTACTAAGGATAGAATTCAGCACCTCCTACAAAGAGCAGACAACCTACTGTGTCACAAGTGTGGATACCAGACAGATGACTGTCCATGCGACACAAAATTATGTGAAGCATTTCTATCACTGCAAGTTTATGAGCGAGAGCCGGGATGCGGTCTATGGTCATAAGAGTAAATTGGATAGCAACGGAGACCTGGAGCATGCTAGAGAGACGGCAATGATCTACGCTGTAGACCAAAAATCCTATAATAGAATCTGTGAGTTCACTCAGTGGAGGAAGCCACCCCGCTTTGGGAGATGTATTCCCATCCTGGTGGGCACACCCAAAGGCTCTCCAGTCCGACCTGCGGCCGCCCCTCCTACCTGCAATGTCGTCTCCTCTAGCATTCCCAGCCTGATGTCTGTGCCACTGTCAAATTATCGTATACCCAAGAAGTCAGCTCCTGCAACCGCTCTCCCCCCAGCCTCCCATCCACACTGAAGTTGAGATCCTTCCCCTCCAGTCAGTGTACCCTCCCCTGTTAACACACAGCCTACCAACAACCATCTGGCGGGTTCCTGTAGAAGAGAGAGGACCCAACCAGGGCCCTAGATAAAATCATCACAGACCGAGAAGTCGACCAGAGTAACCTCCTTCAAGCATTACTCGAGCCCTCCCAGTTGCCAAGAAGGATATAAAGCTGGAATATCAAGCCGTGGAGATTGAGACTGCCTCACTCTGCCAGCTGGATGCTGAAGTCAGAGGAAATCTCTTTGCTGACATTTAGACATGAATTACTTGTTATTCATATTCTCTTGAATACAAATATATTATCCCTGGTGAGGTACACCAAACAAATCTATATTATTTAATTAGAGACTACAGAAAATGTGGAAGATTTGTGTAAATACTTAACTGATTGAGGACCCCCACAACCCCCACAATCCCGTACACCCCTCGCCCTGCTCATAGAAAAGTGTGGAGTAACTCCAGAGCCTCCCACCCTCCCCGGTCAGTGCTACGCCGAATCTGTTGTAAATTGGATACCGGCTACCCCGGGCCTGTATCCACCCTGTATGCTGCATATATAGGTATAAAGACCTACCCCAGGTTACCGCGGATCTGTACCCCGGGTCAACAGGGAAAAATAGCTTCTAAAGGAAGCCTGAGGCCCAGTGAGCCCCAATACTTACCTATTATGGAGACCGGAGCTGAACCAGTGGAAACGACCAGAGACTAGGAAGACAGCAGACCATATAAGGAGTGGAAAAGTTCCATTGCCAAGAAAAAGTAGGAAAGCACTCCACAGAGCTGTCTGCCATGTGCACACTTCTTTGATTGTATTGTCTTGTTTGTGTTGTTGCATTTCCCATGATGATTTGCTGTATACTTGTATGATTATTTGTGATTTGCTCACCTTGGCTTTCTCCTATAAAAAGAATTGTTGTATGTGAGGAAGCCAGAAGTCTTGTGTATTTTAGTGTTCAACATCTTGTATTGCTAAACAGAATTGGTATAATAAACTATTTATTCATGTAACCTCTGTGTGGTTAGTTTGGGGCGCGGACCCTGAACTAGTTGCTAAAGTCATTGGAGTGGATGCCGTTGTGTCAGTAGTGAAAAGTGGAGAAACACTACATTACTGTCAAACCAACATGCATGGTAAACTGATGGTATGGTATGTATATTTCTGATTAGATGGTACAACATAACATTGAAAACTTTTTTCAACGTTGAAAAAATGAAACTGTGCAGTGTGCCAGCCTTCCAGATATGAATCAAAAGTAAATAATGCAAACAACAGTAATACGTAGCACTGGTGTTCTTATCCCATGTATGGGGGCAAGGAGGTGGGACATGAAGTTTTTATACTCTTTTGTCTTTTCCCATTCTGTCATGCAGCCTCTCCTGTGAGCCAGATGGACTTGTCAACGTTTACTGTTTTTATGGCGATTTATTTTTTATATTAATTTTGCTTAGTATGAACCCCAAATTTTACTTAATTAAAATAGATAGTTGTAACAATAAAATCAACTATATGACCAATTGTGATATTAACGTCTATTTAGTAATAATAGATAAGTTCTCTGAAAGATGGGAAACTGCAGCGAAAGTAAACGATTGTCATTTATTAGTCAAACACGAACCGTTCAGTCTATTGGTAATGGCCATAGCTAAGCTAATTATTTTTCATTTATAGAGTTAGCACCTGAAGATTTTAGATAATTTAGAAATATGGTGCATGTGATACTTGTGATGTAACCTTCATTTAAATAGTTTCTGATTTGCTGCTACATTGTGCAGGTGTAAGCAGGCCGCTGCAATTCAGAGGCAAAGGGCATCATAATCAATCTATGTCGGCAAAGTTGATTTAACCTGTAATGTGAAACAACTGCTTTGATCGAAATAATTCTTTGAAATGAATTCCAAAGGATATTCTGGTCCATCAAACCTTCTCACCAACATCATTATTGTTTTACAAATTGCTGTAAATGTGCAAAAGTAAGATAATAAGTGAGCTAGTCTTGAGTTCTTGTGATAAACTATGTGATCGAGTAAAGTACTTCTGGTCACATCAGTTGAGGGAGATAACTCGTATTATGTTCCTATTGTACACTGTCAGCTGTAGTGGTTACTTTTTGTGGTATTTTCCATCAGATTAGCAAGAATGTAATTTTCTATATCAAACATGTATGTGTTTTTATAAATCATTTTTATATTATAACTTATTTACATTTTTATTTTGAATATTTATTATTATTGTTTACTATGATTGTTGTTTCAAATAACCATTACTATTACAACAACTAAAATTAACTAACTCGAAGGTTTTGGAATAAATACTAATCATCATGATGATGTCAATAACATTAGTCGTTGTAAAATGTGGTTTTATTTTGCTGCTCAAATTGGAATAATTTGCTTTATAGTTAATTATGGACAGGTTTTATTGGTAAGCAATTTTGGGTATACCGTTGTTGTATACACTTGTGGAAGAACCAACACATTCCTGACTGGGTTTGAACCCAAGATCTTGTGACAACACCGCCTAACCTAGTTGTTTCCGCAATGTGGAAAGCACGCATACCTGACTAACAAAAACATAACATGTGCACAACAGCTAGGTGGCCATAGGTGAGACACCTGTGGTCAGTTGGTCCAACACACAGGTACCATATATCTATCAAGGTCCTCTTTTAGTGGTAGCTAAGTGGTTGGTGTAATGGTTAGTGTGTCTGGTCTATACAATGTTAATGGTGTTAGCACAATATATATTATGTCTATGAGCCATTAGCACAATATATATTATGTCTATGAGCCAATGTTAATGGAGTTAGCACAATATATATTATGTCTATGAGCCATTGTTAATGGTGTTAGCACAATATATATTATGTCTATGAGCCAATGTTAATGGAGTTAGCACAATATATATTATGTCTATGAGCCAATGTTAATGGTGTTAGCACAATATATATTATGTATATGAGCCAATGTTAATGGTGTTAGCACAATATATATTATGTATATGAGCCAATGTTAATGGTGTTAGCACAATATATATTATGTCTATGAGCCAATGTTAATGGTGTTAGCACAATATATATTATGTCTATGAGCCATTAGCACAATATATATTATGTCTATGAGCCAATGTTAATGGTGTTAGCACAATATATATTATGTCTATGAGCCAATGTTAATGGTGTTAGCACAATATATATTATGTCTATGAGCCAATGTTAATGGTGTTAGCACAATATATATTATGTCTGTGAGCCAATGTTAATGGTGTTAGCACAATATATATTATGTCTATGAGCCAATGTTAATGGTGTTAGCACAATATATATTATGTCTATGAGCCAATGTTAATGTTGTTAGCACAATATATATCATGTCTATGAGCCAATGTTAATGGTGTTAGCACAATATATATTATGTCTATGAGCCAATGTTAATGGTGTTAGCACAATATATATTATGCATATGAAATATAAAACTTTATCTTGGTTTGCCCAGAGAACTAACATCTCAATTTTTTGGCTGTTGGTGGTACAACTTATCAACCAGTCGATCATTTTAAGCTTGCTTCCTTGAACAATAAAATTTAAACTCCGCGGGGAAACCATAAAAACAAGAAACAAAACGCTCCCCTCACTATACCTGGTTGTCTGTAGGACCACAGAGTTATTGCTTACCTCTGACTCAACCATGAACTCTTACTGTTACCTCTGGTTCCTTTATTTTGTCTATGGTACCTCGCTGTGTTAGTGAACTGAACAGAATTGTGAGAAATTATTATCTCCCCATGTATGCTCATTGCGAACAGTATTAGTAGTAATATATGAGCAGATCTCCCTACCAAGTGTTTTTTTGTGGATTAGACCTTGGAGTTTAGGCAATGGGTTACGACGTTGGATGAATTCGCCGAGTTTATATTGTATTTCATTTGAGGGGTACTTGAGTGGCATTTGAGTGGCATTTAAGTGGCATTTGAGTTTTTGATTATTTTTTTACTTATTTTGAACTTATATGGCATATAGATTTTGAATGTATGACATTTAAGTTTTGATAATTCTACAGATACATCTACACTGAATAAATCCAATGATTAAAAATGAAACAATATGTGAATATATACATTTATTGTATAATAAGTAGGGATACATAAAGAGAACATGTTAAATATTGTGAGCTTGAAATAGTTCCAATATCATTTCAAATGAAAAAGTGGATGATGAGAGATTTTCATCCGTTTGTATGTATCTACATATATCTGATTGAAAATGATATAATAATTCAGTAGTCCATTGTATTGAAATCAATTTTTGAGTGAGCTCTTTATTCTACACCTTTCTTTGACAAAAAAGAGGTATTTGGTGAAATATTTTTTCATTTCATTCAATTTTCATTAATTTTTTGCAAAAAGAAATCATTCTCTAAATGGTTAAATTTCATCTAATTGTACAAATTTACAAAAAAGGAGAATGTGATAAAATAGATATCATAATAGAGTGTAATAAGTTGAATATATAGAGTTAAAGTCTATAAAAACTTTTTAATTTGTAAAGTATTTGATGACTTTACAAGAAATATCATCACATTCAGGTTCAATGATGATGAGAAGATTTTCTTCAAGCTTAAGTTTACTATTTTCCGATATAGACAGAGAAAGTTTTGAAAAACCCTCCAAATCATTATAAATAAAAACTCTATAAATCGACGGTGTTGAATTTGTAATTGATACTGAATTGTTTTCGCATATGATGTATCTATCACACACACAATCAGTAGTAGTTTCGATTTCTTCAGAATTGTATATAGTAGAGTTTGTAGGGCTTGGTTGTTCCAAAATTAAATCGACTAAACCCAGAGCTTGTGGAAGAGATGGAATTGATGGTGATAAAGCTGGAACTACTGGCTTGTTTGTAGTGGTTGTCGTCGGGGTTGTTGTCGTCGTTGTCTGTGGAGTTGTGGTGATTGTTGTCGTTGTATGTGGAGTTGCAGTGGTTGTTGTTGGAGTTGTTCTTCGAGTCGTAGTTAGTAATCCTTCATCGTATAAACGAATGTAATTTAAAGCTTCATCGGTTTTGCAAACAAAGTAGTGTTGAGGCCACATATCATAAGTGTCACAGCTTCTACGTAGGTGAGCAGGTTCCATGAAACATGTGAGTCTAAGCATACGATATTTTAAGTTTTTTCTTAAAATACGAGTTACTGAATCAACCGCTTCCATATTAAGAATTCCCCGAAAACATCCAGACGCTCTATGAGATAAAGTGAATAGTTTAATCTCTGTTACAAGACAATAACCGCTTAGGATTGGGAATAATAGGAGATAGATGCGATATCTCATTTTTTTATTCAGAGAGAGAGACTTTTAACCTAGTTTATGCTTTCATCATCTAGAGTTAACTGTCTTGCATTTCGGTGGTCTTTGGTTAATATGCTTCAACTAAAGCTCTATATTTATAACCTTGGGATTGCATTTGTCTTTGGTATCTCCTTGACATGTGATACTGATGATAATCTTGTTTTGAACAGACTTCAAACTTTCAAAACTCGAAAATGACAAATTTACACCTTCAATACCATTGATCTTAGTGATGATAGTAGCTATTTTTGGCTCCTCGTTGGTCAAACGATTGCATTCCACACATGCAAAGTTGGTTGTCTCAAACTCTTCTGTTGGTGGACAAATCAAACGTGAGGTGTTGTATTCAAATACACATAATTCATCATTCCAAAATAGTTTTGTATTTTGAGTAAGACCTTCCGTATTATTTTTAACCCCTATTGCGCATTCCTCCTGATTCAGAGTGTATTTTGTTGGTGTATTGCAGGTCAGGGTATCTGTAGGTTCCTTGTTGATCGAATGATCGGAATGAGCGCATTGCATGCATGCAAATTTGAATGTCTCAAACTGTCTTCTTATTGGACAGATCACACGTCTGCCGTTGTATTGAAATGCACATAAAACCCCATTTCGATATACTTTTGTATTTTGAGTAAGTCCTTCCGTATTATTTGTAATACCCATTTCACATTCCGCTTGATTCAAAACGTATTTTGTTGTAGTATCACAAGGCATAGAATCTGTAGAAGTTGTGTCCTTGCAGATCCAAGAAGCGCTTTGAGGGATGAAAAAACCACAATATAATAAGTGGGGAGGGTAGAGTCGCACACAGTTTTTTCCATTTTCATCTTTATATCGTATAGTCCTTTCGAAAGGTGAAAAAACCAAGACATCATTTTTATCCATAGCTCCGGCTATACATTCATCAATTTCGTTGGTATAGAATACTCCACTAACATTGGGAAATGTTAGTGCCAGTAGCAAGATAAATACGCAGCTCATTTTTTAAAATGTTTTCGCTTTCAGTGTTGAAAGTTGAATACTTTCTTTCTTGATGTTTTTTCTATTTATACGTAAGTGGCTAGCGGCTTGTTCAGCTCTCTCAACCGATTTTGAAGATGTGAAACAATCTCATCAAAGTGGTTACCAAAATGTAAGTATGGTTCCAATCGAGATTGAGACAAAAGAACATGTGTTTCTGTCCAGCGAAATGAAGTCAAACCTCTTAAAATCGAAATATCTATCAAATCACCCAGTTCAGCATCTTTCAAACATTGCTTTATATCAATCAGTTCGATCGCTCTTTTGAGATCTTCAAAATCTATCAACTTGGCTTGCGGACAGCATACTTTTGGATCAAAGCTCCTAGAACAGTTTAAGCATTCGAGAGGATTTGCCCTTGAAATACAATTACAGCTCAAAAGCATGCTTTGTATTGATTTACGAACTAGATTGAATCCTAACACAAAATAAAATACTTCTTCGGTGATGAGTTGAACAAAAAGAGGATTCGAACGCTCTAAAGGAATGTGTTCAAAATGAGTCCTTATGAACTTAGGAACAAAATCAGCCAATGTACCAATTGACTTGAATCCTTGAGTTTTTCCACTCATGTTTCTGCTGTAGTTCAGAGATAAATGAAGCAACTTTTTTTGTAGCAGTTCTTTTATGAGTCTTCAGATATATTTGTCGAATCAATAGTTATTATCGGGTTGACTGAGTCTTCTTTTCCATCAAGAGTGTGAGCGTATGGATATCCTTCCGCTATTGCAAGTAATTTATCCTTTAGTCGTTGATAAGCCAGTTTGCTCTGACTAGTAGGTAATAGGTAGGGATTTAATCGTGCTCTCAAATTTGTTAACAAAAAGGGAGACTTCAAATCATCAGTGGAAAGATCCAAAAAAGCATTAATCCATTCATCATGCACCAAAAAACCCATTTTAGCATTTTTCAAAACTTGTCTTCTATCAATCCAGTCGATAGCATCACCCAATTCTTTTTTGGTAGGTGTAGCACCTTCAACCATTTCAGCATATCTTTTACAAGTGATACATTTGTCATCAACGTGTGAACAGTAACAGTTTAGTAGCGGTAGATTGGTTGCTTGCTTGTAAAAACTTCCTCCTAGTACACAGTATACACATTCCTCCGTAAAATAAATCCTCAACATTTCATCAGAAACCTCAGCCAAAAAAGTCTTAGGTCCTATAGCATCGGAAGCTTCTTGGTGAGCAAAGTCTTCAACACGTAACATATTTGTTGTTATTCCGTTAAATTACAAAACGCGAATGATACGTTTTCAAATTGAAACACCTATTTAATCATTCATTACTTTTTCTTTTTTTTGAGGTTAATTGTTATGCTAGCTCATGTAGATCTTCATAAATGCTTTAATTTCAACCTGACAACCATCGATTGGGCAAGGTTTTACTTCTGATGAGCATTCAGTAAGCGCTTTTTCCTTACACTCACTACAGTAAATGAGATGACCACATGGAAGAGAGATATGATTTGCAATTACTTTTTTTTCACGCGTCTCAGACACACATTGAGCGAGTTTGCTTTGCTTAGTCTGATCTTTATCTTTTTTTAACGAATCAATTGATTTAGCATCATTTTTTAACAGTGTTGACGAATTCTCAACAGTTGTAAAATCATTTTCAAAAATATGTAAGGCTTCAATCATAAAACCTATTCGCTCAAAAGGTTTTCCATTTAACACTAAAACTTGTTCGATATCGTTTTGACTGTATCCTAGTTTTTTGCAAATAAGTTTCATTTCTTCGGTGTCATTGTTGTGCGTTATTTGTTTTACTTTTTCTCGATATTTTTCAACCCGTCGCTTACACCTTTTGCCTTTTTCCGTTCGCATGTAAACCTCCTCAACATACTCTTCACCTTTACTCCCGAGTAAAAAATAACAGTCTGGGAACCATCGACAGTGTTCCTCCCACGGTAGATCACTCTCTTCCCATTCTTTAAGTTCACCTGAGCAAAAGAAGCATTTTACACTATCTCCGAACTTAGTATAGTAGAAACCTGCATTGGAAAGGAGTTTCATGGAGACTTTACCCTTCCATTGTTTGAAACTGTCTTCTCTAGATGTTTCAGTAGCAAAACGTGGTGTATCAGCACGATCAATTGATATACCTAGAGGTAATACTTCTGCAGTTAAATCTCCTCTTCTGGTCTTTTGTTCTTCCATCGTATAACTTTTGACAATTGAGATGTTTTTCATTTCATCTGCAAGTAGTTTCCTAGGTCTATACAGACGATTGTGAGTGTTAAATCCTCTAACAAATCGACAAAACGGAAAACTTTTAGCGTGTTCTTTCATCGGATGTTCATCTTCATCCTTCCAGTTTAGTAATACCCCTTGGCAAAAAACACATCGAACAGCGTTGTCTTTTTCAAGGTTATAGAAACCAGCTGCAGCCATGTTTTCACCACAATGTTTACCTACTCGTCTCCAATTTGTAAGAAATGATTTTCTTCGATAACTTTCATCAAGCATTAAAGCCTCTCTTTCATAAAAAGAGAGTTCATTGTAAATGAACTTGAAAAAGTCCGCTGGGGAAAGTTGCGCAATAGTTTTTTGTAATTTTAATGACAAAAGACTACAGTGATTATCCGGATAAGTTGCGACGACATAAGTGATTGCAGTGGTATCAGGAAAATTTCGTTGTAAAAACAACGACGAAGTAACGAGTAAACTATCATCTATCCATTCAGTGCAGTCTTTAGTATTTTCGAAGCAATTCCGAGTTTTTCGCATTTCTTTTTTTTCATTATAAATAGTGTTTGCTACATATCTGTTGTTTGTTACTCGACACATTATTTATATATAATACAAGTAGTAGCTTCAGTTATTACTCAAGTTGAAGTTTTGTTGGAAAGTTCTTTCCTTTTGATCTAGTTCGTTGTTATTCTAAAAAAAAAATGATAATGCTTTATAGCAAAAAAATAAAAAAAAAGACTAAGGTTTCAATTTTTTTTCAATATACTTGAATTGATTACTATTGTAATAGAATGTAAATACTTACATCAGAAATGAAGACTTGTCTTTCTTTTGAATTAAAATGAATGATATTCCTAGTAGTTTGAACTTGAGAGCTGCTTTCTATAAAATTCGGATGAAGAAGGAGTACATTTTTCATTTTGAAGTCCTGAAATAATAAGAATAAACATAATTAAAACTTACATACAGCATTTTTTTGATATCTTAAATAGTGAATAATCTTGTTTTTTGTTCAGAAAATGTCTTCACGTTTAAATTGATTACAATTAAAACGAAATATAAATACTTACATCACAAATGAAGACTTGTTTTTCTTTAAATTAGATGAATTATATACATAGTTGTTTGAACTTCAGCTGTTTCCTATGTAACTCAAATGATGAAGAAGGAGGGTTGTAGTAGATGATGATGTAGTAGATCTTCTTCCTTCAGTTAGTTTGAACTTGAGAGCTGCTTTCTATAAAATTCGGATGAAGAAGGAGTACTTTTTTCATTTTGAAGCCCTGAAATAATAAGAATAAACATAATTAAAACTTACATACAGCATTTTTTGATATCTTAAATAGTGAATAATCTTGTTTTTTGTTCAGAAAATGTCTTCACGCTTAAATTGATTACAATTAAAACGAAATATAAATACTTACATCACAAATGAAGACTTGTTTTTCTTTGAATTAGATGAATTATATACATAGTTGTTTGAACTTCAGCTGTTTCCTATGTAACTCAAATGATGAAGAAGGAGGGCTGTAGTAGATGATGATGTAGTAGATCTTCTTCCTTCAGTTACTAACGATGAAGTGAATGCTTTCTGTATGAAAACAGTGCTTCTTATATAGCTTAAGTTGCACTGCTATGAATCAGCATTATTTTCACATGAATGGAAACCGTTGCTTTCGCGGGAATAACAAAATTATTTTCACGCGAATACAAACCAATGTTTTCGCGGGAATAAATAATTTATTTTCACGTGAATGGAAACCGTTGCTTTCGCGGGAATGAATAATTTATTTTCACGCGAATACAAACCAATGCTTTCGCGGGAATAAACATTTTATTTTCACGCGAATACAAACCAATGCTTTCGCGGGAATAAATAATTTATTTTCACGCGAATGGAAACCGTTGCTTTCGCGGGAATAAAAAATTTATTTTCACGCGAATACAAACCAATGCTTTCGCGGGAATCAATATTTTATTTTCACGCGAATGGAAACCGTTGCTTTCGCGGGAATAAATATTTTATTTTCACGCGAATACAAACCAATGTTTTCGCGGGAATAGATAATTTATTTTCACGCGAATGGAAAGCGTTGCTTTCGCGGGAATAAAAATTTTATTTTCACGCGAATACAAAGCAATGCTTTCGCGGGAATCAATATTTTATTTTCACGCGAATGGAAACCGTTGCATTCGCGGGAATAAATATTTTATTTTCACGCGAATACAAACCAATGTTTTCGCGGGAATAAATAATTTATTTTCACACGGATGGAAACCCTTGCTTTCGCGGGAATAGAAATTTTATTTTCCCGCGAATACAAACCAAAGCTTTCGCGGGAATCAATACTTTATTTTCACGCGAATGGAAACCGTTGCTTTCGCGGGAATAAATATTTTATTTTCACGCGAATACAAACCAATGTTTTCTCGGGAATAAATAATTTATTTTCACACGGATGGAAACCGTTGCTTTCGCGGGAATAGAAATTTTATTTTCCCGCGAATACAAACCAAAGCTTTCGCGGGAATCAATACTTCATTTTCACGCGAATGGAAACCGTTGCTTTCGCGGGAATAAATATTTTATTTTCACGCGAATACAAACCAATGTTTTCGCGGGAATAAATAATTTATTTTCACACGGATGGAAACCGTTGCTTTCGCGGGAATAAAAATTTTATTTTCCCGCGAATACAAACCAAAGCTTTCGCGGGAATCAATACTTCATTTTCACGCGAATGGAAACCGTTGCTTTCGCGGGAATAAATATTTTATTTTCACGCGAATACAAACCAATGTTTTCGCGGGAATAAATAGTTTATTTTCACGCGAATAGAAACCGTTGCTTTCGCGGGAGTAAAAAAAATAATTTTCACGCGAATAAAAACCAAAGCTTTCGCGGGAATATCGCGTGAAAAAACTGCTGAGTCATAGATATATTATAAAGGTTTCATAGGGTTAATTAGTACAGCTTTAGCTATTTAAGAACCAGTGTTTTCACGCAGAAAGCATCCAGTTCTACAATAGCTAGCAAGGAAGCAACATCTACACACCAACTACTACATTTACTTGAAACTATAGAAAGACTTTCAGTCAATAAGGTGAGAATCACTAAATAATTCTTTAACATATATTGATAAAAAACTTCAACTAGATTTGCTATAACACTTCAGAAAGTTAATTTTATGTTTTAATATTTTGTTCTTATTAATAAAAGATCAAATAGTTTCACCATAACACATCAGAAAAATTATTATGGTTTTGATTATGTGTTTATTTTATAAATATCTAGTTAGTTTATTCTTTTCAAAATATTTTTCAAATTTCACCCATTTGTTACATATTTTTTACTCTCTTTTCAGTTCCAACTTCCGACTGAACGCTCTGAATATGAATGAAGACCGTAATACCTCATTTCTCTCAACATTCGAACCATACTCTGATGATAAAGAAAATATCCCTCCTGATTCACATATAATAAGAAGGAAACTGAACACAATTCGACCAAAGCCATGGGATTCGGATAGAAATAAAACGATTGACTATACTTGGACTTTGAAAGCACCATCTCCTTCTCATCTTTCCTGCTTGTCAAAAAATGCTGCTAGTTTGCTCAATTCTTGCGATACCAATGACAGAGTAATGATTGGAAGGTTTCAACCACTTCACTTAAATCAAACGCCATCACTTCTCGAGATAGTCTCCATCGAACGACCAACTGAGGATGTATATAAAAACTTATGCATTATCCGCTACAATGTCGAAACATTTGGCAACAGACGACAAGTGAGGTCTATGGTGAGAAATGAGGATTACAACAAATTAGCTCCAACACAACCAGATGTTCCAAAACTGGTGGTTTTTATGGGATTCGATTCAGACAAGCATCCAATCTTTCATCCTATCAACTTCCCATCCAATATTTCCCTTGAGGAAGCTAAACAGCTAAGTAGATTAATAAAAAAAAAAACACCTACTCAGTTGATCAGTATGGTTCGTATCGCAACGCTCTCGCAATTTGCTGTTGGAAGTGTAATCAGTTTTGAATCTCCTCAAATATCAACTCAGTTAACATTACCTAATGGAGATGTGGTGATGAATGCGCTACTGGTAAACTACAGATGTTTGCAATATGATGGTTTGATGATGGGAGTTCTATATATACCTGAAAAACATGCTAGCAACGTCAAACAAATTGGAACAGGAGTCATACTTGTAAGAAATCGTGAAGTTAGTAGATTTGGTTATCATCGACATGATATAATCACATTCACAGCATTACAAGCGATAGAAACGGCTCAAAACCTATCCAACAAACTTGATGATTCCAACCAGATGAAGTACTTTACTACAGATGAGGTTGTTGAGAACAAGGTCTTAGTGCTTTCAATGGGAGTGGGAAACACATCTTCTACATCTTTGAGAGAACCAGCGCCCCCTGGTGAAAACTATATTCAAAAAGAGCATGTCAGACAAGACAACATAGTGAGTATTTTTTATTTAATGTAAACTAACTGATATAAGTAATACTTCCAATTAGATAATATTTATTTATAAAGCAATTATTTTTTGTTTTGCTTTAGATAGAAGAGAGAGAATCAAAAACACTTGATGAAAATTATGCTCAAGAAAAAACAAACCGAACAATATAACTTGGTGAGTTACTTCCCTTTACTATATAATGTTAACTAACCAATGTAAAAAGAACTATAATTCAAATTCATGTAATTATTTTACATTTTTGTTTAATCATCCTATACTAATACATAACTTTTTATTTTAGTTCATTATGGAATCAAAAGTACATAGAACAGAAGTCTTCCTTCCTAAGTTATAACATCAGTACAACAATGACAACATTGTAAAGAAAAAGACTATCAACCATTGATTGTCATTACAAGTTGTAGTGCTTTGAATTACTTAGTATTTACTAACTCTAGCTATATTATACAAGAATATTTTGCTACTTATTATGTAATAAATGTATATAATCATATATTGATTCAATGTAGTCTCCTCATTCTTCTCTCCTCTCTCTCAAAATATCATATGAGTTCGTTATTCAATGTAGATATAATGAGTCGAATTACAAAAAAATATCAAAACTTAAATGCCATACATTCAAAATCTAGATGCTCTATGAGTTAAAGTTATGTATATAATTATGTACAAGATTATCAAAACTTGAATGCCATACATTCAAAATTTATAAGTTCAAATTAAGTAAAAAAATAATCAAAACTCAAATGCCACTTAAATGCCACTCAAATGCCACTCAAATACCCCTCAAGTAAAATACAATATAAACTCGGCGAATTCATCCAACGTCGTAACCCATTGCCTAAACTCCAAGATCACAATCCACAAAAAAACACTTGGTAGGGAGATCTGCTCATATATTACTACTAGTATTTTCTTAGATCAACGCCTATATAGATTAGATTCCCGTCTAGCTGTGAATAAACGTTAGTCTATGATCAAGTGTCTATGTAGTAGGTATTATGCAGGTAGGTATTAGCTTCTGTGGTTACAAACTGCACTACCAAAGGTAGATTATTCTGTACTAGAGTCCGTGTGTCTGCAGACAGGGTTGTTTGTCTCTATCTCCTATTCTCTTTCATATATTGACTCCTTGATAGCTGTAGGAGAAAGTAAGGTTGTTGAATATTCGTTTGACTTTGGCTGATTCAATAATACTGAAAATATAGGAATGTGTGATTAGAGAAAGATATTATCTGTTCAATAGCTATGTGCAGACTAACTGTATCAATAGCTATGTGCAGACTAACTGTATCAATAGCTATGTGCAGATTAACTGTATCAATAGCTATGTGCAGACTAACTGTATCAATAGCTATGTGCAGACTAGCTGTATCAATAGCTATGTGCTGACTAATTGTATCAATAGCTATGTGCAGACTAACTGTATCAATAGCTATGTGCAGACTAACTGTATCAATAGCTATGTGCAGACTAACTGTATCAATGGCTATGTGCAGACTAGCTGTATCAATAGCTATGTGCAGACTAATTGAATCAATAGCTATGTGCAGACGAATTGTATCAATAGTTATGTGCAGACTAACTGTATCAATGGCTATGTGCAGACTAACTGTATCAATGGCTATGCGCAGACTAATTGAATCAATAGCTATGTGCAGACTAACTGTATCAATAGTTATGTGCAGACTAACTGTATCAATGGCTATGTGCAGACTAACTGTATCAATGGCTATGTGCAGACTAACTGTATCAATAGCTATGTGCAGACTAACTGTATCAATAGCTATGCGCAGACTAACTGTATCACTAGCTATGTGCAGACTACCTGTATCAATAGCTATGTGCAGACCAACTGTATCAATAGCTATGTGCAGACTAACTGTATCAATAGCTATGTGCAGACTAACTGTATCAATAGCTATGTGCAGACTAACTGTATCAATAGCTATGTGCAGACTGACTGTATCAATAGCTATGTGCAGACTAACTGTATCAATAGCTATGTACAGACTAGCTGTATCAATAGCTATGCGCAGACTAACTGTATCACTAGCTATGTGCAGACTACCTGTATCAATAGCTATGTGCAGACTAACTGTATCAATAGCTATGTACAGACTAGCTGTATCAATAGCTATGTGCAGACTACCTGTATCAATAGTTATGTGCAGACTAACTGTATCAATAGCTATGTGCAGATTGACTGTATCAATAGCTATGTGCAGACTAACTGTATCAATAGCTATGTACAGACTAGCTGTATCAATAGCTATGCGCAGACTAACTGTATCAATAGCTATGTGCAGACTAATTGTATCAATAGCTATGTGCAGACTAACTGTATCACTAGCTATGTGCAGACTAACTGTATCAATAGCTATGTGCAGACTAACTGTATCAATAGCTATAAGCAGACTAACTGTATCAAAGTATGTTAGTATTATTTAAACTACAATAATTGTTGGAGTTATGTTCTCAGCATAACTTGATTCCAGATTGAAGAGACAACTGCAGTTTGACACTGGGCAGCTACAACTTTTTTAGTAAACTTATTTACATCACTAGCACAGCCATCCCCATCAGGTGTAACTTTTCTGTTGCTGTCACCCATTATTATTATAATTATAATTATATTTATAATTGTAATTGCAATTGCAATTGCAGTTGCAGTTGCAGTTGCAGTTGCAGTTGCAGTTGCAGTTGCAGTTGCAGTTGCAGTTGCAGTTGCAGTTGCAGTTGCAGTTGCAGTTGCAGTTGCAGTTGCAGTAGCAGTAGCAGTAGCTGTAGCTGTAGTAGTAGTAGTAGTTATTATTATAATAATTGTTATTATTTATCAAGCTTGATAAATGGAAAGTTACCGATGAAAAACTTTCAGTTGGTGAACTACAAGGAAATAAAAAATTCATATCTATATCACAAACAACAATTCTGATTTGTATTGTATAGCTGATTAATACATAATATCAATATTACACCCCGGTGATAATAAAATTTACCTTGGCATCATCTTTGATAGAGTCACTATTGCCTGCACCTACTATGGCCTTGACACCCAAAATAACTTAATACCCCATGTACATCTACCGATTAGCTACCGATTTGCCTTACCGATTGAGGATTTTCTTGCATCCGTTTCCTGTGTGACGTAATGAAATAATCGGTAGCATTTTATTTGAGGCTATTGGTAGGTTGCTCGTGGTCAAAAAATCGGTAGATATTTTACGATTGGACCAATCAAATCACCGTTCGTGGTTTTAATGTTTCCAGCAAAACTGTTTCTCAAGTGCAATTATTTTTAGATGAAGAATCGTTCTTTAGCGTCCCGTCTTTGTTGTTTTAAATCACTTTATGGCTAACTATGGAAAAAATGTAGCGAGTTTCACCGGTATTGCGTGAGAATGGCAATTGGAGAAAAAAATAGGGGAAACTCCTTGACGTCATCTCCAATCGGTAAGGACAAATCGGTAGGTAATCGGTAGATGTACATGTAGCATAAGTTTAGCATATGGTTCGAACATTAGCGGTTATCAGCCAATCAGACTTGTTTATTTCATTAGCCAGCCAATGATATCATTCAAACCACCGTACACTCTTTCTGACTACTGGGTAATCTACGGTTGACGAGCAGCTTCACTTTTTTTCTTAGTTGGAAAAACCCAGAAATAATTTTGTCGGTGCTAAATGTCTGACGAACAGCCTCACACGAAAAAAAATTTCTGGGAAAAACCCAATTTGCAGGAGAAAACAACTTCTTAGTTTGTTAGACTGACTTTTAGACGCCTTTTGTACGTGCTAACTATTAAGGTAAGTATGTACCTCTATGATTGAAACAATAATATAATCTAATGGTTGCTGAAAGATGAGAAATATTAAAACTATTTTGTTTTCCCAATCATATTATTTGATGATTGAAAAAATTATCTGTCTCTGCTGATAACTAGATTATTTAAAAAAAAATTTTGAAAATGTTGCTTGTTGAGACTATATCTGTGAACGATGCGCCATATTCGTGCAGTGTAACAAGAATGTAATAATAATATCGCTTGCGTTGATGAATGGAGGAATGATAAATAAATACACCTAGAAAATACTGCAGCTCATTATGAAAATACCATGCAGTTCTTGGCGCAAAAGGTGTTGTATCAAACAAAGCAGTTGAATAGAGGTCATTAACAATGACATAAATAATAATCACCTCAATCCACTACTACTACAACAACAACGGTCACACGGTGTTAATAAATAAATAATAATAATTATTATTATTATTATTAACACCGTTGTTGTTGTAGTAGTGGATTGAGGTGATTATTGAAGTTAATTATTATTATAATAATTAAACTCACTGATAATAATTATTATTATTATAATAAAAAACTTATTATAATAATTATTACTGTAACTACTACTAGTCTAAGTAGCTAGTGCAGAACTCATGCGAGCGTAGCGTATATAAGACAAAAGGATTTATATGTAAATTCGTCCCCCACGCTTTTTTTAATTTTTGAAATATTTCTGCGTGGCTAATTTTTTAATAACTTGGGACCAGAAAATGCTAGAAACAAAATTTAAAAAGTTATCAAATGGACACACTAAACCGCACAGGTTTAGCCAATAATTGCATGGTCATCATAGCTGTGGACCTCAAAAATAAAGGGTGAAACGTACTTCGGAAATTTGCAAATTCCTATTGCGCCATGGGCCACTAAGACTGCAGTATATGTCATTCAGATTCTCTGTTATTTTACCGACCCTGTGGTATACTATTTATCATGGAGCAATCACGTGATGTAGACAAAACAATTTATTTACTGGAGTCACATTCAAATAATTAAAAAAAATTATATAACGTACCATTAGCTAATTAGCGTGACGGATGGTCATGCGTCACTGATTTTGCATCACCGCAACAATACCATTGTCATCAATGCTTAATTACGGGGACCACAAACCATTGTTTTTTTAAGCAAAAGTACTTTTTCTCAATTACTTTTCTGAGACAACCACTGGTGTGACACAAATAATTTTAGCACCATTGGATGGACAACATATTTTTGTAAATGCTGATGCTCTATTTGAGAAAAAATTGTCAAAATAAAAATTGCACTTGTGCTAGCTAGTCTAAGTCTTATAATAATAAATAAGAATAATATAATAATTACTCTTATTTTCATTAATAATATTTATGTAAATGTTAAACATTTTTTTATTTTTGATTAATTAATTGTTATTATTGTTTGTTATTATTATTGTTATAATAAATAATAATAATATTATTATATCAAGTAATATAATTAATAATTATTATATATTTGTTCTATAATAATAATAATACAACTATTATAACAAGCAAGAACTAATAGTCTTGTTTTTTTCCTTCATAAATATTTATTGTTGATGTTATTTTAATTATTATTATTGCGTTGTTGTTTTAACATGAATGAAATTAAACAATGTTTTATCGTCTCATGGTGGTTATGATAATAATGTGCAGGACTTTGTGGTAACGTCACTAGTCACTCTGGTAGCACACCTCCACCACCTCTAGGTAGCAGAGTTGTCTGTCAGTCCAGACAAGCTTGCTGCCAGCTCGGCCGTCTCAGTGTCCGCCCTTCTGCATAGCTGCTAGAAAGTAGGCTGTGATAGGCGGGAGTCTGTCAGGCAAGTCTGCCTCTAGCCTACTACTCGTTGTACAACACTGGTGCTGCCAGACCTAGTAGGTCGTCAGAGCTGGTTGCCTTATAGAGCAGTGAATTGCGCAGTATTCAAGTATAAGAGCTTGAGTGAGTGTTAGCTATCTTTATTCAAAAAGAATTGTCCAGCTATGCCTCGTGGTGTACACTGATTAGTGAGAGGCATAGCAGCTGTATTTATGTAAAGTGTTATGTAATAATACAGTCATGGCATTAAACAGTCATCGCCTTAAACACGCTATCACAAAGGTACAAAGTGAATAATAATGATGATAGCACAAAGGGTATAAACTGGCTCGCTGTAATGTCTATTTGTGTTACAGGCGCTGTGCTGCATATTTCCTGTACAATAAGAATCGTTTATGTAAATAATAATGATTGATGTATCCAAATCCATACATTTTTGTTGATTGTTGATAAAAATTACACGCAATCAAATACTAGGCTACTAACTAACAACTATTATTATTATTAAAGTATAAAATGATAATAAGAATACCAATGATTATTATTAATTGAAAGGAATTGAAAACAAATATGATTATTATTAATATTGTAATAACTAACAAAATATATTATATACACGACACCAAAGGAATAGAAATAAGTATTATTAAATGAAATTCGTCAATAAGAGAATGAAGAGTAGCTATTAAATATTATTAATGGGGTTGTGACTGGGGTTATCCCCCCTTATAGGGGGCGCTAGCGTAAGTCCAACCGGAAAATGCCGAAATTTTTATATAGAGTACAATGCAGAAATACGGAGTTGGGATGTTAAACTAGAATAAACAGGCTATTGCAATGCGATTGATATAATTGAACAAGTCATGGAGCTCACAGGGCTATAGCAGATTACACGTACATAAGTTTTTAATCACACAAGTGTAGCTATAGAGCATAATAATCATTAAATAACCACGATGCGGTCCGCGATTATATACGATCGTTGGTACAGTAGTTAATAAATACGGTGAAACACCAACGATAATTAACTTATTTAACGCAACGTTTATGTGTAAATGGATTGTCTGGTATCTGTGCGGGAAATAATAATAATACAAGTAATCAATCATTAGCATCTATCTATACCTCTATGAAACTATTATTATTATAAATGACAATGAGAATTTAATGTGGTGACAATTATTTATAATAATAAAACCAATTATTCATTTTTTTATCATAATTGATTTATTAAAATAATAATTATAAATAATAATATAATAATAATAATAATAAGTTGTTACTTACTACTATAATTATTATTTATTATTATAAAATTATAAGAAGCATCATTTATAATAATTATTGTTATCTAATAACAATTCAATAATAACCTTAATAATTACAATAGCAATCATAAACATTAGAATCATAATTATTATAAATGATTATAATAAATACAAAAAGATTTCACTAATAACTATATAAAAATAGTTAGAATAATGATAACACGGGCATCAGAGGCTTGCCGAAAAAGAGAAGGAAGACGATGGGCCGTTACTAAATGTGTTAGTAATAACCTAGCTTTTACGCTCAGTTTCAATGAATTGGGTTGGTGATATTGAACTTTTTGCAAGCAACCGGATATTGCTACGAATAGTTTTTATTACAGGACGCATCGTCTCTGTTATTTTTTTTGGCAAGCCCCGGAGTTCCGTGGATAACAACTGTAATAAATAATGATTGAAAAAACTGTAAAAAAAATATAAATCTTTGTTGATGCAGGTAGATTTGATGCTGCTGTCTTTAAAAATAGTCTAAAGTGTTTTTAGCGACATGTCATTATAGTATACAATTGACAGCATGGAGGCTATCAGGGAAAAACTGTCACGAGTCTGCATGAAGTAACTATATTTTATACTACGAACAATGGTAACTTCCGGTTGGATGTAGAAAGTTCAAAGAGATATAACTCTTAATGTCACAACCCCATTGTCTCTTATCATCATCCATCATCATCACCATTGATTGATATCCGATGATGATGTATGTTTTATTTTGACTTGTTGTCATAATCCTGGAATGAGCGTCAAAACAGTAGTTTATAGGTCATCAGAAATGAATGTCGACACTTGTTAGAAGAAACTTCAAAATTGTTTGCTCTATAGGCATAGTCGACATTCATTCCAGGTCTGTAGACATTCATTTCAGGTTTAAACATTCATTCCAGGTCTGTAGGCATTTATTCTAGGCCTGTAGACATTCATTTCAGTGTGTCCTTATGCTAATTTCAGCGTATTTCTGTATTCATCGATCCTGTTTACTCTCATTACTGCCTAGATTCATTCCAAACTTCAAAATATCATATTGTTTGCTTTTATCTGCACTCACATTGTTGCAAAAATTCAAATAATATCCATGCAAGGTTTGCATCAATTGATAGCTAAACTAAACTAATTCTAGTAACAATAGCCTATGGTGGCTCAGAACATTTTGTGTTTTGCGTTGTAAAACGTCTGAACGCTTTCCAAACCGTCTGAACAAATTTGAAATAGTCTGAACTTTTGCAAAACTTCTGAACGCTTTGTGAAATCGCTCCTGGGCTTTGAAAATCTGAGCCGATTTGCTGGTTTGCTCTATTGATCATAGATCTACAGTCCATTTACGATTGATAATGTTTTCCGAAACACCGAACAATTGAATTTTCTTAAAATAAATAAATAAATGTTTTTATATATCAAATATTATTTGTTTTAAATTATTTTAAATAATAAACACAACTTAATTGTGAATGTAAAAATTAATTTTACAGATTATATTCAACAACAGTTTTATACAGCTAATTCATTTGCTCTATGTCTTTTGATCTACGTCTATGTTGATAAAGTTGTTTAAAAGCTATAAATAAGATGATGACGATCGCTTTTGGTTCGAAAGCCATGTGCTTTGCAGACTTTTCCAATCATTTCAAAATAGTTTAGACTATTTTAAAACAGTTCAGACTATTTCAAAATAGTTCATACTGTTTCTAAAGCGTTCATACGGTTTGTAATTTTTTAAATAATTTGAATCATTTCTAAGCCGTTTGAATTATTTGCAAGACAGCTATACGGTTGGCAGAATTTACGATTGTGAGACAGGAAGTACAGTTTGATAGCATAAATCTCGCAACTGCTGAGGCCGACGTTTAGTTTATTATAACAAACAAGCCCGTTTTCAAACATAGTTTCTTGGGCTATTTTACTACAATTACCAAATTATTTTCGATGTAAAAGACGCTTTGCAAACAATATGGACTATTTCAAATCCGTTCATGTGCTTTGAAAACGAAACCGTCTAACGTTATGAGCCACCATAATAGCCATATGCAGAAGGCCATTTAGCACAGTCTCTACACGCTGTATTTCCGGTGTCAGTTAAACAATGACTAATGAAAACATACTGGGGAAATCTGCTTTGCCCATCAATTTGATGATTACAGAGGTAATCAAATGCTTGCTTTGGCTACATCGACTGCGTAGAAACAATCTATGCTAGTCACTGATGGTACTCAGCATGAGAAGTGAATGATTCCTTCGCTAGATGCTGCGTAATAGCTAGCCAAAGTATAATTTTGCTAATAGTTATAGTAAAAAAAAATAAATATTTTTTTTCATAGAAAAATCATACTATGGCTAGCTATTACCCAGTTTCTGACGAAGGAATCATTCATTTCTTATGCTGAGTACCATCAGTGACTAGTATAAATTGTTTATATGCAGTCAATGTAGCTAAAGCAAGTGTTTGATTACCTCTGTAATCATCAAATTGATGAGCTAAGCAGATTTTTCTATTATGTTTTCATTAGCCATTTTTCGTAGGTGACACTGGAAATACAGCGCATGGGCGTAGAGACTGTGTTAAGTAGCCTTTTGCATAAAAGTTATTGTATTCCCATGTATTTGCTTACTCTCTTGTATGTCCTAATGGAAATCTCCCATATTCTATCGTGGAAGGTTATTGATTGCTTTTCTAAATTCCGTGTTTTTTTACTGTCGATGATAAATGCTAGCAATAGTGAGCCCAAACCAAAAGTTTTTTTCTTCTTGTTTTTACATAACCTTATATTCTTTTGTATTTCCGTGTTTATTGCTTTGCCTCATTATGCCATGAGGAATATAGCAACGATGTTTATTAATTTCAGGTGGGCTGTCAATCATGTAATAAAGGTGTTGGTAACTAAATGACTTGCACAGCAGAAAACGGGGCTTCTCTCCCAATCAAATTTGAATTTCCAGCTTTCACTTCACTGATTTGGGATGCTCACTGCCTGTCGTATAAGGTGTGTCACTCTTTGGCTGTTCAAAAATTATGCTCTTCAATTATACCAATTTCTGTAACTTTGTGGGAACTTTAGCATTTTAGTATTTTTTATGGTGGTTAACGAGAAGAGGCGCTTTCTCTTTCAACAGTTTCTTACCAATTTTGAACCACTATAGATGATGAGCAAAGATTACTTTTTATAATAAGAATAATTGGTTAATGCATTGTCTTAAGAGGGTTATTCTGTATTTGGCTCCAGGGTACAGCTGCGCTAGGTGGTCCAGTTCCGGTGCTGGGTAGTCATCTATTTCTTGAAAGTCGTGTTCCCAAGGAAAGACAACTCAGATAGAGTTTGTAGCAGTATCAAGCAATTCTTGACAGTGGATCGGGGACATCCATTTACACTAGGAAGCTGTAATTTGGGGAACTAAAGGAGATGTTGTGGGGTGTAGACTGTGTGAGTCAATGGAATAGGGTTGAGGAGGGGTACAAAACACATGCACTAAGGGTTTAGTTGGGTTGGGGGCGGCTAAGAATAAGTAGAGACTGGCTGGGCCATACTATTGGGTTGCGGGTAAGGAGGGTGGGAACAATGTGTGGAACCCAGAGACTACTAGTTGGACACTGATTTTCATTACAATATAATGCATGGCAAAATTATGTCTTTAATAGACAAATACGAGTTTTAGCTCAATTGTGTTTCAGTAGTTGTTTGCATTGCCATGGTTCCCCGAAAGGTTAATGACTGATGAAAGGACATCTCTACATATAGATTGTGTCTTGCTAATCACACTTTAGGCTTTGTAAACAGGCGATAGCAATGGGAATTTTTCGCATGCTTAGTTATTTAGTATATTGAATCTGACTCATGAAAATTTTTTAGTATTCAAACTCATTTTTTTTCATGTGTGACTTGGGGAATCGCGAACTCATGCTGTTCTATGTCTCAAGTTTGACAAAAAATAAACATGAAGACTTACAAATTATATTTTGCATCGCTCATCGTCTTCAATCTCATGATCACTATGTTTCAGTGTTGATTTTGCAGAAAACTGCTTAGGAACAAACAGATACTATTGCGGTGAAGTTATCTGGTAAAGTGTACCCTTTCCAATCTGAGAAGACTTTCCATTATACAGCAGAATATATAAGGATTGATAATATATAAGCATATGTAAGAGCTCATCTTCATACATGCCTTGGCATCATGGAAGGATGTGTAATGTTCATGATGTATGGAGATGGTTGATGATAGGTATAGGGAAGAATGTAAATAACAGGAAGATGCCATGGACAATTTCTTCTCGATGCTTTCTTTATGCATAATCAAAAATACAAGAAAGTGTTTTTACTCTGACTTATGAAATTGCTGCTTGTTTTTTTTTTACTTTTTGGAACAAGAAAATTATTTTGTATGAAAAAGAGTAATTGAATATTATTATTATTTATCCTTCTTGAGCAAATCAAAATGTCATTTCTCACACCATGAATGTGCTTGTAGGTCTATGCCATGGATGAAACATAACAGGATAGCCAACTGCAACCGCGATATATCTTTCGTCAAATTGGAATGTAGCCATTTTGTGAGTCGCCATGATTAGTGACCCTTGCAAGGTCACTATCTATGAAAATGTAATTTAATTCTGATACGTACATTGCTCCTCGTCAAAATAGCAATGAGTTGTTTTTTCTTTAGAAAAGACGATAACCAACAGAACATAAAAATTAAGATATTTTAAAATTTTTACAGCAACCGCCATGTTATTTATTATATTATTGGTTAAATTTTAGAATTGCGGGACCTGATGAGAAAAATAATGCATGACAGCAGAGCTTAATAGAACGTTTTTTACCACTATCAAGTTGTTGAAGTGGCGATGTGAGTGTACTTCCAGTACGTACATTGCAATTAAAAGTTGTAAATTTGAAAACGCCCGCATCGATTACCTGGCAATCCAGTTGTATTTCATCCATGGTCTATGCTATTTATGCCTGTATTTACGATGTTCGATGTTGCAATTATATCAATGTGCAGACAACTCCTTGTTCCATTTATGCTCTAAAGATACATCCTGCTAGTCGTTTTATCAAAGGGAAGAGCTTTGAATCATACCATTGTTAAGATTACTCCGCTACATTACTTATATTTTTTGTGAGGTTATTATAACTCCATTATTGTGTCCCTTGCGTAATTGTGAAAAAATTCTGCTTGTACGTGTCGTAATATTATTTACAATAATATAGACTGCTATAGTAAGATTTTATTAAATTACACAATATAGAGATGTATATAAATTGCGCTTGTGGTACTGCTAGCTCTTGATATAATTAAGCCACTATATATATAATTCCATGAAGAATAAAAACTTCTCACAAATCATGTATTATTTCCTGACTCCGGGTATGGGGGAATAACAAATTTGCCGGTAATATCTGCAAAGGTGTTACTCGTACTTGTCACCCTGTAAAGCAAGTCACAAATGAGACTGTTGGATGGTACTGTCAATGCAATGCTGTGTACTCAAATGATTGAATGTAGATAGCAAATATAAAAAATACAAAGTGTATCTGAAAACCTCCAACGACAGCATTAAAAACTTTATTTAAAACAAAACTAATATAAGTTTGTATTACCTATAATACCACTAGAACGTGGTACATATAACGCAGACGATTAAAAGACAAATGTAATGGTTTCACAGAGGCAGTATCCAATACATTTTTGAATAATTAGAAGGACAAATCTCTTGAGTTTATCAATCGCACGTGGTAAGACTTTGATGTCCTGGTCATATAAAAATTCAGCAGCTTCAGTTCAATCTAACAGACTAGTGAAAAGAAAAAGGGTGAATAATGGTGCAATCTGTTTTAGGTATCTCTTCAGCTGTAATACATCGTCAAGTATGAGCTTTTACGTTACTAGTTGTGGCTGCAAGTATTCTTGGCTGCAAATAAATGAAATAAATGCATTATACAGCTGCTGAACAGAGTCAATATTTGTACAAGACCAGTGATGAGACAATTTATAGGATGTATTTAAAAATTGAAGGACGTTCTAATTGAAATTTAATGAACGAATATTTGAATCAAGAATGGATAAAAATGATAAATAAATTATTTGAAATTGCATGAATAAATGAACGGCATTGAAGGTGTCCCTGGTTAGATTTATGTTGCAAATGAAAAATACAAACACGTTTTAGTATGAATGCAATATGCCTAATTGTGGCACTGGTTTTGTTTCCTGCTACTATCATAACAACAAGATATTTATAATCGTTGACCATAACGTGCACACACTTGCACTCACAGGATACGTTGGTGTCTGGAACGAACGTAGACAGGAATGAATGCATACGCAGCTGGAATGAACGTAGAGACATCCTGCCATGAACGTCAACAGACCTGGAACGAATGACGACTATGCTACAAAAGAATTTCGACTTTCATTTCCGCATTTGTCTACGTTCTTTTTTGGCAATATCAGCAATACATTTTGACTTTCATTCCAGGAGTTGTTTACTTTGGAACAAACGCTAACTTATTTAATTCCTGCAAGGAATGTTGACACAAAATTTTATTTATCACCAGGAATGAATGTCGACACTTCCTAGAATAGACGTCGAATTTTTTTTCTCCCTAACTTAGTTGACTTCCATTTCAGGTCTGTCGACATTCATTCCAGGATGTTTCTGCATTCATTCCAGCTATGTCTGCATTCATTCCTGTCGACGTTTGTTCCGGATTCTGATACACTGCGTGGCCATTATCTCAAAAACTAAAGTAATATTGCAGTTTCAAAAAGTAGTTTCAAATCAAAAAAATCCATAAAAATTCAAGTCGTTATAATTTAGAATTTATTTGTGACCAAAAAACATCCGGTTTGCATATTCAGCATCATTGTTGCAATCGACAACTAAAATAATTTTCATACCTGAATGACATTTTCAACTGAAAAAAATTCAGGCAACATAAAATGTAAATGAATAATCTTTATTAAATGCAATAAAAAAAATACCCACAATGGAATAGCAGTTACTGTTAAAAATAGTTGTTTTACAAAAAGTGCTGTGACGAACATTCAGCAATAAAAGCATTTGGACTGTGCACACATGCATTTTTGAACCAGTTTAACCTAAAACGGTTTCCAAATACACCTATTGTCATTGACTTCCCGGTAACTATGATTATTGTAGCATCAGTTTTCTCTGCTGATCACCACATGAAAACAACCAACAGACAAATGAAGTTTTCTAACACGTTTGCAAAAGTTTTTAACATGATTACACAGGAATGACAATTTTATTGTATGAATGTCAGCAAATCGCGAGGTTGATATTTACTTCTATAAGTGCTTCGCTTGTTTTCAGATGCAGTGCATCAGGCTATTCATTGCATTAATCAAATGATTAACAATATAAAACGATGCTTTGGAAAGCATCTAGATTACTTTAAAAAAGGTATGAAACTGTCGCAAGCATCTTCGTACTGAACCACCATTGAAAACACTAAATAATGAAAGTTGCGCCAAGGTTATAAAATTTGTGATATAATGGCAGAGTGTAATTTTTAAAGAGCGTTACACACCTTATAAGACAGGCAGTGAGCATCTTAAGTCAGTGAGGTCAAATGTCGAAATTCAAAGTCTGTTTGGGATAGAGTCCCATTTTCTGCTGTGTAGTTCATTTAGCTACCAGCCCCTTCATCAGATGGTTCACCTATAATGAATGAAAACTTTAATGAATGAACAGTGTTGCTATATTCCTCATGGCATAATGAGACAAATCAATAAACAAGGAAGAATAACAGAATATTAGATTATGTAAAAATAAAAATATGAAAAATTGTTGGCTGGTGTAATAAAATAAACACGGTTTTGGCTTTCTCTGGATTGCTAGCATTCATCATTAACATCAAAACATAATATTTAAAATTTAACCCATGCTTATGAAACGTAAATTATCAATTGATGCTGAAATTGCATTAGTATGGTGGCTCATAACGTTAGACGGTTTCGTCTTCAAAGCGTATGAACGGATTTGAAATAGTCCAGTTGGTTTGCAAAGCGTCTTTTACATTAAAAAATAATTGGGTAATTGTAGTAAAATAGCCCAAGAAACTATGTTTAAAAATGGGCTTGTTGGTTATAATAAACTAATCGTCGGCCTCAGCATTTGTTGGATTCATGCTATAAAACTGTATTTCCTGTCTAAAAATCGTAAATTCTGCAAACCATTCAGTTGTCTTGCAAATAATTCAGGCGGTTTAGAAATGATTCAGATGATTTAGAAAATTACAAACCGTATGGACGCTTTAGAAAGAGTATGAACTATTTACAAACCGTATGGACTATTTTGAAATGATCTGAACTGTTTTAAAATAGTCCAAACTATTTTGAAATAGTTGGAAAAGTTTGCAAAGCACATGGCTTTCGAACCAAAAGCGATCGTCATCGTTTTATTTATAGCCTCTATGCAACGCTATCAACATAGGCATAGAGCAAATTAATTAATTGTATACAATTGCTGTTGACAATAATCTCTAAAATTCATTTTTACATTTTTAACTAGATTGTGTTTATTATTTAAAATAAATTAAATCAAATAGTATTTATTGAAGAAAAAATTTTTTTTTT
Source organism: Cryptosula pallasiana (assembly GCA_945261195.1). Taxonomy (NCBI): domain Eukaryota; kingdom Metazoa; phylum Bryozoa; class Gymnolaemata; order Cheilostomatida; family Cryptosulidae; genus Cryptosula; species Cryptosula pallasiana. The sequence continues at coordinate 13,299,868 of OX183130.1, read as the reverse complement.
ATTTATTTATTTACAGAAAATTCAACTGTTCGGTGTTTAGTAAAAACATTATCAACCAAAAATGAACTATAGATCTATGATCAATAGAGCGAACCAGCAAATCGGCTCGGATTTTCAAAGCCTACGAACGATTTCACAAAGCGTTCAGCAGAGCTGTGACAAATCACAATTTTCATGACTCAAATCAAATCATTTGAATTTTCCTTCAAATCAAATTTTTACAAGTGAGTAAAAATGTCAAATCAAGTCAAATCATGCGTTTTCCCAAATCAAATCAAATATTTGGAGTGTCATTTGCAGCAAATTTTTCAAATCATCACTGAAACTATTAGAAATGTAATAAAAAAAGCCTTCAGCTTTTAATAGGCTGCCTAAACAAATTGACCCAAATTTAGATCACAATGTGTGGTTAGCTGGCCTCTAGAAAACAATATTCTAACTTGATTACTTTCGCAAACTTGCATTTTCCTTTGAACACTTTCGAGTGAAACTTATTTATTGGTGTGCCGACCGATATATATTATCATTTAAATTCCAAAATAATGCTTAGACCAGCCAAATGAACTAGCCAAATGAACTAGCCAGTTCAATGCAATAGATAAAATGCACACCCAGTAAACAAAACAATCAACCACTATAGTTTATACCTTTCTGAAGTTCTTTCATTGTCAAAAGACTGTCGTTGTGGTAGCCTATATTGGTAATAGTACCAGCGATACTAGATAATTGATAAATAATAGCAAACACTGAGCATTAGTTTGCATATGTATCAAAGCAATTATCATTATAGCACGTCATCAACTAATGCATCACTCGCTACAGATAAGTAAATAACCTGGTCGCCATTCATAAACACTCTCAGCTCACCACTTCCAAGTCAGAAAAGAAAGTAGTCAACTAATAATTCAACTTTTGCTGATGAAAACTAATACATAAAAGAAAAAGCAGCATAGTTTTCCATGATCCTTGATTACTATAGGCTAATAATTAGGTAGTTTCTTTTCACTGCTTTTATTTATTTGCTACAATTGAATACTACAATCTCAAGTCAATTACAAGCATTAAGAAAAGCTGCAAACATCATCACTGGTTTTTTTGATGATTTGTTGTATTTTTGCAAATATTTGGTCAAATCGTGTGAAAAGAGGCAAATCAAATAATGATGAAGAGTAACCAAATCAAATCACCAGTTTATGGTGGCTCAGAACGTTTTGTGTTTTGCATTTTAAAACGTCTGAACGCTTTCCAAACCGTTTGAATCGATTTGAAATAGTCTGAACTTTTGCAAAACTTCTGAACGCTTAGTGAAATCGTTTGTAGGCTTTGAAAATCCGAGCCGATTTGCTGGTTCGCTCTATTGATCAAGATCTACAGTCCACTTATGATTGATAAATGTTTTTACTAAAGAGTTGAATTTTTTTAATAAATAAAATGTTTTTAATTATTAAATATTATTTGTTTTAAATTATTTTAAACTATAAATACAACCTAACTGTAAATGTAAAAATTAGTTTTAGAGAGTAAATTCAACAACATTTTTATACAGTTAATTAACTTGTTCTATGTCTTTTGATCGACGTCTATGTTGATAAAGTTATATAGAGGCTATAAATAAAATGATAACGATCGCTTTTGGTTCGAAAGCCATGTGCCTTGCAAACTTTTCCCACCATTTCAAAATACTTAAGACTATTTTAAAACAATTCAGACTATTTCAAAATAATTCATACGGTTTGTAAATAGTTCATACTCTTTCGAAAGCGTCCATACGGTTTGTAATTTTCTAAATCATCTGCATCATTTCTGAACCGTCTGAATTATTTGCAAGACAACTATACGGTTTGCAGATTTTACAATTGTTGGACAGGAAATACAGTTGTATAGCATTAATCCCGCAACTGCTGAGGCCGACAATTAATTTATAATAACCAACAAGCCCGTTTTTAAACAGAGTTTCTTTGGCTAATTTACTACAATAACCCAATTATTTTCAATGTAAAGGACGCTTTGCAAACCGTCTGGACTATTTCAAATCCGTTCATACGCTTTGAAAACGAAAACGTCTAACCTTATGAGCCACCATACCAGTTGTATCAAATATTTGAAACAAATCATTTTTCAAATATTTGAGTCACCAAATATTTGAATCTCGGTGATTTGGTCACCGCTCTGGCGTTCAGAAATTTTGCAAAAGTTCAGATTATGTCAAAGTCGTTTGAACGGTTTGGAAAGCGTTCGGACGATTTAAAATGCCAAACACAAAACGTATTAAGCCACCATACATTAGTCTTATTTGAACTTTGCATCAATGATATTATTGCAGAATCAGCAAAAGCAATCAATACGATATTTTGAATACTGGAATGAATGTAGACAGGATCAATGAATACAGAATTACGCTAAAATTAGCATAGGCACCTAATGTAATGATTGTTTACAGATCAGGAATGAATGCCTAAAGACCTGGAATAAATGTCAACTATGCTATAGAGTAAACAATTTTGAAGTTTATTCCCCAAAGTGTTGAGATTCATCCCTGATTATCCGATGACAACTGTTTTGATGCTCATTCCAAGTTATGACATCAAGTCAAAAAACAAAAAAAAACATCATTATCGTACATCAAGCAATGGTGATGATGATTATGATGATAATAAAAATTTAATAATATTTAATAGTTATTCTTCATTGTCTTATTATTGCATTTTATTTAATAATTTACTTATTTCTTGATTTGATGTATAAACACACATATATATAAAATATTTTGTTAGTATTACAATAATACTGATAATAGTCGTTATATGTTTTTAACTAATAATAATTGGTATTATTATTATTATTTTACACTTTAATTATAATAACTTAGTATTTGATTCCATGATGTAAACTATATTTTTTATCAATCAATAAAATGTATAGATTTTGATACATCATCATGATCATTATTTACATTAACGATTCTTATTAGTTATTATATCTATTTACTTTCTATTTACTTCATGTTTATTCCAGCTACATTTGTCTGTCAGTTCTATGCATACACTCTAGCGACATTAGTTCTATGTACATTTATTTCTACTTTACCTTACCATTCAATATTATATGTTTGCCATGTGAGTGCAATCATGCAGTTATCCTAGTACCACCTACTCAGTTCTATTGGTACACGCTAGCCAACCATTTGTGCTAGGTGTGGCTTCTTTTGTATTATCGAATTGTATTATGTAACAGTCTGTATAAATGTAAATGTTTCAGTCAATAAAGTGAGAGTCAGCTTGCACACTCTCAGAAGTTTCTTTGTTCTCTAACAAATAACTTCACTGCGCTAAGTACATGCACGTACAATAGAAGCCTCATTACTCGAGTAGTAATACATGAGCAGATCAGCCTGAACCTCTGCTGGCCGAACCTAGCCTTGTCTAGTTCGCCTTCAATGTTCGACCTCTGCCTTGCACTGAACAAGTCAACCGAACCTCTGCTGGCCGAACCTAGCTCTGACTAGGTCGCCCTTCAAAGTTTGGCCCCTGACTTGCACTGAGATAGCTAACGCAACCGACAGTCAGATAGTAGACTAGGATGGTAATGCACCACTCCCAAGGATACTAGTCGACCTGTGGGCGGGTTGTATTGCTGAAGCGATAGACACAAGTTGCCATCACAGTTCGGGAGGTTGTGCAGGTAGGCCGAGCTACCAACTCACACCCCCACAGTGAAATCCTGCACAATATAATAATTATTACTTAAAAAATAATAATAATAATCATATATTATTTATTTATTGTTATTAAATAATTATAATAATAAAATAACAATAATAGTAGGTATTAGTAGTGGGGTACGGACCATTCGAAACTGACGTTTCGAAAATGGACACTTCGAAACTCTTTGGGGATGGGGGTTTGGGATTTGGGGTTGGGGGGTTCATGTTTAAGAGTTTCGAACAGTTCATTTTCGAAACGTCAGTTTCGAATCATGGCGGAATCATTAGTAGTAGTGGTAGGAGTATTAACTGTTTAAAAAAATTGCCATTGTTGTTGTCCCAACAAGAATCACAATAAATAATTACTATAATTATTCCTCCTACCACTACTACCTACAACAACTACTATTAATAATAATATTTAGTAACTATTATTACTAACTATTATAATAATCATTGTTATAATAGTTAGTAACGCATTGATTATTAATAATCAATTATTATTGTTACCATAATAATAACTAAAATTAATAAGAAGATAATAATTTCTTCTTATTATTAATTATTTATTAATATTATTATTAGTATTAATATTATAATTATTATAATTATTATAATTATAATTATAATATTATAATTTTATAATTATAATTATCATTATCATCATCATTATCATTATTATGGTAATAATGTGCAGGATTTCACTGCATGAGTTGGTAGCTCGGCCTACCTGCACAACTTCCCGAACTGAGTTGGCAACTATGTCTATCGCTGAGCAATACAACCCGCCCACAGGTCGACTAGTATCCTTTGGAATGGTGTGTAACCATTCCTATTTTACTAGTCTAACTGCCGGTTGCGTTAGCTTGTTTCAATGTGCAAGGCAGAGGTCGAACTTTGAAGGCGAACTAGTCAGAACTAGGTTCGGCCAGCAGAGGTTCGCACTATTCTGCAGAGTGCAGTCCAGTGACCGAACTTTGAAGGCGAACTAGTCAGAGCTAGGTTCGGCCAGCAGAGGTTCAGGCTGATCTGCTTATATATTACTACTCGAGTAATAGAGCATTCGGTGTACGAGCATGTACTAGCGCTGTGAAGTTATTATTGTTGGAGAACAAAGAAACTTCTGAGAGTGGGGCAATCTGACTCTGCTTTATTGCTGCCTTTACACGGCTATTTATACAAAAGGTTACATAACCGATAAATATGTAAACAAGACAATACAAAAGAATATGGTAAGACACGCCTGTTAAGAAAGGCTAGACAAATAAGAATAAGTTTATAAAAGATAGGGCTGGCCTTGCAGCTACGGCTGAGTGCATGCACATGTGTTACATATAAAATTGTGTGTAGTAGAACGCAGAGTGAATGTACATAGAACAAGGTAGCGTTAGAGTGCGTGCATAGAATAAAATGTGTGGATAAAAGTAAATGGATGAATGTTACAGTCAAACGCCGTCCGCCACACACTCCGCCCCATTGGCGACGGTGGCCAATACAAATAAGTCGGCGGCGTTGATGTTCACTGGTTACTTAGCTCTTTCATCTTTCCTTTGATCTTCTCAGCTTTCTCCAACAGCTCTAAGGCCTCTGTCGTCAGTCTATGGATCTCTTTATCGTACTCCTCGAATTTTGTCATCCTGACCCGTCGTTTCTTTCGTCTTTCTTCTTCTGCTGATCTCTCTCTCTCCTCTCGCCAGTAGCTGCTCTCTTTCTTAGGCGTGGTTGCTTTGGGTGACGTTCCCCTTTTCCGCTTCTTGGTTGTTGGTGAGTCGACTATAGGTCCTAGCCGTGTCTTTATTGGTAGGTTTCCTTCTCTTTCGAAGTTGGGGGTTGGTGATCCAAAGGGTGGGGGTGCCGTCCAGCCCATCGTTCGGCAGAACTCGTCGTAGTGGCTGGCGTCGACTTCGAACAATGGTTTGCTCTTACCTCCATGTTCGGTTGTTCCCCCTTGTATCCGGATGTGCTTGAGGATCGTGTCTCTCGATGCGCTCTTCCTCCCACATCGACAAAAGAAGAAGGTATAGTGTTGCCTGCTGTGGTAGGCTACTCGCCTCTTCACGTGCTGATACTCACACCGAGTGCACCTCCACATGTCGCCATCTGCTTGCACCATCGATTCTTTGATACGGTTGGCTGTCTGGCTGCTGATCCAGCTCTCCTTTATTTTTTCTGTTGATACCTGTTTGGTTTCGTCGGCAATGTGTATTCGGTTGACCTTGGTTGTTAGTTTTGTCATGTCTTCCTTGTGTGGGATCCTAGCTGTTAGCCTCTTCAGTGGCTGGTCGAGCGCCTGAGTTAGTGATTCTACCGTCACTCTAGGTAGTAGTTCACCAGTGGTCGAGGTGATATCCAGTCGCTCATACTGCTCGGTTGTCCTTGCCATGGTTGCTAGTAATTGTTGCAGCTGTGTTCCGATGTCGTGAGATGGTTGTTGTTGCTTGCTTCGTTGCTGGCTGGGAACTGAGCGGTGGCGGGCTCGCCCTCGCTCTTTAACACTATTGGCTCTGCTTCCCACGTGTTCTCTTAGTATTGTCTCCCACGTGACGAGTTCTGGGTGACGTAACACCGCGGTTACTGTAGAGTTTTCACCGGTGGTTTCCTGGAGGGTTGTTTCCTCCTGCGCCACTTCTGAGATTGGCGCTTCGTGACGTGGTATGGCGGGGTCGATGGGTAAATCGTCAGTGGGGTTTATCTCCCCATGTGTTTCGTTGATTTTTTCGTCTGCACTCTTTTGTTGTTTCTGATCGTAGCTCCTCCATTTTTTCTTTCTTTTTACCAATACCCAACCGTTTTCCTCGCAATTTTTTGCGGTCTTGATGGTTGGGTTGGTGTCTCCTGGCGTCTCGTCTCTCTCTCCTCCCTGGGCTTGGCCAGTTGGTGTTTTCGGGCTAGGACGACCTTCTGTTTGATAACACTGATAGTCATCGAATCTCTTTGGTCGATTTCTTTCCCTTGTAGGCCGGTTTAATGGGGAGGCTGTCGTTCCTGTGGGGTTGAGTGGTGGCCACTCGTTGACATCTAGGTCAGGGGTCACTGTTGACCTTCTGGTGACCTCGGGGGGAGGTGTCTCGTTCCTTCCTTCCTCCGCTGGCTGTTGCTCCTCTTCTATTGGCAACGTTTCTTCCTCTATGGTGTCGGTGCTCTCTGGCACCCTTCTCTCTTCGGTGACTACCGCTGGGGGTTCTTCTTCATTGGTGGGTGGTGGTGTCGGCGCACGTTCTTCATACGTGGGTAGAGGTGTTGGCGCACGCTCTTCGTGGGTGGGTGGCCTCTCTATCCAATGTAGTGGCATCGGCAATGGGGCGACTGCTTCGTCTGGCCTTGCCGGGGGGCGCTTTGTCTTGGGTGGCCGACCTCTCCTGGCTCCTTTCATGTTTGGCATCAGAGCTGGCTCCCGACACGTGGGTGCCCGCCCTACAGGCTCCTCGCAGGTGCGGTAGGACCGTAGTCGTTGGCCGTTCTGGATTGACCATTGTCCATTCCTCTCTAGCTTATACGTATGATTCGGAAATACCTCGGCGACTTGGTATGGTCCGACGAATCGTGGCTGGAGCTTGGGGTTGCTTCCCTTGACTCTGCGCTTGTTTTCCAGCACCACTAATTCTCCTTTCTGGAACACGGGGGGTTCGTCACTCTCCTGGCTCCTTATTTCCTGTTGGCGTTCCCGAAGGTAGCTGTGAGCCTTCTGCAGATTCTCTTGGATTTCGGCCGTATACTCAGTAATGTTCTGGGGGTCCAGTGAGGGGGGTGTTCCCGTCAGCTGGTCGGGAAGGCGTATTTCTCGTCCCATCATCATCATGTTAGCCGTCTCTCCAGTGGCTGAGTGGGGGGTACCTCTGCATACCCGCATAATCTGGGGGAGTAGGCTGTCCCACTCGTCTTGCCCCTTCGTCAGGATTAGTGTGCGGAGGGCGTCTCCCAGAGTGCGGTTTTGCCTTTCCACGACTCCATTTCCTTGCGGGTGGTACGGTGAGGTACGGGTCTTCTTTACTCCCCAGAGACTGCATAGTTCCTCCAAGAGCACCGACTCGAACTGCGCTCCTTGATCCGAGTGCAGCTGTTTGGGTAGCCCCCAGTACGCGAATACTCGCTCGTCGAGCGCTGTGGCAACCGTGGGGGCCGTCGCGTCTGGCAGTGCAATGGCATCTTGCCAGCGGGTGAAGTGGTCAGTTAAGACCAGGGCCCAGCGGTTCTTCCTCTTTGTCAGTGGCAAGGGGCCGACCAGGTCGACTGCCAACTTCTGAAAGGGGCGTCCTGCGTACATTCGCTGCCTTCCGGGGTTCTCTGTCCTCCTGCCATTCTTTGCCACCTGACACACCTCACAGTCTTTGATGAGTCTCCTCACCAACGGAGAGATACCCGGCCAGTACCAATCCAAGAGGATTCGTTGTCTGGTTCGGTGTATCCCTGTGTGAGCCATCTTGTGTGTATCCCAGACAACCTGTGTTCTCCTGCTGGGGGGGCAGATCACGCACTGCTTTGGCTTGGTGGGGTGAGCGAGCTTGATGGTGAGTATGCCATCCGGCCGAATACTCATGGCCTCCCGTCTCTCGTACAGGGTCCTCAACTCCAGCTCTCCTTCTGCCAGCTCTCTTTCGGATATGCTTCCCGGCCGCTTCACTTCGGCGTAGATCCGAGCCACTGGTCCTCCTCCTTCCTGCTGCTCTTTAGCCAAGTCCCTGGTGGTCTGCATTGGGTTGGTCACCGCAATGTTGACTCTCTCCTTCTTCGGCGGGGCCAACTGGACTTCCTGAGCGAGCTCTGCGTGTGAGGGTCCTCCGTCTCTCCGCTCAATTGAACTGCATTGCCGACAGTCCGTGCACACACCTTGGCGACTGAGCCCATCAGCGTTCCCGTGGCGTACTCCTGCTCTGTGTTCCAGTTTATAACGAAACTCAGCTAGCGTTTCCAACCAACGGGCGATCTGATTCGACGGCTCCTTCCGTCGACACAGCCAGCGTAGGGAGGCGTGGTCGGTCCTGAGCTTGAACTCCCGTCCGTAGAGGTAGGGGCGGAAGTGCTTGACCGCTCTGATCACTGCCAACAGCTCTTTCCGAGTGACGCAGTAATTTCTTTCAGCAGGCGCTAGGGTCTTGCTGAAATAGGCTATCACTCTCTCCTTTCCTTCCTGGACCTGTGATAACACCGCGCCGACTCCTACTGCACTGGCGTCAGTATCGAGAGTGTAGGGTAGACTGGGGTCGAGGTATCCTAGCACAGGAGCCTGCGTTAGTCGTGCCTTGAGCTGGTCGAACGCTGCCTGTTCCTCTCCTCCCCATTTCCATGGCATCTCCTTTCCGGTGAGTACCGTCAACGGCTTGGCTATTGTCGCATAGTCTGGTAGATACTGTCGGTAGTATCCGGCCGTCCCGAGGAATGCCTGCAGTTCCTTCACCTCTCTAGGTGCTTCCCACTTCCTTACTGCTTCGACCTTGCTTGGGTCGGTGGCTACTCCTTGGGCGCTCACCACGTGGCCCAGATACTTCACTTCCTTCTGAAGCAACTCACACTTGGAGGGTTTCACTTTCAGGTTGGCTTGCTGTAGGCGTCCCAATACTTCTCCGAGCCTTTGCAGGTGTGTCTCGAAGTCCGGGGCAATGATGATGACATCATCGAGATACAGCAGCAGCGTCTTCCAGTGTAGACCCTTCAACACTTTCTCCATCAGCCTTTGGAAGGTGGCGGGAGCCGACGTCAATCCAAAGGGGAGCACCTTCTACTTCCACAGTCCACTGCGTGTAGTGAAGGCCGACTTGTCCCGAGCGTCTGCGTCCAGGGGCACTTGCCAGTACCCGCTGGTGAGATCTAGTGTTGTGAAGTATTTGCTGCCGGCCAAGGCGTCCAGAGACTCGTCTATGCGGGGAATGGGGTAAGCGTCTTGTTTGGTGATGTCGTTCAATCTCCTGTAATCGACGCAGAACCGCCACGAGTCGTCCTTCTTCCTGACCAAGACAACGGGGGAACTCCAAGCTCCATCTGCGGGTTCTATCAAGTCTTTCTCCAAAAGGTCCTTGATCTGCCGTTCCGCCTCTGCTTCCTTTTCGGGTCCCAGCCGATGGGGGGGCACCTGATTGGTCGAGCTCCTTCTATGGTGGGAATGGAGTGTTCGGCCAGTGTGGTTCGGCCCAGGTCTCCGTTGTGGCTGCTGAACACCGTCTGGTACTGGAGCAGTAACCCTTTGAGCTGTCTTTCCTGCTGGGGTGTCTGACACCCTCTCTTGGCCTTGTCAAAGAGTTCTTGCAGGTGGGGGGGTACTCTTCCTCCTGCCGCTGCTCGCTCGTCTGTCTTCTTGGGCTCGTTCAGCGTCTGGATTCCACCTTCATCTACTCCGGTGAAGGTGCCAATCACTTCTCCTGCCGACAGCCTCAGCGTGTCCTGTGTTGGGTTTAAGCATCGTACCAACACTCTTCCTCTTGCGTCCGGCCTGTTGACACTCGTGGTGATCGGTAACCCACCCTGCAGGCTCTCTATCACTCCCTGAGGACAGGTTTCCCTGGCACTCAGGTGGCAGGGTATGGTGACCTCCGTCTGTGGGGGCAGACTGGTGTCTTGCCGAACTTGTACTTTGGAGACAAGGCTCCTTCCATGCCGATCTGTGCAGGCCAGCTCTCTCCCCTGTATCATCAATACAGGTCGGTCGAACCCTAGCTGGCATTCCTGGCTCGTCAGAAATGGCATCCCGAGAATGACATCCTCGTTGATTTGACTCACCACGAAGGTCTCGGTGAACTTGACATGCCGTATTCGTCCTTTCAGGGTTAGCAATCCGTAAAAGGGTAGCCTCGTTCCATCTGCCATGAGACCGTGCGAGTCGTACGGCTGTAGAGCCTGCTGTAGGTGAGAGGGTAGTCGGTCAAAGACGCGTTTTGCCAACAGGTTGGTGTTGCATCCCGTGTCGATGAGGTGCGTGACTGCTTCTCCCTCTATCCGTCCTGGCAGGTAGTAGCTGGAGCTGTAGGGTCGCTCCACTTGGTTTGACTGAAGGTTTACAGGCTTGGGTGTGAACCGTTCCTCCTTGGGTGGTGGTGTCTGGGTCTGTTTGTCCTTCTTTTTGGGCCTGGTTGATTCCTGCTGCTTGAAAGTCTCCTCGCTCTCCGATTCCAGTGTGACAGGGCTGTCGAGTGTCGACAGACTGGAGAAGCGGTTATGTAAAGCGATCGGAGGACTGGTCAGGAGGTCCAAAGTAGGAGTTACCCGTCGCGCTTGATCCTGGTTCCTCGGAGGTGCCTGCGCCTTCCTTTGGGGTGCCCGTGCGCAGCCAACAGGTCTCCCTACTGCTGCGGGCGGTAATCGTTTCCCTGGCGGCTGGGCCATGGAGCAGTTTTGCATGCCTTCCGATGGTGTCCAACCTGCTGGCAACCCCAGCATCTCTTGGGAGTGTCTTCCTTCTGTTCGGCTTTGAGGTCCGCTATCTCCTTACTTAGTCCTTCCACCGCGCGGAGGAGCTGCGTAAGAGGGTCTTGCACCTCTTGTGAACGAGCAGTCTCTCCTGGTGGGGTCGGAGCTAAGTCTTCGGCCTCCACTGTTCGAACATGTGGTCCTCCTAGCGGCTGGTGTGGAACCTGCAGAAACTCGTTGCCTGCTTGTATCGCTTCCTCCAAGCTCTGGGGGCGAACAGCTAGCAGATGTCGCTGTAGGTAGGTGTGTCCCAGCGTGCTGTGGAACGTCTGGAGCACCAGCTCCTCTTGGTTCTGTCTGGGGAGGTTGTTGTGGGCAGCCTTGATGAGGCGTTCCACGGTGGTTGCATGATCTCGCAGGCTGTCCCTGGTCGTTCGTCTGTAGCTCAGTAGTTTCGCCTGTGCTTCGGAACGTGTGAGCCCAAAGGTAGCTCTCAGCTTCATGGTCACCTCCTCCACCGTCTCTCCTCTTCCACACTGTTCGGCCTTGCCTGTCAGGGCTTGCCTTAAGTGTATCACTCGGTCATCTGGTTGCCACTGGTTGGCGTTGGCCACTTCTTCGAACCGCTGCAAGAAGTAGTCTACTTCTCCTGTGCCGTCGAACTGCGGCACCTTGAACTTGCTTCTGGTCGAGGTCATGGTCATCCTGTCCAAGATGTGAGTGAGGGTGTTCATCATCTGCATGCCGGATGGCTCATCTCGGTCGATGCTGAGTGCTCTCCTTCTCTGTGCCATCGCTCAGTTGGGTTCTGCTTGTGGGTGTCTCCAATCCCACTGCTGCCACCAATGTGCAGGATTTCACTGTGTGAGTTGGTAGCTCGGCCTACCTGCACAACTTCCCGAACTGAGTTGGCAACTATGTCTATCGCTGAGCAATACAACCCGCCCACAGGTCGACTAGTATCCTTGGGAATGGTGTGTAACCATTCCTATTTTACTAGTCTAACTGCCGGTTGCGTTAGCTTGTTTCAATGTGCAAGGCAGAGGTCGAACTTTGAAGGCGAACTAGTCAGAACTAGGTTCGGCCAGCAGAGGTTCGCACTATTCTGCAGAGTGCAGTCCAGTGACCGAACTTTGAAGGCGAACTAGTCAGAGCTAGGTTCGGCCAGCAGAGGTTCAGGCTGATCTGCTTATATATTACTACTCGAGTAATAGAGCATTCGGTGTACGAGCATGTACTAGCGCTGTGAAGTTATTATTGTTGGAGAACAAAGAAACTTCTGAGAGTGGGGCAATCTGACTCTGCTTTATTGCTGCCTTTACACGGCTATTTATACAAAAGGTTACATAACCGATAAATATGTAAACAAGACAATACAAAAGAATATGGTAAGACACGCCTGTTAAGAAAGGCTAGACAAATAAGAATAAGTTTATAAAAGATAGGGCTGGCCTTGCAGCTACGGCTGAGTGCATGCACATGTGTTACATATAAAATTGTGTGTAGTAGAACGCAGAGTGAATGTACATAGAACAAGGTAGCGTTAGAGTGCGTGCATAGAATAAAATGTGTGGATCAAAGTAAATGGATGAATGTTACAGTCAAACGCCGTCCGCCACAATAACACACACTGTTACTTACTAACAGTGATTATAATTATTATTTATTATTATTGTTGTTGTGGACTGTGGTTCTTATTTACACGTCGTATTTAATGACCACTATTACACTGCTTTGTTTGATACAACACCTTTTGTGCCAAGAACTGATGGTGTTTTATTTTCATCATGAGTCAAAGAAACTGCACGAATATGGCGCATCGTTCACAGATATAGTCTCAACAAAAAACATTTTCAAAAATTTTTTTAAATAACCTAGTTATCAGCAGAGACAGATAATTTTTTCAATCATCAAATAATATGATTGGAAAAACAAAATAGTTTTAATACTTTTCATCTTTTAGCAACCATTAGATTATATTATTGTTTCAATCATAGAGGTACATACTTACCTTAATAGTTAGCACGGACAAAAGCGTCTAAAAATCAGTCTAACAAACTGAGAAGTTGTTTTCTCCTGCAAATTGGGTTTTTCCCAGAAAAAATTTTTCGTGTGAGGCTGTTCGTCAGACATTTGGCACCGAGAAAATTATTTCTGGGTTTTTCCAACTAAGAAAAAAAGTGAAGCTGCTCGTCAACCGTAGGTAATCATGCTATAGGCAATGGCAATTGTAGTGAAAGTAATTTGTAAACAGACTAATAAATAATAACGGCTAATATTCTAACACCTGCTTTCAACTCACTGATCCTTAATTATGGTAATTATGGACACACTACTCAATGCAACTGTAAACTAAATCTCCATCATCAACAATAAACACTAATCTTCTTGTCTTCAGTCTTAACAGTTAGATCCCTATTAGGGTGAATCGTCACGTCACACTTGAGAAACTGCAATCGTCAGTCTTCAGAAAAATACACGGGGAGCCCCAAACTTGTGCTTGAATGAACATTATTCAACACTGAAATAAAATGAATAGTGTTACTCCCTGATGGCAACACACAATAACTAAATAAGTAATAAATAATAATAAATTGGAGATAACTCCTCCGTGTTCACTCTATATCTTATAAAGGGATCTATAGTCAGTATTGTTAGTGTTTGTAAAAAATGATTCTTTGGGTTAGCTATCATTTTTTATTATGCCAAAACACTTAGTTAGCTCTAAGAGACACTGAAGCTTATGCCATCCCAATATATCAGTGAGTAGTGAACTCCAAAGCAAAGTAAAAATTTAAAGCTTGTGGATTTTTGAAAATCTTAATGTCTTATAGTAAAACGGCAAGTAAACTTCCGGTATCATCAAATTAGCACACCCTGGCGAGCATCTGAAATCGGCCGTATCGCCATTGGTTTGTGTACAACTAGTCATAGGCTGACTAGTTCAAAATCTAATAACCTACACTACAAGCGAGCGAAATGATAGCTTGGCATATGTGACTCACTAAATGGCCATATAGTTGTTAACTACTGTAGCTTTACAATAAAACCGCAGTCTTTAAAGATGGTTGGAGTTTAGATGGGAGTAGACAACTGAAACCGTAATACAAAATTTTCAAGTAGCTCTTCAAGTGGGTGAACTAATAGCAAAACTTCAACAATACACACCATTAGAATCAGTGTAAAAAACCTATTTAATGATATTTTATACATTAATGTGATTGTTTCGCTTGAAATAAATTTACAGTAGCATTTAGAATGAATTATGGTAGTACTTCACTTCCCTCAATCATGTCCTCACAGACAAATATTTCTTTTTACAATCTGCTGCAGTGGCACTACACTCTGTGGCAGGTTTCTTCAATTGTTTGCTCTTTACTATGATGGCTCATGACGTTAGACACTTGCGCTTTCAGTGCGTATGAACTTTTTTGAAATGATATGGACGATTTGCAAATCGTCTTTTACATTGAAAATAATTGGGTAGTTGTAGTAAAATTGCCTTAGAAACTATTTTTAAAAACGGGCTTGTTGATTGTAATAACTAAATTGTCAGCCAAAACAGTTGTGATACTTCATGCAATAAAACTGTATTTCCTGTCCAGCGCTCATAAATTTTGCAAAGTGTATAGTTGTTTTGCCAGTAATTCAAACGGTTTAAAACTGATTTCGATTGCTTACAAAGTTACAAACCGTATTGTAAGGGATTTCGCCGTGCCCTTACCGAACTACTACTAGAGAGAGTACCCAGGTTGCAACAGCTGACAACAAACGAACTTGACTCACTATTAGCAACTCCTGAACGTAGGGTAACAGCTGTGCAGGGCTCTACTGGGTTTAGCAGAATCAACTCCTGACTAGAGAGCACTACTTCAAGTACTGTTGAGTTCTCTATCGACTGAATGTGTACCGAGTACACAGGGTTCTGCCGTAACGGAGATAACTCAGGCAATTTAGCAAGGCAACCTGCCAGACTAAATGCAAATAGTTTCCATTATCAATGTCTTTATTATAGTAAAGATACTCCCCATGTACTTGTAGATGCATACTTTCTAGCACAAAAACACACACCCGACGCTGACAGAGCGTTGCGTTATGTGCAAGAGCATAAACAGTTCTGTCTCTCTGGGCTAATGTCAGCACAGTCATAGAAAAATACATGCAAATAGGGTAGTTCAAAATGAATACATGTGATTGGCTGCTAACAATCAGCCCACACTGATACAAAATTAGATTACACATACGAAATACGCTAGCACATTGGTGAATAAGCACAAACAAGCTGTCGCACTGGTAAGTGACCCAATCAAGCTGGCCCAACAGTAAATGGCTAAGCGCCACTATTTGAATTGTTTATACAGCCGCTAGTAAGAGGGAACTCCCTTGTCTCATATTCGTCTCTACAGCTCCCCTGCTGTAGTCAGTAGGCTATCAACAGGCTTGCTCAGACAAGCCTACTACTGCATCCATGACTGATTTTGCATGCAGTTAAAGAATGTATCAAATTGGGTTGATGCTAACAGCAACAAGTATCACTTACATGCTACTAGCACAGTGGCCACACTATGTACGACATTATAGTATGAACCATTTATAAACCATGTGAACGGTTTTGAAATAGTTTCAAAAGTTTGCAAGGCACATGACTTTCTAATCAAAACTGATCACCATCATTTTCTATATACCTTCTATGCAACTTTACCAACATAGACCTGGATCAAGAGACGTAATCTCTAAAATCAATTTTTCACAGACAAAGTTATGTTGTATATATTATTTAAAATAACCTAAAACCAATGATATTCATTAAATAAAAACAATTTTTCATTTATTCAAACAAAATTCGTTTTTTTGGTGTTTATTAAAAACATCATCAATCATAAATGAACTGGAGATCTATGATCAATAGAGTGAACCAGCAAATTGGCTTGTATTTTCAAAGCGTATCAATGATTTCACAAAGCGTTCGGAAAGTTTATAAAAATCTGTACTCTTTCAAAAGTGTTCAGATGGTTTGGAAAGCGTTCATACATTTTAAAATGCAAAAGAGAAAACGTTCTGAACCACCATGCTTGACGATATTTTTATTAATAAGTTTCATCGACAGTTACCCATATAGCTTGAAAGTATTTCGAGTTGGCAATTAAGTTTCTGGTAACTTCTTTAATTTTAAAGGCACTGTGATCGATGATTTGATGTTGAATTTATAGTTGCTTATGTTTCATGAATTCCTCGGTTGTGGGCAACTATAAACCCAATCTTTCTCTGTGAGTCTGAGATACATGTGTTACTACATTATTGTGAGGCAGGAGTACAGAAATTTAATGAAAGGCATTAATTTCAGCAAGAACTAAACGGACAAAACTTGAGTCGTACCTCAAAGCATAATAATTTTAATCAAATGTTCCTACAGCTGAACATTTAATAACATTGTTAGTGATTATCAATGGTGGTAATGGTCCAAAAGCTTGTTAATGTCATTGTATGGTGTTATATTATCATGTACTATTAGCAGCAAATCAATAATACCATGTTGGACTAGGTGATATTATGAATAAATTTATCATTAACCATAGGTATGTAGTGGATTTTACGGGCTACATACAGTGACCACTACTGCGCAGAGGTCCCGCTGACGGCGGCTACCACAGGCATGCCTCCATTGATTATCACAGACAAAGACCGGCATCTGTTACAGCAATTATATTGCTCTTATAAGCGATTATTGTTAATAATAAATCATATCGGCACTAGGTATTTACTAGCCCGACCCTGGGTAGCTATCCCGGGTCAGCAACAAGATGGCCGCCATAGCCAGAGAGATGAAAGTTAGCCTAAGTACCTCCAGACACCACCTCCTGGAGCTGTTTACCCTCAGATGTGCAGAAACACGAACCAAAGGCTAGTAAAGACCAAAGGAGTACATCAACCTATCACTGGCCAAGTTAACAACAGACTCCGCGTCTCACTTCTGGGCGCCAGTGCTATTTAACACATTTAATCTAATCTGATTGGACAATATTGCCTACTCTATATTATATACCTACTCTATATCATATAACTTCCTGCCTTGCTTCCTGTGCATGGCTGGAGATTTTCCATGGTAACTCTGCCTATAAAAGGCAGAGATTTGCTTACACTCTTTGCACTAACTTTTATGACATGAGTGTGTTCTCTTGTCTTGTTTTGCCAGCATTACCTGCTTATTCTGTGATGAATAAATGGTTTATTTACACACTACTACTAAGCCGGGGATGTCTGAGCCGACGACTCTTCGCTGTTGATAAAGTCAGTCATTTGCTTTACAACACCTTGTTTGTGCCGATTCAGCACATAATCACCTCTGGGTTGAGGTAGACTGTTAATTGTCAGGCCTGAAGTGGCTGACTGCATTGTTGTGGCTGCACCAACGGCGCGTCTGCCAGCACAACCCCCTAGCGGAATGTAGTGAACGTGAAAATCCGCTACAGGTACGTTGTATATAAATTGAAATGAAGCCCTAACTGTTACTAGTAATAATAATACAATGGTTGATCGTCATTTATCCTGGCATTCACCGTAATCTCATTATACATTAGAGCACTCAGAGATATAAAAACCTGCATCGTGTCTGCATTGCTTGTCATAAAATTATTAAAATCATGGTATATTTCTTATGTAAAAAATCTCTAATCAATAACAGTAATAAAAATAGTCTGTGCAATGAGAAGTAATTATAATACTAATAAAACATCATAATCTAATACAAATGTTCTACAAGTTTCAGTATACGAGATGGTTGCTATAGGAATTTGGATTAATGCGCCTGTTCTAACTCTATATGGTATGGATTTGTTTGTTATCATCAATGCTGCAAATCTGTTGCTCTCAGCAACATGATGGATCGTTATGAATGTAACTTCATCTCGGAGGTCTTTATAAGTTGGCCCAACAAGAATGTACCTCCTGAAGAAAAAAAAACGATGTCTACTTTACTTCCAAGGAGATATAACACAAGTCAAGGATGCATTAATGTACAGTTGCTATACAGAGAGCAGTAACCAAAGCAGTGGTCATGTGACCTCAGATCACAAAGTCACTCATGCCGACAAGCACAGCTGCCCTCCACTAGGCAAAAATGTTGCCAGCCGTCTGCATCAGAGAAAGTAAGGGCCATCCCATGTACGTTCAGCCAAGTAAAGCAAGCCCTGTGCTCTTTACTTCCTCTGCCATTACTTCCGCGATTAATCCAGCTGATAACAAGGCGGTTCTAGATGACGCCTTTGACTTCTGCTTCTGAGGAGTACCCTCATAACACCATCAACCCTCTTCAGTGCCACCAATAGTAATCAAAGGGTTGTTGTTTTCTTTAGTATCGACTGCTGTGCACTGTAGATTTACTTCAGCAATAGTGGCTACTTATTATTACTGCTGAAGTGAAGGCTAATTATTGTTAAGGTACAGAACTGGCTTTGTTGTCAGAGTTTTGTTTTCAGACTGATCGGTTTTATTTATTCTTTGGCGCTTAAGCAACCATAAAAACTGTAATCAGACAAAGCGTCAGGAACTAGTAGTATTGTAGTATATCTTGGGGGCCCGGTCAAAGATCCATCAACAACACCTTACTCCAGAGGTCACCTTCCAATCTACTTCCAACGGAGCAGTATGCCAACTCCACAACCGTAATCAGAGCCCAAGGCTCAAACGCACAACTCAGTGTTTCAAAGAGTAAACCATATTATATTATACGACAACAACCCAGTGTGGTATAATAACGGCAATGTATCTTGCTGCTTAGAACAGTCTCAAGCAGAATACCAATACAAGTACAAGGATAAGTTAGAAAGCTCTGCCTTTTATAGGCAGCGTAGCAGAAAACATGTGCCCAAATAAGGGGGCAACAAATCACCAGTAGCAGGAAGTGATTATACGAATGAAAAGACAAGATATAAATAGCACGGTATAATATTGGCTAGAATAAGATTAAACATGTAAGGCGCCCAGAAGTAAGGGGCGGAGCTTCATAGTCAATAGTGCTGAGTCAGGATGGTGCAATAGGTAGCACAGGTTCCTAGCTGTTATGGCTTGTGTTCCCTATCTTTCCTCTTTCTGGTGATAGCGAGGCAGCAAACTTGAGCTGTTGCATCTTTTAGTATTAATTTAGGTCCACTGGATATAGCCCTTCTCTCCTCCCCAACCAGGTATAAGGTCGGTAGTGCATGCTGCAGGGCCGGTAGTGACTGCTGCAGGGCCGGCAGTGATTGCTGCAGGGCTGGTAGTATTTCTGCAGGGCCGGTAGTGTTTCTGCAGGACCGATAGTGATTCTACCGCCTCTCTTACTTGGGTTTCTGGCAGTGCCAGACTCATGGAAGGCTTGCTTGACACTCAGCAGTTGTCAGGGGGACCTTGCACAGTTGTAGTGGCCATGAAAATCCACCACGTTATGAGAAGTTGTAATAAAACGATATAAAGGTTTCGGTGAAGCAATAATATGTGATGTTATAAAACAGATTGTGAAGCAATACGAAATGAGGGCATGTAATGACTGAGTAATACAATTAGTGATATTAAAGGAACATACCTCTTGCTCTCACAGTGCAACCAGAACTGTGTTTTATAACTTTGGGTTCGAGTCAAAATTTTGTACATATAGTTTCAAGTGACAGTAGTGATGCCTTCTAAATAGAACTTGGTCTGTTTATTGAATGATGTTAAATCTTCTTTTATACTTATTGGCAATCTTGCAGTTGAGATTCGTTATTCCATTACGAAATTGTTGTTGAACTATTAAAAATGGTTTGCATATGCTAAAATTGGTAAGCATCACTGAAGCATGGCTATTATTTTATTGTGCAAGTTACACCTAACGGTGGGTGATTCTGGTACGTTTGAGTCACTGTACGCCTAATTAATCATCGTATTACCTATGCAATTGGCAGCCCACACAAACAGCAGCGCATATCGAGAGCAGCTGACCACAAGGTTGCAAAACTGGCTGATTCTGATTTGTAACAACACTATGAATAGGCCAAACAGAACATAATTAAAAAGCAATGGAATTGTGTTTACGGTTTATAAATGATTGTAAGTGTCTTTATACATTTAAATCACAAGTTTTAATACTGTAAAGCCAATGTGCATTGTAAAGTGAGACATGGTGGCTCAGAACGTTTTTGTTTTGCGTTTTAGTACATCTAAACGCTTTCCTAACCATCTGAATGCTTTTGAAATAGTCTAAAGTTTCGCCAATCTTCTGAATGCTTTGTGAAATCGTTCTTACAATTTTAAAATCCTTACCGATTTGTTGGTTTGATTTATTTATCTTACATCTCCAGTCCATTTATGATTGGTAATGTTCTTACCAAACACCAAGCAATTTAATTTTCTGTGAGCAAATAAAAATTATTTTTCTTCATTAAATATTTTTTGTTTTATATTATTTCAAATAATATATGCAACTTGATTATGTTGGTAAAATACTAATTTAAGAGCTTATATTCAACAATCGTTTATACAGATAATTGATTTGCTCCATGTCTATTGATCCATGTCTATGTTGTAAATTAGCATGAAGCTATAAAAACAATGATGGCGATCGATTTTAGTTTAAAGCCATGTGCTTTGCGAGCCTTACAAATTATTTCAAAATAGTTTAGATTATTTGAAAACATAAATGACATGCATATTTCTTATTAAGTTCACTTGTGGAGCTTTAGTTGTACAAGGCTGGGTTTAACATAAAGTTCACTGGTTTTGGTGGTACTTATAAATTATTCATAGGAGACAGTGAAACCTGTATGACGTTACAGAAACATTATTATAGTGACACACAATCCTACTGTGTAAAATATCAAGTCAATTAAATGACATTAATTTTTACAAACTTTAGATGCTTCTTACCAGTACTTGCTGTAAATGCAAGTCTTAACTGACAACTGTCTGTTATGATACTCTGTTATGATGTAAGGAACTCTATTACAAGTTTCTGTGAACTTATGATAGCACCATGTAAATGAAACTGTGCAGTGTGCCAGCCTTCCAGATATGAACCAAAAGTAAATAATAAAACCAACAGTAATACACAGCCCTGGTGTTATTATCCCATGGATGAGGGCAAAGAGGTTGGACATGTAGTTTTTGTACTCTTTTGTCTTTTCCCATTTTGTCATGCATTCTCTCCTCTGAGCCAGATGGACATTTCAACTGTTACTGTTTGTAGGGCTATCTATTTTTGATACTAATTATGCTTAGTATGAATCCCATATTTTACTCAATTAAAATAAATAGTTGTAATAATAAAATCAATTATAAGGCCAATTGCAATATTAACGACTATTTGGTAATAATAGATAAGTTCTCTGAAAGATGGGAAACTGCAGCGAAAGTAAATGATTGTCATTTATTAGTCAAACACGAACCGTTCAGTCTATTGGTAATGGCCATAACTAATTATTTTTGATTCACAGAGTTAGCAACTAAAGAATCACAAACATGGTGTGTGTGATACTGATGATGTACCCTTCACCTAAATCGTTTCTAATAAGCTGTTTTGTTGTGCATGTGTAAGCGGGCCTCCGTAATTCAGAGGCAAGAGGCATCATAATTGATTTATGTTGACAAAGTTGATTTAACCTGGAATGTGAAACAACTGCTTTGATTGTAATAATTCTATGAAAGGAATTCTGGTCCATCTGGTCCATCAAACCTTCTCACCAACATCATTATTGTTTTATAAATTGCTGTAAATGTGCCAAAGTAAGATAATAAGTGAGCTAGTCTTGAGTTCTTGTGATAAACTATGTGATCGAGTAAAGTGCTTCTGGGCACATCAGTTGAGGGAGATAACTCCTATTACGTCACTATTGTACACTGTCAGCTGTAGTGGTTACTTTTTGTGGTATTTTCGATCAGATCAGCAAGAATGTAAGTTTTTTTTATCAAACATGTATCCTTTTTTTATAAATCATTTTCATGTTGTAACTTATATACATTTTTAATTTTGAATATTTATTATTATTGTTTTGTATGATTATTGTTTACTATGATTATTGTTTACGATGATTGTTGTTTACTATGATTGTTGTTTCAAATAAACATTACCGTAACAACAACTAAAATTAACTAACTCGACTCGAAGGTTTTGGAATAAATACTAATCATCATGATGATGTCCATAATATTAGTCGTTGTAAAATATATCAATAGATATGTGTAGACTAACTGTATCAATAGCTATGTGCAGACTAACTGTATCAATAGCTATGTGTAGACTAACTGTATCAATAGCTATGTGCAGACTAACTGTATCAATTGCTATGTGCAGACTAACTGTATCAATAGCTATGTGCAGACTAACTGTATCAATAGCTATGTGTAGACTAACTGTATCAATAGCTATGTGCAGACTAACTGTATCAATAACTATGTGCAGACTAACTGTATCAATAGCTATGTGCAGACTAACTGTATCAATAGCTATGTGTAGACTAACTGTATAAATAACTATGTGCAGACTAACTGTATCAATAGCTATGTGCAGACTAACTGTATCAATAGCTATGTGCAGACTAACTGTGTCAATAGTTATGTGCAGACTAACTGTATAAATAGCTATGTACAGACTAACTGTATCAATGGCTATGTGCAGACTAACTGTATCAATAGCTGTGTGCAGACTAACTGTATCAATAACTATGTGCAGACTAACTGTATCAATAGCTATGTGCAGACTAACTGTATCAATAGCTATGTGCAGACTAACTGTATCAATAGCTATGTGCAGACTAACTGTATCAAGAGCTATGTGCAGACTAACTGTATCAATAGCTATGTGCAGACTAACTGTATCAATAGCTATGAGCAGACTAACTGCATCAATATCTATGTGTAGACTAACTGCATCAATAGCTATATGCAGACTAACTGTATCAAAGTATGTTACTATTATTTAAACTAGAATCATTGTTGGAGTTATGTTCTCAGTATCATTTGATTACAGATGGAAGAGACAACTCCAATTTGACACTGTGCAGCCACAACTTTTTTAGTAAACTTATTTACATCACTAGCACAACCATCTGCATCAGGTGTAATTTTTCTGTCGCTGCTACCCAGCTCTCTCTACCACAGCCTGAGAGAGGAGCGAGAATTTTGTCCATTTAATGAATGGACGGCAGTATTTCGGCTAAGCTTGCTAACAGTTGCAAAAGGGGCTCGGTTTTCTTTTCAGTTGTATAAGTCAGAATCGTTTTGTGCAAAAAATTAAAGCGATGTTTTCGCATTAGTATCATTTTTTGTCATATCAGATGATGTAAGTATCATAAAACAGGAAAATATTTTAACTGGTTGTCACTTGTGATAAAAATTCAAATGATTGGTAATGTCCTTTCTATCAAATCAGTTGAGGGAGATAACCCCTAACAGTTGTTGACTGCCATTTGAGTGTTATGACTTACAATTAATTAGATGGTCAAGTTTATTCAAAGATTGTCTGTTTATAGAGAAAGTAAAGATGGGGTAGCGCTTTGGTTTGGACTCCAACTAGTAATCTCTCACTGTCTAAAAATTGGTGAGTAAAATTTTGTATATCCAAATATTTATAAATTAATGTGTGTGTAATACATACAGTGAATTATGTGAGTTATGCAATATATACAACTGTAATAACTATTTGTTTGTTTATATAGTTTGTACAAACAAACACACAGTAACTACATACTCAGATATAACTAATATGTTATTGATTGTATCACAACATCCTGTAAATCATTTTGTTGAGTGATTTAACTGTGGTTTATACTCAAACAGCATCAGTTGTGTTTGTTATACAAATCTGATCTCTTTCTATGAGCTATTTATATATTTATGTTATATATTTTGTAGTCAAGTATTGAGGAAAAGATAATGGCTACCCCTTCTAAACGGATGAAGGTTATATCAGCTCCGTCATCTGATGAAGGAAGCTTGCCATTTGATCTAGAACATTTTCCATTTGACGTACCAGGTATGTCAAGTAATATGCTGCGTTTACAGTATGAGATTGTCATTTACAATCAGGAAGTATTTTCTGGATTATACCCATGAGTTTTTACTTGAGATTATGGCAGCGGGCAGCGCACTTGCAGCTAGTCAACACATGAACAAACAATTTGTATATTTATGTTTAATAATATTTTTGCTCATCTTGTACTACAGTGACTGCTGGTTTGTTTTAGTAAAGAACAATAAAATAAATTATCAAAGACTTTTGATAATAAAAAATTAGATCAAAGTAAAAATAGTAAATACATTCAGAGACTAACGGATTTCAGCACCAAATAATATTTGAGCTGTTTTTGAAGCATTAAACTTTGCTGTGATTCTTCTTACAATTCTATGTTATCACTTTCCCTTTAGACTAAGTTTCTATCAATTAATCATACCCAATTAATAAATACTCTATGCCGGAGACTTTAGACTGAGTTTCTATCAATTAATCACACACAATAAATAAAGCAATCAATACCAACAGCAGTTGATAACAAGTAGAAATAGCCAGTAACAATGTAGTAGTGATGATGTAAATAGTAACTTATCATTAATAATAACTGATATCAATAACTAATTATTAAACCTCTGAGATTATTTGATCAATTGATCAATGGACATTAACAGATGCAGCTATTATAAACAGTGCAAATAAAACAAACATATATTTTAACAGTACTTAAAAATACCCCACCTGAAAAAGCTTTATATAAATCAACGGCAAAATCCATAATTGATGGGTTTTCCCCAATTACGAAAAGTTTTCTCCTGGCGTGTGTCTCTACCTAACATTAATAAATAAATATTAATATTTTAATGGGTTTGCATCGAATTGTCTCACATGGAGATTTGCTGACCCTTGATTCCAGCTTAAACACTATAACATGATGGATTGCCTTGAATGAAAGCCTGGGAATCCACCAATAACAAGCCCAGTGAGAAGCATAGAGTTAGAGATAGAGGTTTAAATCAACAAATGGCGTTAATGCTGTTTCCTGTTTGTCAGGTTGGCGGTGGTGTATATAATACACACATTAACAGTCTACCGACTATCAGTTTTATTGTTGTTAGTATAGAGGTGTAGTCCCATTGCATCTCGCTAAAGGATTGTTTCCATACTTGATCACAGTTCATTCAATGATAACAATGGAACGAACAAATCGTGCTCATAAACCACTTTTTGATAGAATGAAATCATATTGACTAAAATTATAGTGGTGTACTATGAATGAGTTATTAAATTATAAATACAAAAACTAATCGGAAAAAAGTGGTATTGTTTTAAAAACCTTATTACCGTATTTTTGTTCTGCGGAGTAAATACGATAACCAAAAAAATTGTTTAGTTTTATTTGTAATCAAAAAATTAAAAATTTGATAAAATCTTTCTTGAAATATTTTTGAAATTTTTTTTAAAATTAATAATCCATTATACGGCAATCATTGTAAAGGCCAAACTGGGACCTTGAGCGGGTGAGTTTTACCGTACCGTCGCTGCACAAAACTGCTGTCCAACCCATGTATCTGCCTCTACCAAGAGCTTGTCGGTTTGAAAAATATGACATGTGATTCGATTTGAAACATTTTCTCCATGATTCGATTTTTCACAGTCATATTTATTAAACTGATTATTTTTAGTTATAACATTTGATTGCTCAAAAATAGTACAATAAGGGGAATCAGCATCAATACAGTTTTGGAGTTGCCTGCTCTACTTGTTAGAGGTGAGATAATTACAAAGTAAAGCATCCTTAATAAAATCTCTAGTCAAAGAAGGAGGGAGTTGTAATTTTGTTCTACTTTATTTCACGATGATTAAAAGAAAATGACAAGCTATGTATGTTGTAACACAAAAGCACAAACAAATAAATTTCTCCAAACTTTTCTCTAAAATTTGTATTTGATTAATAATAATTGATAATTTTAATAATTGATAAAAATAATATTGGCCATCTTTGTTCATTGTCACTTTACAACTAACAACTTATTTGTTTATATCACCATCAACTGCTAGTTCTTCTCATTTCTTTCTTTTGCAATCACTTTGCTCAGTTATAGAAGTATCTTCTGCTTCATCTCCAGTCACAGCAATTATGAAATATCCCTTTGTGGGAGATATGCATGGTAATTAAGTGGTGTCGTACTTCCTCCTCACCCTTCCCCACCCTAAAAACCCCCCTACACCCCTTGTGCCCTCTGGTAACGGTATTACAGTACCGCCAGAACTCTTCCCCCTTGGTAGCTACCTAAATAGTTTAACATTAGAACTTTAGGAATTATTTTGTTTTTTTTCCCAAAAATATTGGGTCGAATTTGTTTTGAAAAAACATTTCATAAATCTTTGAAAAGTTCATGAATATCCCCAAGTCATTTTTATATATGAGCAATTTTTAGATTTGCTGTGAGTGGTGGCAGTTTGCAGATCGTCAAAGAATAAAATTAACACTGGATATAAACGTGAAATCGGGGAGCTCTACCTCTATGGTGAGAAGTTAGTCATCTGTGAATGTTTGACTGCCCAGTGCCTAGTAGCTAAAGTATAACTAATTTATCGTCAAATGGAAATCCCAGCATTCCTTAGTAAATAACATAATAATCTGCTAGAGGAAAAGTCTATGACATTGCGTTGCAGAAGAGAGACCATCACAAAATGAAAACCTCACTGGAAGAAAGTACGATTCAATATTTTTATATATGTTATTATTGAACAATTTCGTTTACTTTTAATAATTTCATAGAAAAAGTCGGCTATCCATTCACAAACATCATGTTATGTTATTTACATATTTTTGTTTGGCTTCAGCACTTGTAGCATTGTTGTAATTCACCCATAGAGGTCAAGGCACAGGTTTTGCTGGAGTTTTGGGTGGCGACGATACACGTGCTCTAGGTTCCGGTTTGGCATTTATCACGATTATCATGTAAAAGATTATTAGTTTTAAAAATACTTTAAAACTTATTTTTCAGGCAAATGTGATCAAATTTATATTTTTCTTAGCTAGAAATATAATTCTTCTATTTGTTTGGCCACCTGCAGAACAACAGTACAATAATAAGGATTTTAAAACAGTATTATTATGTTACCAATGTTTTTTTGCAATCATTATTTTTCATTTACAATTTAATAACTCCCTAATAGTACCTCACTATGACTCATCAATAGTACCTCACTATGACTCATCAATACTACCTCAATACAATTTCCATCAACACAAATGTATCAGTTGCAGTTTCATACTATAAAAAACTGATTTATTTATTAGCACAATTTGTTTTCCCGTTGTTATGATTGAATGCTGGTCAAGTGCGGAAACAGTTGTTTAGAAAAGAGGGGCGGAGCTATATCTCTATAGTGGGGCCAATAAAATTGATTGACAGTAGATTGCTATTGTGTGGTTTATATACTCCTCAGTGATTCTGATGAACCAGAAACCCCAGTATTGTGGTGGAATTTTATGTCTACTACCATTGCGCAAGGTCCCCCTGACAACTGTTGAGTGTCAGGCAAGCCTGAATAGAGCCTGGCACAGCCAGAACCTAAGTAAGTCAGCCGGTAGAAACCCTACCGGCCCTGCAGCATTCACTGCCTGCCCTGCAGCATTCACTGCCTGCCCTGCAGAGGTACCACCGGCCCTGCAGCACACCCTGCCGGCCCTGCAGCATGTACCACCGGCCCTGCAGCACACCCTGCCGGCCCTGCAGCATGTACTACCGGCCCTGCAGTGCCATTACCGTACCTATACCGGGTCGGTGAGAAAAGTTCTACGATAGCCTGAGAACCGAAATTAATACCAAAGGTGCAGGAGCCCGACTCTGCAACATAGCTGTCCTCAAACAAGACAAAGCCAAGGACCACAAGCCATAAGGACCAAGAACCAGGGCTACTCATTGCACCACCATGAGTAAGCAGGATTGACTGAGAAGCTCCGCCCCCTACTTCTGGGCGCCCTTCATATTTAACCTCATATTAGCCAATGACTGTATTGCATATTTATACCTTATGATCTGATTAGAGTAAACACTTCCTGTCATCACTGATTTGTTGCCCCTTGTTTGGGCATATGTTTTAATGATGCTCTGCCTATAAAAGGCAGAACATCTCACTTCACTCCTTGTATTGTATTGGGATTCTACCTGTGCTTAAGCCAAGTAGCATGATACATTTACCCTTATTATACATTGCTGGTTACGCTGTGTAATAAAGTATGGTTTACTCAACAAGTCATTGAGTTGTACGTTTGAGCCGTGGGCTCCGGGAACAGTTGTGGAGTTGGCATACTCCTCTGTTGGAAGTTGACCTCTGGAGTGAGGCGTTGTTGGTGGATGTTTGGTCGGCCCCCCAAAATCCACTACACTGGTGGCAGCAGTGGGATTGTTCTCACGCTGTTGGACTGCGCTACCTTGGAACTGCATATTGCAGCCCGAAAATCCGGATCTGTATTCACTGTACAGACCCCCCATTTGGACACTCTTGAACAGACGTTGAGCTTGCTCCGCCTGAAGAAGTGCTCCCAGAAAGTGTGCGTCACTTAGCTCTGCATAAACGTTGAGTTCACTCCGTTGCAGCAACCAGACAACCCAGTATCTTTGATACCGGCCCTGCACACACTGATACCGGCCCTGTGTCTTCTGATACCGGCCCTGCTAACACTGATACCGGCCCTGTGTCTTCGGATACCGGCCCTGCTAACTTTGTGACCGGCCCTGCGCTCTAAACGCCGGCCCTGTACACATTACTACCGGCCCTGTGCAATATTGTACCGGCCTTGTGTTACTTTCCAGTACCTTGTTTACTGAGACAATTTGATATAGACAGCCCTAGATGCTGTAGAGACCTGGTGCCGCTAAAAACGGACCAGCACACCATCCATTGTACACTTGAGTTGAGTGACTCCTCTAAGTCTAGACAATGGCGAACCAACGGGCACGCAGCGCTGGTAGGGTACCACCTGCAAACCCCGAAGCTAATGTGATGGAACGTTTGACAGAAGCGTTACAAGCCGTCATGCAGCCAGCCGCTGCCAATCACCGGTCTTTATTTAAAGCACCGAAGTTCGATGGAGACGGAGACGTGGACTATTTCATAGAGCGCTTCATGGGAGTGGCTGAGGCCAACGAATGGCCAGAGCAGACAGCGTTGCTGCATCTGCGAGAGTCCCTGAGAGGGAGTGCACTTGAGTGTGGTAAGGCACCACAGCTGCAAGGCGTATTTGCTGCTTTACGGACAAGGTTTGGCTTAACCCCCCGTGAAGCGAGATACAAACTTACTGGCCTCCGCAGGGCGTATAAGACTACGCTGCAGGAGCATGCCACTGAAGTAGAACGACTGGTGCAGGTCGCGTATGCGGACCTCCCCCACAGATCGTTGCAACGAATGATAGTAGATATCTTCAGCTCTACATTAGGCAACCCCTATTTGCAGAGACACCTCCTGGCAATACAGCCAGTGGAACTTTCAGACGCAGTGAGAGCAGGGAACGAATACCTGCAGATCAGGACAGGTCCTGACGAGAGGTCTACTCACGTGCGCATGGTAGACGACGAATCTACAGATGAGGAGGAGTACACTGACGATGAGTCGGACACACCGCATACTGCAGTGAAGAATGTCCGTCCTGCACCGCCAAACAAGGACTCTCTGACAGCGGTCATGGAGGCGTTGGCAGAACTCACGAAAGAAATCAAGTCATTGAAGTCAGGAGCTACCCCTACACCCCAGCCTCCTCCACCACTGCCTGATCAACCACCACTCCAGTGCTGGGACTGTGGAGAGTTGGGACACATGCAAAGGCAGTGTCCAAAGAGATCGTGGAGCACCAGACCACAACGGATGCCTGCCCAGGCGGGAAACGGCCGTCGCCCGCAGTAGAGCTACCGGCATCTACCTGCGATTGGGCGAGCCGTAACACCCCCAAACGGAGCCAGAGGACGCAACATCCCTACACGGGCCAGCCCCCTGCTAAAATGCACGCGGCGGACACCACCGGCTCCCCTCATGTACGTCCGTACAAGGCAAGCTATTTCCTCACTGGAAAAATGGGTGGACGAGTTGTGTCGATACTTGTAGACACCGGGTGTACTACAAACCTGTTATCTCGGCACGTCTATCAAAAACTACCCCTGAGTGTGAGGAGCACACTGCAGAACAGCGAGTCACACGGAGTGATGGCTGATGGGTCGAAGATCGCGTTCTACGGCACGGTGAAGGTGTCCGTACAGATCTGTGGGTTACAGAGCAATGTCAGCTTCGTGATAAGTGACCTAAACGAGGACGCCATCATAGGGATGCCGTTCCTCACCACCCATGAGTGTTTGCTCAGATTTCAAGACTCCGTCATTACAATAGACGGACACGATGTACCATGCACGGACAAGCATGGAAAGCTGCTAAAAGATAGCGTCATGTGGATAGACGCGGCACAAACGGATGTTATGCCACTTGGTGGTTGGGATGGATTCTCCCCAACAGCACCTACAAAAAGTGAGCAAGTAGTCTGCAGGACCTCCCAAACGATGGAGAGGGGGAAGGATAGCCTGCACAGAAAATTTGAGCGTGAAGAGATGAAAACTGAGGTCGCCAGAGGAAAGAGAGCAAAATTTACCTCTACGCCCCTGTTGGCTACGCCCCTGGACAAGCAGGAAGGTCACCAAAAGAAAGCACAAGAGGAGTTACCTAATGACCACCCACAGGCAATGAAAGGGAGTGGAAGGAGCTGTTGGTTGCCAGCATCGAAGACAGTGGCTAAAACCACTCATGATGCAATAGCCGGGAAATCCGGGGAAGGCGCCAAAACAGTTATATCCGCCAAAGAAGTTGCACCACTGTGGTCGTATGTGGTTTCAAAAGGATTGCCAGAAGCTGCTCTACCAGATATGGCAAGGCTCCAGCTGAACTCCCCCCGTGAGAGCTACCAGGGACCACCAAAGTTTGCTCCTAGTACCCCTGCTCAGCCGCCTCCTGCAAGCACAGACAGGATGAGTCGGAAGTCTGAGAAAGCGGTTGACAAAAAGGAGACAGTCATTCCCTCTCGAGAGAGTGACCAGGGCACTCCGTGTACTGTCTCAAATAAAGAAAGCCTCGTGCAACAGATTGGCACTAGGGCTACTTCCAACTGGTTGGAGATAGAAGTGAAGAACGAGAGCTTGCTGTTAGAAACTGACCTAGCAGCCTACCACCCTCCAGGACTTGGAGAAGAGGAGTTGTTGGCCATGCCAGCGGAGGAGTTGCTACGGACAGAAACTGCACCTCCCCAGCCAACCCCTGTTGCTGCTGCCATTGATACGGAGCTAGCACCTATAGCTGAAAAAGATGCTGAATCACAGTCAACTGTGGATGTCCAGCCAAACCTAGAGGTGTACTTGATGCAGATATTGCCACCCCCGATGTTGAAAGAGGAGGTTCCAGGAGAGAAGCTGAGGCTGGAGAATGAGCCGGCCACCCCGTACAACAAGGGAGAAGAGAGAAATCCTGAAGGTTCCTTCTCTGCTTATGCATCAGATGCTATGGTAGCAGTCTGTGCAATGAGAAATGTTCTCGACTTCCCCTATGACCCTGGGGGATCGAAACAGACCTGGGGCGCCTCCCCTAGAGATGCTAGGAGGCAGTAAGATGCTCTCCCCACAAACTTGACCGAGCACGGGTGTTGCTCGCCACTATTATTCTCTTTGTTGAATTGTGTAATTAAAGACCAAAGAGATACAGTCTTTAATGGAGAGGGGAATGTGGTGGAATTTTATGTCTACTACCATTGCGCAAGGTCCCCCTGACAACTGTTGAGTGTCAGGCAAGCCTGAATAGAGCCTGGCACAGCCAGAACCTAAGTAAGTCAGCCGGTAGAAACCCTACCGGCCCTGCAGCATTCACTGCCTGCCCTGCAGCATTCACTGCCTGCCCTGCAGAGGTACCACCGGCCCTGCAGCACACCCTGCCGGCCCTGCAGCATGTACCACCGGCCCTGCAGCACACCCTGCCGGCCCTGCAGCATGTACTACCGGCCCTGCAGTGCCATTACCGTACCTATACCGGGTCGGTGAGAAAAGTTCTACGATAGCCTGAGAACCGAAATTAATACCAAAGGTGCAGGAGCCCGACTCTGCAACATAGCTGTCCTCAAACAAGACAAAGCCAAGGACCACAAGCCATAAGGACCAAGAACCAGGGCTACTCATTGCACCACCATGAGTAAGCAGGATTGACTGAGAAGCTCCGCCCCCTACTTCTGGGCGCCCTTCATATTTAACCTCATATTAGCCAATGACTGTATTGCATATTTATACCTTATGATCTGATTAGAGTAAACACTTCCTGTCATCACTGATTTGTTGCCCCTTGTTTGGGCATATGTTTTAATGATGCTCTGCCTATAAAAGGCAGAACATCTCACTTCACTCCTTGTATTGTATTGGGATTCTACCTGTGCTTAAGCCAAGTAGCATGATACATTTACCCTTATTATACATTGCTGGTTACGCTGTGTAATAAAGTATGGTTTACTCAACAAGTCATTGAGTTGTACGTTTGAGCCGTGGGCTCCGGGAACAGTTGTGGAGTTGGCATACTCCTCTGTTGGAAGTTGACCTCTGGAGTGAGGCGTTGTTGGTGGATGTTTGGTCGGCCCCCCAAAATCCACTACAGTATTATCATGATAGAGTATTGACCTCAAATTAATGCAAGTAACCGTCATCAGCACAGCTGTGAAGGACAATGATATAGGTAACCTACCTGTCATTTGTAACATACACCGGGATCCATCGTTGTCTCATCATGTATAATTTGGTTTACAAACCCCCATTGAAGAAATGTGATTAATAAAAAACAGTAATGTGTTTTCTTTCTATGGTTATCGTCAATTTTTTTCAGGTGAGCTAAGGAGTAAAAACTTTTACTAAATAAAATAATCACAGAAATACGCTAAATACTATTTGTACAAATTAATATTCCAAACAATAACATGAGAATAATAATAAGATAAACAATATAATGTACGCACCAAGTGGAGTCGTTGTGGGTAAATCACTGGCCGTAGAGGTTTGACCATAAAATTGAGGAGACGATGCGTTCTATATACGAATCATACCTAGTAAGGAACCCAGCGTTGTGTGAAACGGATCATCGTGTAAAGCAACAGTTTGTTATGAAAAACCACATTCGGATCGTATAGTTTGGTAACTTCTTTTATAAAAGCCCCGGTGAGCAATGCGTCATCGCATGGAGGCAGAAAATAGTTGAGTTTTGATATTTTAAAATTGCCAAAAGTACAAAAATCTTGGATTTGAGAACAAATAACAAGTTTAAACCCTGCTCATACATCTGAATGGCACAAAAGACTGAAACAGTTTTCATTTCTCTGACAAAGTGTTCTTGGCATGTATGAGGGTGGTAATACAGACCACTTTCTATTGGATCACTTGAATGTACAAACAGAGTCCAACTTTGTGGTCTGATGAAGTCTTGAGTTGAACCAAGCCTTAGTGACATTTGGTATATACTAGCATGTGGTCCAACATATATCAATAACTTAATATTCTCTCAGCTTTAGCTTTGTTTGATTAATTGTATGTACATTATGTGCATGTGTGTGCGTGCGTGCGAGCGTGTGTGCGCGTGTGTGGTATTATACTAGTCAGAATGTAATACTGTTATACTGTATGTAAATATAGATGTATATATTGTATTAGTCTATCATTGTGTAGCTTTATATTAAATATGTTTGTATTAAATATGTGACTGTTGAAGTTGGTAAAACTCTACTAGTTGATTTTTACATTATCTACTCCTGTTGTAGAGTATACAGTCTGGTATAAACACAGTGGACAGCCTGAAGTGGATGACTGGTCTTCTGGTTTTGTCATTCATCTACTGAAGAGGGTAAATGTGAGAGAGATAACTGCAGATGTTGGACACAACCACATCACCCACATGTGGTGTAAGGGACACATTCCACCATTAGATGTAGTTGCACCAAAGTCAGCTCACCTCAGGTTATCTCGACTGGTTGACCATTCAGGACTACAGAGGTACAGTTACTACTAAATACTACTACTTATATACCATAGTATGTATCAATGACTAACTGTACACTTATTGTACATTGTAGTATATTGTTATCCATATATAACATATAATATATGAGAGATTTATATATCTAACCATAAGACAAAGTAAACACATAGATAGTATATGAGAGATTTATATATCTAACCATAAGACAAAGTAAACACATAGATAGTATATGAGAGATTTATATATCTAACCATAAGACAAAGTAAACACATAGATAGTATATGAGAGATTTATATATCTAACCATAAGATGAAGTAAACACATAGATAGTATATGAGAGATTTATATATCTAACCATAAGACAAAGTAAACACATAGATAATATATGAGAGATTTATATATCTAACCTTAAGACAAAGTAAACACATAGATATTATATGAGAGATTTATATATCTAACCATAAGACAAAGTAAACACATATATAGTATATGAGAGATTTATATATCTAACCATAAGACAAAGTAAACACATAGATAGTATATGAGAGATTTATATATCTAACCATAAGACAAAGTAAACACATATAGTATATGAGAGATTTATATATCTAACCATAAGACAAAGTATACACATAGATAGTATATGAGAGATTTATATATCTAACCATAAGACAAAGTAAACACATATAGTATATGAGAGATTTATATATCTAACCATAAGACAAAGTAAACACACATATAGTATATGAGAGATTTATATATCTAACCATAAGAGGAAGTAAACACATAGACAGTATATGAGAGATTTATATATCTAACCATAAGACAAAGTAAACACATAGATAGTATATGAGAGATTTATATATCTAACCATAAGACAAAGTAAACACATAGATAATATATGAGAGATTTATATATCTAACCATAAGACAAAGTAAACACATATATAGTATATGAGAGATTTATATATCTAACCATAAGACAAAGTAAACACACAGATAGTCCAAGGTGTTTGATTAGAAGGTTTGTCATGTGGTAATAAACGGTAGATGTCCTGAACGGTTGCTTTCAAAATTAGTGACAAGAGAGGATAACTTCTAACTTTGATGCATGCATTCTTGCTATCTAAAATGTTTCTCTTGTGAATATAAAAATATCACAGTGTGTTGAAATAATTATTATTATTTTTGTTTTTATGTATATAATACTTATACTCATATTACAATATATATCATAACACAATGCACCTTATTTGTCCTACATAGCAGAAATGTATACTCAACTCATTTATGCTGTATTGTGGTGTAATTTATTTTTGCTTTCACGTAATTGAAGGGCCAATAAATTACTTTTGTTATCAGGTGTTATGAATTTTAAACACTTCAAGCAAGTACTTGTATGCATGTATTGATTATTGAATAGAAATTTCTTCAGTGTGTAATTTGAATAATTTGCACCAATCAGCAGATGTACTGATCTTGCTCAACCAATCATTGCACAAACGATAAACTTTTTATATAGAAAATTCTGACTGAAGCAAGGCTTGGACAAAATATTCACCTGCGCTCGTAAATAAGTTACTTGGTATAGTCTGCGTGCGGCCAGATCATAAACAAGAATAATGCGCCATTTTCTGAATGAATAAAACTCAACATGGCGCAGAATTAAGTCGATTTATATAGAAATCTGCTGGAACAGGTAAAACAGAAACTATTACCAGTTTGATTTCAAGTCCAGTATGATTGTGGGAAAACTATTTTCAGCAGGCTTAGGTCCCAAATAAAGCTGTTTACCTTTCATCACGGTGACAGTTTTTTTGTGGTCAAAAGTTTTCGATTTTAGGATAATTAAAGTTTTTCATTCCTGCCAACTCTAACATCACTTTATATGTTTTACTACACTATTGATAAAACTCCCAGCACTTTGTGTAAAATAGTTACATTTAGAGTTTTTATTTTTTATATTAAAATAATTTAGTAATAACACATAGCGTCATGTGACAGCTTGTTACAGGTGTATTTGCCAGCTGGATCGATGAACAGCTGTCAATATTTATACTTAGGGACCACATCAGCGGGCGGCGAATGCATTGATCAGACTTTTTCATTTTTTTTCAGAATAATAGAAGATAATAATCTTCGTTTTGGATCAGTTTGTGAAGTCTTAAAATTCCCGTGTGCATTGTAGCGCGAATAATTAATTTCACATTTGTAAGCATTTTCTCAGTGGTGCTGATCATGTCATTAATTCCTTACTGGTACTCATATCATGGTGCTACAGGAAGTAGCAGATAGTGGTAGGTAGCGAGTAAAAAAAATAAACAACTTTACACCTGTCTGATTGACAACATTTATTTTGAAGAAATTCATTCTTGATTAGCTATTTCGGTGTTTAACAATAACATTTATCTTTATTGTTTTAACAAACTGACTCTGCTTTTTATGATGGCTCATAAGGTTAGACGATTTCGTTTTCAAAATGTGTGAACGAATTTGAAATAGTCTAGACGATTTGCAAAGCGTGTTTCACATTTGAAAATAATTGGGTAAGGGTAGTAAAATAGTCCAAGAAACTATGTTTAAAAACGCGCTTGTTGATTACAGTAAATAACTTGTCGGCCTTAGCAGTTGCGAGATTCGTGCAATGAAAGTGCATTTCCTGTCCAACAATTGTAACTTTTGCAAAACGTATCGTTGTTTTGCAAATAATCCAAACGGTTTAGAAATGATTCAGATTGTTCAGAAAATTACAAACCGTATGGACGCTTTAGAAAAATTATGAATTATTTACAAACTGTATGAACTATTTACAAATAATCTGAACTGTTTTAAAATAATCTAAACTGTTTTGAAATAGTTGCGAAGGTTCGCAAGCACATGGCTTTCGAGCCGAAGCTACCGCCATCATTTTGTTTATAGCCTCTATGCAACTTTACCAACAGAGGCGTAGATCGACAGACATAGAGCAAATTAATTAACTGTATAAAACTGTTGTTAAACATAAAATTAATTTTTTACATTTATAATTTGGTTGTGCATATTATTTAAAATATTGTAAAACAAAGAATTTTTAATAAATAAAAACAGCTTTTCATATATTCAAAGAAAATTCAATTGTTCGGTGCTTAGTAAAACATAATCAATCGTGAATGGACTGGAGATCTATGATCAATAGAGCGAACCAGCAAATCGGCTCGGAATTTTCAAAGCGTATGAACAATTTCACAAAGCGCTCAGAAGATTTCCAAAACTTCAGACTATTTCAAAAGCGTTCAAGCCTTTCGGAAATCATTCAGACGTTTTAAAGCACAAAATATTCTGAGCCACCATAATTTCTTTACAATATATCATTATTGTACACGATAATCATAATATTTGACAATACTTAACAACACATATAATTTTTATTTTCGATAAATAATTATAAAATATTATAACCGGTAATGAACTGCTTTGAAATAGATGTCACCAACAAGGGTATACATTAATTCTGTGTGATGGTTCGGTAGAGTAAATTGCAAAAATTAGTATTTATTTAATTAATTGTAGCCTATGGATACATCCAGCCAGCAAATACACCTTGTAACCACCGCAACCTTATCTCAGAAAATTAGCAACTTGCAAGTTTTTTTTTAACATTTAAATTAAGCTGATTGTATATTCATCCGATGAAGGTAATAATTAGGTTGTTTAATATCGGTATGGTATAAATAGGCTTCATTCACAATAATCAGTAATCAACATGAGAACCAGCCATTTTTATTGTTAACTGTTAGTAACATACCGCATATATAAAGCAATTGTAATTATCACTTGATCAACTTCCTTCTAATCAAACTCCTTGGATAGTCACATAGTTTGTACTTTGTATAACGTATGTTATGTATTTATTGTAGTCTAACTTCTCTCTCACAACTCACAGATCTATATATTATCTATTATGTACTTTGTATAACTGTATATTATGTATTTATTGTAGTCTAACTTCTCTCTCACACAACTAACATATCTATATATTATCTATTATATACTTTGTATAACTGTATATTATGTATTTATTGTAGTCTAACTTCTCTCTCACAACTCACAGATCTATATATTATCTATTATGTACTTTGTATAACTGTATATTATGTATTTATTGTAGTCTAACTTCTCTCTCACAACTCACAGATCTATATATTATCTATTATGTACTTTGTATAACTGTATATTATGTATATATTGTAGTCTAACTTCTCTCTCACAACTCACAGATCTATATATTATCTAATATGTACTTTGTATAACTGTATATTATGTATTTATTGTAGTCTAACTTCTCTCTCACAACTCACATATCTATATATTATCTATTATATACTTTGTATAACTGTATATTATGTATTTATTGTAGTCTAACTTCTCTCTCACAACTCACAGACCTCGATCTCTCAGAAAATGACTTCACCAATGGACTACCCAACGCTATAACAGGACTCACTACATTAACTAAACTCAATCTGGAGTACTGCGATCTCACCAAGCTACCAGATAAGTAAGTATAAGTAGTTATTATCTCACTACTAAGGATTGACCAGTCCTAGGGAGTTGTCTACTCACATGATTACATAAATATACAATCTACCTGCTGACTGATTAACCAAAGCTGAGTATGATACTAGATCATGTCAGCAGATGTAGCCATTTGGTGTACTCCACACAACGATTATGCACATAACGGAGCTCATCAACAGTTTATAATCTCTCATGGGCTGTCACTGCTGAGTAAATCAAAATAGGAGAAAGAGGCTTCGAGCGATCTGCATTGACCAATCATCGTCAGGGAATAATAACACATTGTGAGCCCTGCCGGCAAAAATCAAACATGCTCGGTTCTGAACGATTGCAGCAAACGGAGGCAATTTAGTTTGTCGACAGTAAAACAAATAACCGTTTTTCCATTTCCGTGACAAAATTATTGTGCGTTGATAGGCCTTTAGGTTGTAATTTCTTACAACTTCTCCATTTTTTGTTTAAACTTCTGTGTTTCACTCATATTAATCTGGAAACCTGTAACCCTTATTATAATTCTCAGTATCACAATAGAACTGCTATAGCCTCGTCCACACCGCTGACCAGGAATGTATTGTTGAGTATGAATTGCTCTAGTTATGAACACTAAATCATGTTTATGTTGGACCAAATCATTTTTTATTTTTATGATCTTGACTCTCAAGATGGGCACTCAACTCATTCTCACAAAGTGGTTTTTTAAAACTGCCCCCCCCCCCCACCCACCCGAATTCACATCCCCAAAGTCCTGGAAATCATCTCAATAGTAAAAGAACTTGCATCAACTAAAGTGCAGCAATAGATTTCTGCAATCCAGCTTCGACTAAACCTTTCTTAGAATATACCAGAAGTATTGAGATAATGTATTTGTTATTAATTATTGTAGTTTGGTTTTGCTTCTGTTGTTCGCTGTTGGGTGAATCGCTGCTTTTAGACTATGATTGTTTTTATCTTGACGGTGTGGGTGGTGCAACCATTCCCCGCACAGTACAAGTATGAAAGCGGTCAATTAACAACTAGTATAAATACGCCTCTGTATTTTCCGAGTCTGAAATCATAATGCTGCACACAGTATCATCTGCATACCTTCGTCACTCTTGTAGTAATATTATAGACTCTATAGTAATCAGTAACTATATCAGTATTTATCCAGATAAGTTATGATGTTTCAAACTAAAACAAAGCGATTATTAGTGTCATGGAAATCTGAAGCGGGGAATGTAAAGCAATCAGAGTTTTCACCAGGTAAAAGTCCTCTGGCACCTGAAATTGAACCCAACACCTGCGTTCACCTGGATTTATTACGATTCCTTGGAGCCCTGTATTTCATTCATTCATTTATTATCTGGCATTCATTTATCAATTGAAAATAACTAATTTTTACTTGCTAACTGTTCTAACCACTACTGCTTTTGTTTTTATTATTACCAATAATAATCGATTATACTCAGTAATTAATGAAACTAATTCAGGGGTTATTATTAATAATTTTATTATCAATTATCCTTGAATAATTATTAAAAAATAACTTCATATTATCAATATTACTATTATTGTTACTATTTGTTTGTAATCTTTCACTATTTTTTTGTTAAATTTGTGCATCCACTTACATTTTTGCACCAGCTGTATGCGCCAAGTTATAACTTCCTTTACTGAGTCTTTATTTTCTGATTGAAAAGAGAAGTAATGGTGGTATAAATAACTGAAATCTAAACACAAATTACTTCCTTTTTTGCAATTTAAACTTTCCATCAAACAATTTAGGCTCTAATAATGTACTCCTAGCTGTTTCCCACAAACCATTTAATACGCATTCACTACGCTTGTGCTTCTCTGCACACTTAATATATTAAACCTTGTCCATCACCATCTGGACAGATAATTGTCATGTTAATAATAAATCTATTTTTGTAGCATTTTATTATTATTCTCGCTTCTGTTATTTATTACTATGATTCTTGTGACTACGATGAATAAGCAACAAAACTGTTTTATTTTTGTCCCACTGTTCCTTTTATCGCTATAACTATCTGTTTCTAGAGAAGATTATGTGATTTATAATGGTTACATTTAGTATCAAACTTATGTACGAAAAAAGATCATTCAAACTTAAACTACAGTAATAAATAGTAAACCCCCACAAGATAATAGTACACAATAGTTATGTAATAAGTAACTCCTGGTGGTTATAATCTCCACATGTTCGGGTGCATCAAAAGTTGGGAGACAACTTCTACCAGGTCCCAATTGTTCATTAGAGATGAAATAAGTTTGGCATATTCTGTTCAGATATATACAATGTAGTTTTGTTACACTCAAAGCTCACAGAAACCACATAAGAGACCCCAAAAGCCCTGTTTTCATCATAGCAAGGTGTGGACAGACTATCTCCCCCACCTTTCTTTTCTCATATTCTCTAATATACTGTTCTATTATAGGGAGGGGTAACTCCCAATAAGTATTTGATTTAATTGATGTGTTCCTCAGTTACTGCTATTTGTACTTGTTGGTTAATATGTAATTCTGACATGTGATTGGAGAGTTTTATTTGTTGTGTTATTGTAGGTTGAGTCAGTTGAGTCAGCTCACTTATCTAAACCTCCACTTTAATCATCTGGTGGAGATTCCTTGTGTGTTCCATTTGAGGGCATTGAAGACATTGAATGTCTCATATAACCGGGATCTATCTACACTAGATGGGATACAGCAACTGAGAGAACTTGTTGAATTTGACTGCGATGAATGCTCCTCACTTGTGTTTCCTCCGTACGCGGTCTGTCAGCAGGGATTGGATGCTATCAAACAATACTTCACAGATCTCAGCTCTACTCAAGGAGTGGAGTTGTCTGTAGTCCCAGTCTCCATTGTAGGTGAAAAACTAGCTGGAAAGACAAGTATTGTACAAAGTCTACAAAATGGTTGCAGAAGCCTCACCTACCGTAGTGAGTTCTCTCCACTAGATGAAACTACCAAGGTATTTCAGGTAAAAGATTTGCCGTTAAAAAATTCATTCGCCAAGCTGATAGACCACGGTGGACATGAAGTTTATCATCTCACCTATCGATACATTCTCAAAGAGAGAAACATACCGCTAGTGGTGGTGAGTTTGGAGCAGTTTTCTAAACTCTCATCCAAGTATGGAGCGAAGGAAGCAGTGAAAATGGTTTGCCTTGACTGGTTGTCCCATCTATACCTACCTTCCCCCTTGTTAGGTGCTCCATTGCTTGTTTTTACTCATGCTGACAAGTTATCTACTAGTGTCCCTCAGTGCCTGCAAGAGTTCCTTCAACTCACTGAAGCTATTCGAGGGGAAATGTTAGCTGAAGAAGATGAACAGTGGGGACAAGATGGCCGCCTCAACAAAATCGTACACTGGACTAACAGAGAAGTACCTCTATTTAGTCGTGAGGATGTGTTTGTGTTCAGCAATGATAAGTCAGAGACAGCAAACATTGACGCTCTCAAGGCACGTCTCGATGAACGCTGTGTCAAGTTTAAAACTGTCATCCCACAGCTGTGGGAGGATGTGAGAAAGTTTGTGGAAGCTGAGAAGGAAAAGCCATACATCGCTGTGTCAGACATCTTGTCTGAATACCCTGGAGATGACTGTAAGGTTATACTGAGGTACATGCACAATACTGGGTCCATTCTATGGTTTGAGCATGCTGAAGGGCTCAACCAGTACATTTTTCACCGCATACCTGAGATGACTGAAATGATAACAGTTCTGTTTCATCATCGCTCAGAAGAAGAATGGAAGAAACGACTGGCTACTTTCACCTCGTTCAGGCACGGAAAGCACATGATCAATCGAGACGAGTTTGAAAAACTGTCACGAAAGTTTACCACAACAGGATTGCTTGATGAAGCCATTCTAAAGCATTTACTTGAGAAAGAGTCCAAGTTTTCACTCACCATTGCTCTTCAGCTACTGGAGCGTTTCTGTATAGTACACGGGCCCATTAAACAGAGACCTAGAGAGGCATATGTCATCCCATACTTTGCTACCAGCTGTATGGGTGACTCCTGGCAGACAGAAGATAAGCTACAGCTCAGGTTAGACATTAGACTACATGGTTTGCCTCTACCAATGTATGGCTATCAGCTTACAACAGTAGCTGTACTCAATAAGACTATGAGTCCATTCAACACAACCAGAATAGCAAGAGATGGTGTCACAGTACGTCATGGCAAGACTTCTACACATCTAATCCATTGCTGTGGTGAGAAAAAGATGACACTGCAAGTATCAACACCCCCACAACAACTCGGTCAATCATGGAAACATCTCCTCGACACAACAGAGGACATTCTAGAGCTGCTATCTGATGTTTGGATCGCTTGTCGACCCTCCATTATGTTCTATTGCTCCCACTGTCTTTTTCAAAGAGATGCTCTCCCCAGCAATGTCATCAATCCAGAGTGGTTCTATCCTTTGTGTGAGAGAAGTAGCACAGACAAAACCAGTCCAGTTGTAAGCATGTGCCATTACACAGGGGTGGATCCAGTCACATGTGAACGACACGCAGACATTAACAAAGACCTGACACCTACAGTCCCTAAACCATTGATGTTTCCTTGTGAGTTTATATTGGTTAACTGTACTCATTGCAGTGCTCATGCTTTGGTTGAAGAACCTCTACAAAA
This sequence comes from Cryptosula pallasiana, assembly GCA_945261195.1. Taxonomy (NCBI): domain Eukaryota; kingdom Metazoa; phylum Bryozoa; class Gymnolaemata; order Cheilostomatida; family Cryptosulidae; genus Cryptosula; species Cryptosula pallasiana. The sequence goes on along the minus strand of OX183130.1, from coordinate 13,256,616 downwards.
CCCAGCTTGGCTATATCAAAATGGATTTTAAAAGTTTGTTTTGGTTTAAAATTACCTTACTGGTTATTTATGAGATAAAAAATTGCAAATATTTTGTTTCTAAATTTGCTAAACAGGTAACATGTTTGAATTTCCCATCTACCCACAAATAGTTATAGTATACAAGATTCTACTAAGCGTGACACACCCCCTGTATTGATTGGTGTTTGTTGAAACTCAACTATTTTACCTGTCCAATGGCTGCATTGGTGTAACATTTTAGATTATTAGTATTGCGTAAATTGTTAGGATCACAGTCCAGGTTGTTAAAGCAAACGTTATATAAATACTTTTACTTGAGCTGTAAATGTCTAAAAGAGATTTTGGGTAAATTTTGGAAAATTTGAACCAAAATTTTGTAACTTGCTCGAATGTAGTTTTGCCAGTTTAGTAATTTTTTTTCTGAGGAACCGAATCATTGTGTTGGCTTCTTTTACCTGTTGAATTAACTTCCATTACATGCATGGAAACGAGGTAAAATATATAGTTGTGTATACAATAACTAACTTACTACATATTACAGGTTACCAGTTAACTGATGCTGAGATAGAAGAAGTGGAAGACTATCTGTCAGATCTTGAGTATAATATGCATGCTAATGCTGCAGGTAACAATCTACTAATACTGGAGTATACAAAGTGTAGTTAGTTTATATATAACTATTGTACTTGACTTGTATTCTTATTTATATACTGTACAACATCTTCCTACAGTACAACAGCCATCTACAGGACCACAACCTTCTGCAGTACATCTGCCTACAGTACAACCCCCTTCTGCAGTACATCCGCCTACAGTACAACCACCTTCTGCAGTACATCTGCCTACAGTACAGCCTCCTTCTGCAGTACATGTGCCTACAGTACAACCCCCTTCTGCAGTACATTTGCCTACAGTACAACCACGTTCTGCAGTGCAACAAGTTTCCAAAGTACAACATCTCACGTTTAAACACCGACCACGTGCAACAGATGAAGAATTGAGTGAACTCTCAGATGTAGAAGATGCTGGATACTGTGGCAAGTCTGCTGAGGAGAAAATTACTGCCAGACTCAGGAATGTCAAATGTCGGAAACTGAAAGATCGCTACAACAAGGATGATGGGGTCAGTGTTTGGTTGTGTGTTATGTGTTGTTGTAGTTAGTTACTACCTGTGTTAGTGCTCTCCTGTTGTTGTGAACAGCTAGTAAGAGAATATAATGTATTACATCATAGCTCTGTTGTTGTTTCTTAATACCAACCCTGCTGGGTCCAGTGCAAGTGGCAATCAATTGATTATATATAGATATACTGGATGAGCGATAGAGTTAGAGGTAGAGCTATGATAATAAACATCAGTACAGGGGCCATTCTAGGATTTTGCCAAAGGGGGGGCGTAAAATCGCTTGAGTGCGCACAGCGTTCTACTGTTGCTCATAGAGGAGGATTCAGAAAAACAAAAAGGGGGAGCCAACTGGGGTTCGGGGCGGAGCCCCGAAAAATTTTTTGATGGCTCCCCCCTTTGTGTTCTTTGGCACCCCCTCTAAAACCATAATAAATGATGTGGTGTGTTTTTAATATGGTTGCTACAATGAATAGTATGTATTATTCTTTATTCAACATCATCAACCATTGGTAATTGTGAAACATACAACCTCAGACACACATACACACATGTATGTTTTATTCAAAGTGGGCGAGCATCTATGTTGCATTGAAAAGGGGTTGGTTGAACAATAAATACTAAATAATTTTTTAAAAAGTGTAATAATTAATAATAATTTAGTTTTAGTAAATAGTAGTATAGTAGCAGTAGTAAGCAGTGGTAGTAGCAAGTAGTAATAATAATAAGTTAATGGTTATTTAGAAAAAAATTGACTATTTTTAGTAGTGTTGCGCACATATTCATTCATCAATAACATGAAGACTTAGAATAGTAATAATAATAAAGGAATTCAATGATTTATTAATAAATTAGTAGTAATAATAATAATAGTAGTGCATTACTACAATGCATTGTTGCTATTGCATTGAAGAGAGAGACAAGAAAATAATAGATTAGACAAAAATATATATTAAAAAATTATTATAATAATAATTATAATAATAATTATATTAATTATTTATTATTTATATTTATTTATAAGTGTTATCTATCTAGCAATTAATTATTAACCCACAAAAAACAAATGATAATTATTACTTTGGAGGTGCAATGAGAAAATCTACAATGCTTGTTGCTGGCTTGCGCTGCTTCATGGCCATACTTTGGTTGATCAATGTCTACAAGGTGTTTTATGATGACAATTATCAATGACCACTTCACTAATGGATGCGCAATCGAAAGCCGTTGCTATGGGAATAAAAAAAAACGGCACCAAGCTTAGCAAATTTCTTCACTTATTCTTCTGGAGGGGGCCGCCATGGCTCCCATGGCTACCCCCTGAATCCGCCACTGGTTGCTCATGTTTCAATGATGTTAAATACAATGAACTTCAATTTGCTTTTAGATAAAACTTGAGACAAATGTACAACTAATAGATTGAATTGTATTCTCTGTCAGTAGCTCTGATGAGAATAGTAAATTGTAGAAAACGGTTTGGAGACACTGCACGTTTAACCCTCTGTGTGAATGAAAATGCAATCTTGGCCAAAATATTTGTACATCTGTGTTGAGTAGACTAATTAAATTAATAAAATTCAAGCTGCATATAAATGTAAACCATGTGCAGTTCAATGTAAATGTGTTTTAAGTGAAATTCCATGTGAATGTGTACAATGAAAAGTTTCATATAAATGTATTATTAACAGACAGGACTGATCTGATATCTACTCAAGTTATTAAGATCAGCAGTCGATATACCGGCAAATGCAAAAAGACTGCACAGGTGAGCTGGCGTTTGAACACACTAATGCATCACACGATACACGGTGGTAACTGCTTTACTCTGATATAGGGTCTGAAAGAGGAAGCCTTCCAGGACGCATCCCTATGAACTTATCTACGACGCTCTCAACAATAAGCTTTTTGACTAGGTCTTTATGCTTATAGCCTAAAACGGATGCATTTAGTGAAGCTTGGCCCATCGTAGATCTCAATTTTGTCTTGATGTACTTCAGGGTTGAACTAGCCCTTTCAGTAGTGGCGCTAGTCTCGGGAATGGTCATGAGCAGTTCAGTGGGGACTTTGATATTGGGATAGAGACTTGAAGCACTGCAGTATTTATAAATGTCACTCAGCTCTGGTGAGCTAGTCTGCTCACTACTCCAGTAGTTGTAGTAAATTCGCAGCTCTTGGGTGAGGGAACTCCAATGAGGCAAATCATCACAATATCTTTGAGTATATGTGGTGACAGAATCAACAAACTCACTCTCAACTGTGTCTCTGAGCAAAGAGGGAAAGAGAAGGAAACCTGTATGTGTAGATCAAAATAATTAAAATGCAATGGTTAGTATTAGATTACTATAGTCTGACATAATAACCGGAAATCACGTTGTTTTGGATCACATAGCTTCTTCAGCAGCACTACTTTGGCTAGATGACTCACATGTTAGAAGCAGTGAAAAAGCCCTGTAGTTGTGATGGGTCTGTTGCGCTGCTGTTAGTTCTTTTCTTCATTACACTAGCTGGCAACCTGTTTCTTGAAGCCATACTCGCTGGAAAGGAAGATCAGGAGATATCACCTGCTAACTTCTTTAGCCTTCTAATTCATGGGCATCAGTGGGATTTTTCAAGGGGAGGCGGGCTTGAATAGGTGGGTGGGAGGGGAGGGGGCGTGGAGGAGGTGTGGGGCATGGACGCCCTTCCTCTGCAACAGCTCCGCGTTAGCGGAAAAATTGGAAAATAGGACTTCTGAGATGCCTTGAAACGTACTCTAAAAGTCCAGGCTGTACATGTAAGTTAATCATGAAATGGTTATAAAAAACTGAAAATAATTATTGGCTTAGCAAGACAAACCACCTGCACCAATCTACTTCTTCATATAATAAAAATGATAATATTATTATAACAACTTGGGTGCCAAAAAGTACATTAAACTTTGAAGAAAGGGTTTTGGCTTTTGCAAAAAACTGGACATTCCATAACAGTAAATGTTTTTATTTATTATTTATAAGTATTGTGCAGGATTTCACTGTGGGGGTGTGAGGTGGTAGCTCGGCCTACCTGCACAACCTCCCGAACTGTAATGGCAACTGTGTCTAAGGCTCTTCAGCAATACAACCCTTCCACAGGTCGACTTAGTAGGCTGAGGGATGGTGACTAACCATATCAGTTACTAGTGAGCTGCCGGTTGCGTTAGCTGTTGTTTGTGTGTGCAATGAGTTCGAACTTTGAAGGGCGAACTAGTTGAACTAGGTTCGGCCAGCAGAGGTTCGGCTGTCTTATTGTAGTGCTGTGCAGAGGTCGAACATTGAAGGCGAAGTTAGACAAGCTAAGTTCGGCCAGCAGAGGTCCAGACTGATCTGCCTGTATATTACTACTCGAGTAATGGTGCGCAGTGAAGTTATTTGTTAGAACAAAGAAACTTCTGAGAGTGTGCAAGCTGACTCTGATTTATTTGACATAAACATCCGTATTTATGCATGCAATTACATAACTGATTAGACTGATAAGTTAAATAACAAAAGGTGGCCACACCTAGCACAGCAATTGGCTAGAGTGTGCCAATAAGGTAAAAGGGGTGGCTCTAGAGTAAATGCATGGTTGAGCTCACATGGTGCACATATAAGATTGAAAGGTACAGCACGATAAAATAATAGTAAATAAAAGATACATAGAGCTATCGGCTCTGAAGCGTGTATAATAGAAATAAGCATGTAGACAAACAGTTTCGATAGGTAAGTGTTACATAGAACTGGACTAATAGATTCGGTAAGTGAGTGTCGCATAGAACTAACCAATAGAACTAGAAATGTCCAAGATGGCGCCGATCCTCAACACACTCCGCCCCATTGGCGACTGTGGCCAATTAAACTATGGCGGCGGCATCGGTACTGTAATGTCTCTACTCTCGGTAGGGTTGGCTCATCTGCCTCTTAATCTCCTGGGCTCTTTCCAATAACTTGAACGCATCTGTGGTTACTGCATGCAATTCCCGATCGAGGGCCTTCATCCTGTGTCGATGTTCACGTCGACGTCTCTGTCTCTCGGCTTCCGCCGAACGCTCCCTCTCTGCACGCCAGCTGTAGCGTGGTTGTGGTTCCTCTTGTCTGGGGGATACTGATCTCTTAGGAGGGGTTGTCCTCCTTCTCTTTCGTGGTGGCGACAACTCTGGTTGTTGTCCCAGCCTCTTCTTCACTGGTATTTTTTCCATCTTCTCTAAGCTGGGAGTCGGTACACCGAACGGTGGGGGCTGCTTCCATCCCATGGCTTCACAGAAGACGTCGTATCGGGCAGCGTCGACCTCATAAAGAGGTTTATGCTTTCCACCGTGCTCTGGTGTTCCTCCCTGTACTCTAATATGCTTTAAAATAGCATCTCTCGAAGAACTCTTCTTCCCACAGGTACAGAAGAAATATGTGAGGTGTTGGCGTTAAGCCACCCTTTTCTTGACGTGTTGATAGTCACACCTTCTACATTTCCATTCGTCACTGTCTCCGACCTGTATCGACATTTCTTTAATTTCTCTCATTGTCTCTCCTGATAACCATATCTCCCTCATCACATGTGTAGGTTTGGCTGTCGGTGGTTCATTTTCTGCAACATCAACACGTCTTATGTTGATGGTCGGCGTAGCACTATGTTTTAACAACATATCTTCTTTTCGTGGAACAGTTACTAGCCGCATTTGCTGATCTAATGCTGTAGTTAGAGATTGGATAGTCACATTCGGTAGGTTCTCACCTGTTGTCGACGTGATGTCAACCTTCTCCTTGATGTGTTGTGATGTTCGGGCCATGGTAGTTGATAGAATGTCCGGTTGGTCTACTCTTCTGTTGGGTAGCGAACTCGTTCTCTGCTGGATGGCAACTGAGCGTTGGCGGCTCCTGCACCTATCTATATTCTGATTGGTGGTGGCTACCACGTGTTCTCTCAGCGTCACCCCCCACGTGGTATTGTTTTGATGACGTGGGGTGGCGGGTATTCGTTCGCAGCAACTGGGAGTTATGCTACCCTGTCTCATATTTTTTTCAGCGGCGAGTTTACTGGTTTGGGGAGTTGTTTCCTCTTGCTCGCTTTTTCTCCCTCGTCTCTCTTCATGACAACTCGTCCCACTTTCTTCTATCTTTCTCTTGTTTCTTCTTCGTTTCACTTCACTCCAACCGATTTCGGCCGGGTTTTCTGGTATTTCTTTCTCCAGGATGGTAGTTGACGATGTCTGTGATGTGACCTCTCTACTTCTTGCTCCAGTAGGTGGAGTATTAGTTATGTGGGGCTTCCCCCTGCTGTATAGCAATGGTAGTCGTTTAATCTCGTTTGCTTTTGCCTTTCTCTTTGTGGTCGACTCAAGGGTGAGGCGGGCGGCCGGCTGGGTTGTAGGGGCGGCCAGTCCTTGTCACTGAGGGCTGGGGGCCTCGGTGGGCTAGGTGCCCTTTGGATGACCTCTGGTGGGGGTGTGTTCTCTTCTTCTACACTGCTTCTCTCTTCTATCTTGACCTTGCTGTGTCCTAACACTTCAGGCCTTCTGGTTGGACTGTGGTGCGCCGCAGGTAAAGGCGGGGGCGACAATTCCTGAGTGTGGGGTGTCCCCTCTCTCAGCGGAAGGTTTCCAGGTTCCTGGCTATGCGGTGGGCTAAGGAACTCCCTGGCCAGCGGTGGCCTTTCTGGTGGGGGTGACGGTAACGGCAATGGTTCTGGTACCGGCAGTGGTAGGGGCAATAACTCTAGGTTCTCAGCGGGGGCTGGGCGTGCCTTGGGGGGTCGTCCTCTTCTGGCCCCTTTCATATTGGGTTGGAGGGCGGGTTCCCGACAAGGGGGTGCTCGGCCGACCGGTTCTTGACACGTCCTATAATGGCGCAGCCGCATTCCATTCTGAATGGACCACTGCCCATTTCTCTCCACTTTATCGCTTATACTCTTCGGCCTCCCACCTCACCTTGGAATCGTGGGCGCAGCCTAGGCTGAGTACCTTTCCTCCTAGCTTGCCTACTAACGCATTCGCTTTTGGCTTACTAGGGCCTGACTGTACATTGAGCTGGTCGCGCAACCCTTAGGGATTTACTGCATATGCGAACCAACCGGCCGGTGACCCAGTCGATAGCGATCACCTTGATCTGTTAGAGCGGATTAGGCCCCCAGAGGTAACCGACGGTCTGATCCATACCCCACTTTGCTATGGGTATCTGAACTTTGACCGTTTTCACCAGCCTTGCCTGTTCACCAGCGTTCCAGGATATGGACTTAACTCTGCCATTCCACGCTGGCTAGGTGTGGACTATCATCCACGTACCACTCGCTGTAGTATTTTCCGACCTACAGTCGAGCCGACTAGACGGTACCACAGTATCCTGTTAATTCAGGATTCGAGACACAGTGGGCCTTCAGCTCCTCCCACAGCGCTATACAAAAGTTTAATGTGTCTCCAGAGCCTCACGGCCCCACTGCCGCCTGTTACACCCAGACTTCAGGGAGCCTATCCCCCTAAGTTTAGGTGTGGTTTGGGAAGGCCTCCAGCACCTGGTAGGGTCCGACGAAGCGTGGCTGCAGCTTCGGATTGCTTCCCTTCACTCTCCGTTTGTTTTCTAACACGACGAGTTCCCCCTTCTGAAACACGGCGGGCTCCTCATCGTCTTGACTCCTAATCTCTTGCTGCTGATGTCTTAGATATTCATGTGCCTTCTGGAGATTTTCCTGCACTTCCGCTGTGTGTTCCGAGACGTTGCGAGGGTCCAAGGAAGGGGGCGTGCCTGTTAGTTGGTCAGGAAGGCGTACCTCCCGTCCCATCACTAACATGTTGGGCGTTTCCCCGGTTGCTGAGTGGGGGGTGCTGCGACAGGCCCGCATGATTTGCGGCAGCAGACTGTCCCACTCGTCCTGGCCTTTCGTCAATATCAACGTCCGGAGTGCATCTCCCAGCGTCCGGTTTTGACGCTCCACCATCCCGTTCCCTTGCGGGTGATAGGGGGTGGTCCTTGTCTTTTTGATGCCCCACAGGCTACACAGCTCTTCTAACAGCACGGACTCAAACTGAGCCCCTTGGTCGGAGTGTAGCTGCTCGGGCAGGCCCCAGTAAGCAAACACTCGTTCGTCCAGCGCGACGGCGACCGTAGGTGCTGTGGCATCAGGCAGAGCTATCGCATCCTGCCAACGGGTGAAGTGGTCGGTGAGGACCAACACCCAACGGTTCTTCCTTTTCGTCAAGGGCAAGGGGCCGACTAGATCGACCGCCAACTTCTGAAAAGGCCGTCCCGCATACATCCTTTGCCGGTGAGGGTTCTCTGCCTTCTTCCCATTCTTGGCGACTTGGCATACCTCACAATCCTTGATTAGTCTCCTGACCAGGGGGGATATGCCTGGCCAGTACCAATCCATCAGGATGCGCTGTCTCGTCCGATGAATCCCTGCATGGATCATCCTGTGTGTCTCCCAGACGACCTGGGTCCTCCTACTTGGTGGGCAGACTACACATCGCTTTGCTCTGGAAGGGTGGTGCAGCGTGATTACGAGCACCCCGTCAGGGCGAATTTCCATCGCCTCCTTCTGATCATACAGTGTCTTCAACTCGACACTCCCTTCGGCCAATTCCCTCTCTGTGATGCTTCCCGGCCGTCTCAGCTCGGCATAAATCCGGCCTACCGCATCCTGCCCGCCCCTTTGCTCTTGAGCTAAGGTTTGGGCGGAGTGTACCGGGTTTGTCACAGTGAGGTTGACCCGCTCCTCCTTCTCTCCTCTCTCTGTAGACTCCCTCTTCATCATCTCTCCCGGCCGTCTCGGCTCGGCGTAAGTCCGGCCTACCGCATCCCGTCCCTTCGGCTGGGCCGAATCCTGGGGGGGATGTACCGGGTTCAATGTGAGGAGGTCGTCTCTTGCCTCTCTCTGAGGTCTCTGTCCAGCCTCTTGCTGCAGTTCCACATGGGAAGGTCCTCCGTCTCTCTGCTCGATGGAGCCGCACTGCCTGCAGTCCGCGCAGGGTCCCTGTCGGCTGAGCCCATCAGCGTTACCATGGTGAGTTCCAGCTCTGTGCTCGAGCTTATAACGAAACTCAGCCAGGATCTCCAGCCATCGACCTATCTGGTTCGATGGTTCCTTCCGTCTGCACAGCCAGCGTAGGGATGCGTGGTCCGTCCGGAGTTTGAATTCCCGTCCATAGAGGTAGGGGCGGAAATGTTTTACTGCCTTGATGACAGCAACCAGCTCCTTTCGGGTGACGCAGTAGTTCCTCTCCGCTGGTGCCAGCGTCTTGCTGAAGTAGGCAATGACGCATTCCTTGCCTTCTTGTACTTGGGAGAGCACCGCACCGACTCCTACCGCACTGGCGTCAGTGTCCAGTATATACGGTAAATTGGGGTCGGGGTATCCGAGTACCGGGGCTTGGGTGAGTCTGTCTTTGAGCTGGTCAAAGGCTGTCTGCTCCACCTGTCCCCACTTCCATGGTGTCTCCTTGCCCGTCATCACGGTGAGAGGTTTAGCAATAGTGGCGTAGTCGGGGAGGTACTGGCGATAGTACCCGGCTGTTCCTAAGAATGCCTGCAGCCCCTTTACGTCCGTTGGTGCCTCCCATCTCCTGACTGCTTCCACCTTTCCTGGGTCGGTAGCTACTCCTTTTGCGCTTACTACGTGTCCGAGGTACTTGACCTCTTCTTGTAGCAGTTCGCATTTGGAGGGCTTTACTTTCAGGTTTGCCTGGTGGAGTCGTCCCAGCACTTCTCCGAGCCTCTGTAAGTGCATCTGGAAGTCGGGCGCGATGATAATCACATCATCTAAGTACAAGAGTAACGTCTTCCAGTGAAGACCTTTGAGGACCTTTTCCATGAGCCGTTGAAAGGTGGCGGGGGCTGACGTCAACCCGAAAGGCAACACCTTCCATTTCCACAGGCCGCTTCTTGTGGTGAAGGCCGACTTGTCACTGGCGTCCTGATCCAGGGGAACCTGCCAGTACCCACTAGTGAGATCCAACGTAGTGAAGTACTTGCTCCCGGCTAGAGCATCCAGCGATTCGTCGATTCTGGGGATGGGGTAGGCGTCTTGTTTAGTTATATCATTCAGCCTCCGGTAGTCCACACAGAACCTCCACGTGTCGTCCTTCTTCCTCACCAGTACCACAGGGGAGCTCCAAGCCCCGTCGGCCGGCTCGATCAGATCCTTCTCTAAAAGGTCCTTAATCTGGCGTTCTGCTTCCGCCTCCTTCTCTGGCCCCAGCCGGTGTGGTGGGCATCGAATAGGTCGGGCCCCTTCCACGGTGGGGATTGAGTGCTCTGCTAGGGCTGTTCTACCCAGGTCTCCGCTATGGCTACTGAATACTGTCTGGTATTCGATCAGCAGCTCCTTCACTTGCTGCTCCTGCCATGGGTCCTGGCACCCTCTCTTTGCTTGCTGGAAGAGGTCGTGCAGATGGGGGGGTAACTCTCTTCCTCCCGTCTTGCTCTTCCGTTGTCCTTCTGGTTTTGTCAACTCTTGAACGCCACCCTCTTCCACTCCCGTAAAGGTACCAATAACCTCTCCTGCGGGTAGCCTTAGGGTGTCCTGCGTCGGGTTCAAACATCTAACCAGCACGTGTCCCTGAGCGTCAGGCCTGTTGACGCTGGTGGCGATGGGTATCCCACCCTGGATGCTTTCAATCACTCCCTGAGGGAACGTATCCCTGGAGCTCAAGTGACATGGAATAGTCACTTCGGTCTGTGGTGGAAGCTGGGTGTCCTGTCGGACTTGTACTTTGGACACGAGATGCCTCCCGTGGCGGTCGGTACAGGCCAGCTCCTTTCCTTGTATCACCAGCACTGGACGATCGAATCCCATCTGGCATCCTTGGCTCGTCAGGAAGGGCATTCCTAGGATAACGTCCTCGTTGACTTGGCTGACCACAAAGGTCTCTTCAAACTTGACGTGCCGTATCCTTCCCTTCAGTGAGAGCAAGCCATAGAACGGAAGTCTCGTACCGTCGGCCATGATCCCGTGGGAATCGTAGTGCTGCAGGTTGCGCTGTACGTGGTTCGGTAAACGATCAAAGACTCGCTTGGACAACAGGTTAGTGTTGCAGCCTGTGTCTATGAGGTGTGTTACCGCCTCTCCTTCTACCCTTCCAGGTAGGTAGTAGCTCGAGCGATATGGTCGGTCGATCTGGTTGCTCTGGAGTGTCACAGGCTTTGGAATGAATTCTTCCTTCTTCAGTGGGGGCGTTTGGGTCTGCCTGTCCTTCCTCCTGGGCCTTGGGTCCTGCTGCTCTGGAGTCTCGTCGCCGTCCGTTTCTTCCGCCACTGAGCTGTCGAGTGCCGACGGGCTGGCAAAACGGTTGTGTAGGGCGATAGGGGGACTAGTCAGGAGGTCCAGGGGAGGAGTCGCTCGACGCACTGTTGCCGGTCCACTGGAGGGCGCCTGTGCCCTTTCCTTCTGAGGTGTCGTTGCCCGTGTGCAGCCAGCGGGTCTCCCTACTGCTGCGGGCGGTAGTCGTTTCCCTGGCGGCTAGGCCAAGGGACGGTCTTACACGCCTTCCGGGTATGGCCTACTTGTTGGCATCCCCAACATCTCCTGGGTGGCTCAGGCTTCTTTTCCGTCTTTAGGCTGGCAATTTCTTTGCTCAACCCTTCTACGGTCTTAAGCAGTTGTGCCAAGGGGTCCTGTACCTCTTGGTGTCGAGCCGTCTCTCTCTGTGGAGTCATCTCCTCTTCCCAGGGGTCGGTATCTACCGTCCTGATGTGAGGTCCTCCTACTGGTTGGTGAGGCACCTGCAGGAACTCATTTCCTGCTAAGATTGCTTCCTCCAGATTCTGAGGGGGTACCGCCAACAAGTGGCGTTGTAGGTACGTGTGCCCTAGAGTGCTGTGGAACGTCTGCATTACCAGCTCGTCCCTATTCTGTCGTGGCAGGGTGCTGTGGGCTGTCGTAACGAGGTGCTCGACCGTGAGGGCATGGTCTCTGAGGCTTTCTCTGGGGTTTCCTCGGTAGCTTAGCAACTTCGCTTGGGCTTCCGAACGAGTCATACCAAAGGTCGCCCGTAGTGTCCGTGCCACTTCCTCAGTGGTCTCACCTCGACCGCACCGTTCGGCCTTGCCTGTCAAGGCTTGGCGTAGGTGGATCACTGCTTCTTCTGCCGGCCAATGGTTTGCTCTGGTCACCTCCTGAAACCGTTGCAGAAAGTAGTCCACATCCCCTGTACCATCGTACTGTGGTACTCTGAACTTGTCTCTAGATGTGGCTACTGTCATGCGGTCTAGGATATCGGTGAGCGTCCCCATCATCTGCAGGCTGGAAGGATCCCTGTCAGTACTCAGTGCTCTTCTCCTGGTCACCATTCTTCCTCTGGGAGGTGCTGCTTGTGGGTGTCTGTCAATCCCACTGCTGCCACCAATGTGCAGGATTTCACTGTGGGGGTGTGAGGTGGTAGCTCGGCCTACCTGCACAACCTCCCGAACTGTAATGGCAACTGTGTCTAAGGCTCTTCAGCAATACAACCCTTCCACAGGTCGACTTAGTAGGCTGAGGGATGGTGACTAACCATATCAGTTACTAGTGAGCTGCCGGTTGCGTTAGCTGTTGTTTGTGTGTGCAATGAGTTCGAACTTTGAAAGGCGAACTAGTTGAACTAGGTTCGGCCAGCAGAGGTTCGGCTGTCTTATTGTAGTGCTGTGCAGAGGTCGAACATTGAAGGCGAAGTTAGACAAGCTAAGTTCGGCCAGCAGAGGTCCAGACTGATCTGCCTGTATATTACTACTCGAGTAATGGTGCGCAGTGAAGTTATTTGTTAGAACAAAGAAACTTCTGAGAGTGTGCAAGCTGACTCTGATTTATTTGACATAAACATCCGTATTTATGCATGCAATTACATAACTGATTAGACTGATAAGTTAAATAACAAAAGGTGGCCACACCTAGCACAGCAATTGGCTAGAGTGTGCCAATAAGGTAAAAGGGGTGGCTCTAGAGTAAATGCATGGTTGAGCTCACATGGTGCACATATAAGATTGAAAGGTACAGCACGATAAAATAATAGTAAATAAAAGATACATAGAGCTATCGGCTCTGAAGCGTGTATAATAGAAATAAGCATGTAGACAAACAGTTTCGATAGGTAAGTGTTACATAGAACTGGACTAATAGATTCGGTAAGTGAGTGTCGCATAGAACTAACCAATAGAACTAGAAATGTCCAAGATGGCGCCGATCCTCAACAGTATTATCATTTACTACTATTGTAGAGGACGCCACAACGAACAATCGTTACGTACATTTGTAAGCCTTATTCTACTCACGACTTATTTACTAGTTCTATGCTTGCACTTTAGCACAACGTAGTTCTATGCAATTATCATTATTTTCCTTAAGCATGTAAATCAATATGTAACCCATGTGCAATCACTCGAGCGAACATTCATGTACCACCTACCTATTTTTATTGGCACACTCTGACCAATTGCTTGTGTGAGGTGTGGCCTCTATTGTATGCCACTTTTTATTACATAACCATGTACATAAATATGGTTGTCATCGATAATAAAGTCAGAGCAACTGTGAGCCTCAGATGTTTGTTTACTACTACTCAGACTATAATCTAGTAGCACAAACAGGAGTACAGAATACAGACTACAGCTTGCACTACCGACTATCAGTGTAGTAAGGAACTTGGTAGAAAGCAACCGATCAACTCGATCCTTGCTGCGTATTCCCGCTTGTCGGTGTACGGTGCCAAGCATTCCCCTCCACCCGATAGTTCGGCACAGACAAGTCGACCCTTGTTGCACTGACTGACTACAAAAAGGGCCGAACAGCCACTTCCAATTATATTTGTGATTGTGGGGAGTTGTGCAGGTGTGCGCAATACTGCAACAACCAAAATCCTGTGCAGTGGTGGCAGCAGTGGGATAGGAACAGTTCCCAGAGAAGATAACTCCCACACCAGTACACAAAAAGACAGGAAAGTGACGAAAGAATGGCTACTAGAAGGAGAGCAGTCAGTACCGACAGAGAGGGAGCACCTATGCACATTATGGGCACCCTGACCGACATTCTGGACAGAATGACGGTTACTAACAGTAGAGACAAGTTCCAGGCTCCCAAGTTCAATGGAGAGGGCGACGTGAATTATTTTTTACAGCGTTTCCAGGAGGTAGCAAGAGCCAACAGATGGGCGGACAATGAAGCAACAATACACCTCCGCCAGTCACTACTAGGCAAGGCCGAACAGTGTGGACGCGGCCTGACACAGGAGGCAATCATGCAAGCGTTACAAGCCAGTTTCGGGCTCACCCGAACCGAGGCCCAGAATAAATTAATGCACTACAGGAAGCCTCAGAAAGATACCCTAAGAGAACACGCCCTTACAGTCGAACAGCTGATAGAGGCGGCATACCAAGACCTCCCACAAAGGAACCGAACAGAGCTGACGCTACAAACGTTCCAAAGCACGTTGGGACACACATATTTGCAAAGACACCTACTGGCCATTCGGCCTGCTACAGTGGAGGAAGCCATACAAGCCGGCAGCGAATTTTTACAGATTCAACACCAGCCACTGGCACACGCAAACATCAGGATGGTACACGAGGACCAACCAGAGGAGACACAGCCGGCCACCTGCAAAGAGGTAGAAGACCCCCTAGGGAAGTTAATGGCTAACATAGCCGACCTAAGCCGGGAGATAGCCGATTTAAAGGGCAAGACCAAAGAACCCCCACTCAAGCGATGCTGGGGATGCCAACGGGTAGGACACCTGAGAAAGGAATGTAGGACGGCCCCCTGGTCCAACGCCCAGGGAAACGGGTACAGCCCGCAACAGTAGGGCCACCTACTCGTTGCAACAGGGCACCGGAACGTAACCAAAAGCTCCAGTACCACCGACCCCAGGCTCGAAGGGACACCATACAGTCCAGATACCTACCTACGCCGACCACCCATGTTCCGCTTAAGAACAGGTACACGCCTCTAGCGAACGAAGGAGGAGACACAGATGAAGACGACGAGGAACCTACAGAACCTCCAGCCAAGATTAGGCGGAAACAACATAAAGCCAGTCAAACACCGCCACCGCCAGAAGACCCAGAGGTCGACCACCGGCCCATAACCATCCGCCTCAATCAAATTGAGCGCCCCTATAAATCAAGCTACTACTTGCCAGGGCGGATAGAAGGTAAAGCCGTGTCATACTTGATCGACACGGGCTGCAATACGAACCTGTTGTCAAAGAAAGTATTCGACCAACTACCAAACGGAACAAAGGAGCGCCTACAGGACTATGACTCACATGGGCTGATGGCAGATGGAACCCACCTACCGTTCTATGGACTGATCACCCTGGCAGGCCGCATCCGCCAGGTCAAGTACCGGGAGACCTTCGTCGTTAGCCAAGTAAATGAGGACATCATATTAGGCATGCCCTTCCTAACGAATCACCAGTGTCAAATGGGGTTCGACAGACCCGTCCTAAGGATCCAGGAGCAAGAACTAACTTGCACGGACAGACACGGGAGAAACCTGATCTCCAAGGTCCAAGTACGCCAGAATACAAGCATACCCCCCCAAGCCGAAGCCACCGTCTCCTGTCACCTCACCGACAGAGATCCCTGCGAACAAGGGATGATCGAGAGCCTCGAGGGCGGACTCATGCTCGCTGCTAGTGTGAACACACCGGACAGCCGGGGGAGAGTATTGGTACGCTGTATCAACCCCACACAAGACGCCCTACACATATCCGCCGGAGAAGTGATAGGCACCTACACCGGCATCAGAAAAGAGGAAGTGCAACCATTTCCCACCGGGGGACCCCAGGTCGGACCCATACATGGCAACCTCCCTGACCACCTACAGACCCTGTTCCAACAGGCACGACAAGGGTGTAAGAGTACCAGTGAAGAGAGACAGCTACGAGCCCTCCTTCTAACCTATCAGAACGTGTTCAGCCGAGATGACAGCGACATTGGGCGAACGCCCCTCGTCGAGCACTCTATCCCAACGGAGCCGGGAACCCGACCCATCCGTTGCCCCCCACATAGGCTGGGACCAGAAAAAGAAGCGGAGGCAGAGCGTCAAGTGAAAGAACTTCTGGCCAAAGACTTGATCGAACCGGCAGACGGAGCATGGAGCTCGCCCGTCGTGCTTGTCCGGAAGAAGGATGAATCATGGAGATTCTGTGTAGATTATAGGAAGTTAAATGATGTCACCCGGCAAGATGCCTACCCTATCCCCAGGATAGACGACTCTCTAGATGCGCTCGCTGGGAGCAAATATTTCTCCACCCTCGACCTAACTAGCGGCTACTGGCAAGACGCCCAGAACAAGTCGGCCTTCATCACCCGGAGTGGCCTCTGGAGGTGGAAGGTGCTACCCTTCGGCCTCACCTCAGCTCCCGCCACGTTCCAACGGTTGATGGAAAGGGTCCTGAAGGGACTACATTGGAAAACACTACTCTTGTACCTCGACGACGTGATTATAATCGCTCCAGACTTCACTACACACATAGAGCGGCTAGGAGAGGTACTCTCCCGACTCCAGCAGGCGGACCTCAAGGTAAAGCCCTCAAAGTGTGAGATTCTGAGTCAACGAGTCAGGTACCTGGGCCACATAGTCAGCGCCGAAGGAGTGGCCACTGATCCCGACAAGGTTGCGGCAGTGGAGAGATGGCAGGAGCCCAAGGACGTCCGTGCCTTACAAGCATTTTTGGGGACTGCCGGATACTACCGGCAATATCTGCCAGACTACGCCACGACAGCGAAACCGCTGACAGTACTCACCGGAGGAGGCATCCCTTGGCAATGGGGGGAAGCGGAGCAACAGGCATTCAACCAGCTTAAGGCTGGACTCAGCCAAGCTCCAGTGTTGGGATATCCAGACCCCACACTACAGTACATCCTCGACACGGACGCTAGCGCCGTGGGCCTAGGAGCGGTACTCTCGCAAGTACAAGACGAGAAGGAGAGGGTGATTGCTTATTACAGCAAGACGTTGTCGCCAGCGGAGCGCAACTACTGTGTGACCCGCAGAGAACTCCTGGCGGTGGTAAAGGCCGTCAAGCACTTCCGTCCCTATCTGTACGGACAGGAGTTCAAGCTAAGGACAGACCATGCCTCCCTCCGCTGGCTGTGCAGGCGCAAGGAACCATCAAACCAAATAGCCAGGTGGCTAGAGACCTTGGCAGAATTCAAATACCAACTAGAGCACCGAGCTGGATCCCGCCACGGGAACGCTGATGGGCTCAGCAGGAAGGACCAGTGCCTCGACTGCAAGCAGTGCAACTCAATAGAACAGCGAGATGGTGGTCCCACCCACACAGAGCTGCGACAAGACCTCCCGAAGGAACAAGTCAACCTTATGGTCACCAACCCCACTACCAATGAAAAGGAGTTGGCCCAAGCCCAGAGAGACGGGAACCACCCCGTGGCCCAGTTGTATACAGAAATACAGAACCCAGGAACCTTGACTAGGAGAGAGCTCGAGGAAGGCAGTTCGGAGCTTAGGATCCTGTACGACAGGGAGGAAGCTCTGAGTATCCGAGCCGACAAGGTGCTGGTCATGAGATTCGACCAACAAGGCAGAACCAAATCCTGTGCGGTCTGTCCCCCGTCCTGGAGACAGAGAACGGTGTGGGAAACCCACCAAATGGCACACGCCGGAATACATCGGACCCGAGCACGATTGATGCTGGACTGGTACTGGCCCGGCATGTCCGCTCTGACCCGCAGACTGGTAAACAGCTGCGAGATTTGTCAGGTCGCTAAAAAGAGTAGGAGACCCACTCCACCAGAAGGCCAGAGGCTCTACGCTGGAAGACCATTCCAGAAACTGGCAGTGGACCTGGTTGGCCCCCTCCCACTCACGAAGCGAAAAAACCGATGGATATTGGTGATGACAGACCACTTCACCAGATGGCAGGATGCAATTGCCATACCCGATGCCACGGCCCCTACTGTGGCCAGCACACTGGACGAGCGCGTCTTCAGCTACTGGGGCTTGCCTGAACAGATACACACAGATCAGGGCGCACAGTTCGAGTCCACCATCTTAGAAGAGCTGTGCACACTCTGGGGAGTTCACAAGACTAGGACTACACCCTACCACCCCCAAGGAAATGCCATGGTCGAACGACAAAATCGAACACTAGGAGACGCCCTTAGAACACTCATCCTAACAAAGGGCCAGGACGAGTGGGACCAGCTACTACCACAGATCATGCGAGCGTGTAGAGGTACCCCCAACTCTACGACAAAAGAGACGCCGAATATGATGATGCTCGGCCGGGAGGTTCGGCTGCCCGACCAGTTGACCGGTACGCCCCCCACCCTGGATAACTACGGACTGACGGAACACACCATACAAGTCCAAGAGAACCTGCGACTGGCTCATGAATACGTACGGCAGCAACAGCACCGGATCCGGCAGGAGGAGACGGGAGAGCCACCCCGATTTGAGGAAGGAGACTTGGTGGTGATGGAGAACCGCCGGAGAACAAAGGGTAGCAATCCCAAGCTACAACCCAGTTACGTGGGCCCGTACACGGTCACACATGCCTACCTCAACCATACCTATCGGCTGGAAAAGGACGGGCAAGGTTTTGTACAGAACGGCCGACGGCTAAAGCCATACAGAACGTGTGAGGGGACCATTGGCCGAGCACCCACCAGTAGGGAGCAGGCGGTGCGCCCAAACATGCGTGGTGCGTACAGGAGAAGGCCACCACCCCAGAGAGAGGGGAGACAACACCCAGGGGAACTACCAAACCCTAGGCCGGAACCCCCGGCAGCGACGGACGTCTACAACCCACCAAGCACAGTACAGCCGGAAGCCATGTTACCAACAGCAGAACCAGAAACCCCGGAACCAGCAGAGGTAGAGGAAGAGAGAGTGGTAGAGAGGGCAGAGGTTACAAGGCCAACAACACCCAGGGAACACGAGGTAGCTTCAGAACCAATAGCTGAACAAACCAATCAACTGGATGAAGAAAGTTGGCCGGCACTACCTAACCAAACTAGCCCCATTCCAGAAAGACCACAGAGAAATAAGAGGCAGCCAGTAAAATTTACTGACTACCACTGTTACCAAGCAAGGGGCAGAGATACCAACCCAGAACCACTACCAACGGAAAGAGCAGAAAAAACTACCCCTAAACCTTGGACGAATATTCAAGAAACTCAAAATCGGCTAGGAATGAAAACATCGACAAAACAACCACTGATTGTCGGTGGGGGTACCAAAACAGGGGTGCAAACAACAAGAAAAGACGAAGAGAGCAAAGAATGGACAACTCCCCAACAGAAAAACGTAGAGTTACGTCCGCAACATAGAGATAACCGTAGCGACGCCCCTCAAGTACTACGTCACATCACGTGGGGTAAGAAAACAAAAGAAAGGGAGGAGAGATTGTCCAATGACAGAGCAGTTAACAACCAACACTGCGGGAAAAAACAATCACTCTCTCCAGCGACAGCAACACCTACAGACAGCAGCTTACAGAACATTCTCACTGTTATTAATTTATTTAAACAGAGAATGGCCGAACAGAACGACGGCTACTTATCTATTGAAGAAGATGCCGACGCTGCAGCAAGGATATTAGGAAGAGAGGAGAGACGGAGCAGGAACAGAATACCACAAAAAGAAATGTTCGACACTGTTTCACCGACAAGGGTAAGGCGAGTGGTACTAGCCGAACCAGGAGCTGCTAGATGCAGAGAGAGACAGCAACAGATAACTATTCCTCCACCTCCGACAGCTAAACCCACTGAGGTATGGGTCACCGACACTACCAAACAGTCAATCAAGCAGGCGGCCAAACAAATAGTAAACACAGAAGAATGGGAGTGTACCGTCTGCCGTCTACGCCTGCCAAGAAAACGAATAGTTTACCACACGAGACAACACTTTGTCTTCTACTTTTGCCAATGTGGGAAAAAGAGCAGTTCGCGAGATTCGATGTTAAAACACATCCGACAACAGGACGGAGATCTCGCCCATGGAGGTGACTCCCGACCACTCTTCGAGGTGGATGCAGCATCTTACGATGACTTCTGTCAATATGTGAGATGGAGAAAGCCCGACGCCTTCGGTACACCAATCCCCATAAAGGATAATGCACCCGCTAGCAACGGAATCAAGCGGAGACTGGGACCCAGAATAGAGGAACCACCAGCTAAGGTATTAAAATTAGAAATACCGACCATGACACTAAAAACCAAACCGACAAGGGAAATCACACCCCGCCCAAAGACAGACGAGCCGAAAGTAGTGGAGAAGCAACGGTCTCCTAAGAGAGAAACAGACAAGAAAGAGGAGAAGCGTAAACGCCTGGAGAGGTATCAAGAGGAATTATAGCGACATACAAAGGAAGCATATAGATGCCTACAGCGTGTGGAAGAGATAAAGGAGAAGATTAAAAGAGTGAAGGACTCCCCCTAGCCATCGAATAAGACGTAACTATGTTCTAGTGTCGACCCCAGTTAAGTTATTGGCCTAATGTTGCCAATGGGGGGAAGCGTGTAGAGGACGCCACAACGAACAATCGTTAAGTACATTTGTAAGCCTTATTCTACTCACGACTTATTTACTAGTTCTATGCTTGCACTTTAGCACAACGTAGTTCTATGCAATTATCATTATTTTCCTTAAGCATGTAAATCAATATGTAACCCATGTGCAATCACTCGAGCGAACATTCATGTACCACCTACCTATTTTTATTGGCACACTCTGACCAATTGCTTGTGTGAGGTGTGGCCTCTATTGTATGCCACTTTTTATTACATAACCATGTACATAAATATGGTTGTCATCGATAATAAAGTCAGAGCAACTGTGAGCCTCAGATGTTTGTTTACTACTACTCAGACTATAATCTAGTAGCACAAACAGGAGTACAGAATACAGACTACAGCTTGCACTACCGACTATCAGTGTAGTAAGGAACTTGGTAGAAAGCAACCGATCAACTCGATCCTTGCTGCGTATTCCCGCTTGTCGGTGTACGGTGCCAAGCATTCCCCTCCACCCGATAGTTCGGCACAGACAAGTCGACCCTTGTTGCACTGACTGACTACAAAAAGGGGCCGAACAGCCACTTCCAATCATATTTGTGATTGTGGGGAGTTGTGCAGGTGTGCGCAATACTGCAACAACCAAAATCCTGTACAATAATACTACTGATAGTATGATATCAAAAATAATTAATACATACAGCAGTAACAATTAGTAGTATATAATAATAATATATAATAATAATAAAATATTTGATATTATTATTATTATTTGTATAATTGTTACTGCATTAATTATTTTTGATATCATACTAGCAGTAGTATTATCACCCCCATTGTTATTAATGTTTATTAATTATTATTATTAAATAATAATATATCATCTCATCCATAAAAAATTATCATTTATTAATTAATTATTATTAATATAGTTTATTCTAAAAACATATTTTTTTAATAATAAATAATAATAGTGTACAGGATTTTGGTTGTTGCAGTATTGCGCACACCTGCACAACTCCCCACAATCACAAATATGATTGGAAGTGGCTGTTCGGCCCTTTTTGTAGTCAGTCAGTGCAACAAGGGTCGACTTGTCTGTGCCGAACTATCGGGTGGAGGGGAATGCTTGGCACCGTACACCGACAAGCGGGAATACGCAGCAAGGATCGAGTTGATCGGTTGCTTTCTACCAAGTTCCTTACTACACTGATAGTCGGTAGTGCAAGCTGTAGTCTGTATTCTGTACTCCTGTTTGTGCTACTAGATTATAGTCTGAGTAGTAGTAAACAAACATCTGAGGCTCACAGTTGCTCTGACTTTATTATCGATGACAACCATATTTATGTACATGGTTATGTAATAAAAAGTGGCATACAATAGAGGCCACACCTCACACAAGCAATTGGTCAGAGTGTGCCAATAAAAATAGGTAGGTGGTACATGAATGTTCGCTCGAGTGATTGCACATGGGTTACATATTGATTTACATGCTTAAGGAAAATAATGATAATTGCATAGAACTACGTTGTGCTAAAGTGCAAGCATAGAACTAGTAAATAAGTCGTGAGTAGAATAAGGCTTACAAATGTACGTAACGATTGTTCGTTGTGGCGTCCTCTACACGCTTCCCCCCATTGGCAACATTAGGCCAATAACTTAACTGGGGTCGACACTAGAACATAGTTACGTCTTATTCGATGGCTAGGGGGAGTCCTTCACTCTTTTAATCTTCTCCTTTATCTCTTCCACACGCTGTAGGCATCTATATGCTTCCTTTGTATGTCGCTATAATTCCTCTTGATACCTCTCCAGGCGTTTACGCTTCTCCTCTTTCTTGTCTGTTTCTCTCTTAGGAGACCGTTGCTTCTCCACTACTTTCGGCTCGTCTGTCTTTGGGCGGGGTGTGATTTCCCTTGTCGGTTTGGTTTTTAGTGTCATGGTCAGTATTTCTAATTTTAATACCTTAGCTGGTGGTTCCTCTATTCTGGGTCCCAGTCTCCGCTTGATTCCGTTGCTAGCGGGTGCATTATCCTTTATGGGGATTGGTGTACCGAAGGCGTCGGGCTTTCTCCATCTCACATATTGACAGAAGTCATCGTAAGATGCTGCATCCACCTCGAAGAGTGGTCGGGAGTCACCTCCATGGGCGAGATCTCCGTCCTGTTGTCGGATGTGTTTTAACATCGAATCTCGCGAACTGCTCTTTTTCCCACATTGGCAAAAGTAGAAGACAAAGTGTTGTCTCTTGTGGTAAACTATTCGTTTTCTTGGCAGGCGTAGACGGCAGACGGTACACTCCCATTCTTCTGTGTTTACTATTTGTTTGGCCGCCTGCTTGATTGACTGTTTGGTAGTGTCGGTGACCCATACCTCAGTGGGTTTAGCTGTCGGGGGTGGAGGAATAGTTATCTGTTGCTGTCTCTCTCTGCATCTAGCAGCTCCTGGTTCGGCTAGTACCACTCGCCTTACCCTTGTCGGTGAAACAGTGTCGAACATTTCTTTTTGTGGTATTCTGTTCCTGCTCCGTCTCTCCTCTCTTCCTAATATCCTTGCTGCAGCGTCGGCATCTTCTTCAATAGATAAGTAGCCGTCGTTCTGTTCGGCCATTCTCTGTTTAAATAAATTAATAACAGTGAGAATGTTCTGTAAGCTGCTGTCTGTAGGTGTTGCTGTCGCTGGAGAGAGTGATTGTTTTTTCCCGCAGTGTTGGTTGTTAACTGCTCTGTCATTGGACAATCTCTCCTCCCTTTCTTTTGTTTTCTTACCCCACGTGATGTGACGTAGTACTTGAGGGGCGTCGCTACGGTTATCTCTATGTTGCGGACGTAACTCTACGTTTTTCTGTTGGGGAGTTGTCCATTCTTTGCTCTCTTCGTCTTTTCTTGTTGTTTGCACCCCTGTTTTGGTACCCCCACCGACAATCAGTGGTTGTTTTGTCGATGTTTTCATTCCTAGCCGATTTTGAGTTTCTTGAATATTCGTCCAAGGTTTAGGGGTAGTTTTTTCTGCTCTTTCCGTTGGTAGTGGTTCTGGGTTGGTATCTCTGCCCCTTGCTTGGTAACAGTGGTAGTCAGTAAATTTTACTGGCTGCCTCTTATTTCTCTGTGGTCTTTCTGGAATGGGGCTAGTTTGGTTAGGTAGTGCCGGCCAACTTTCTTCATCCAGTTGATTGGTTTGTTCAGCTATTGGTTCTGAAGCTACCTCGTGTTCCCTGGGTGTTGTTGGCCTTGTAACCTCTGCCCTCTCTACCACTCTCTCTTCCTCTACCTCTGCTGGTTCCGGGGTTTCTGGTTCTGCTGTTGGTAACATGGCTTCCGGCTGTACTGTGCTTGGTGGGTTGTAGACGTCCGTCGCTGCCGGGGGTTCCGGCCTAGGGTTTGGTAGTTCCCCTGGGTGTTGTCTCCCCTCTCTCTGGGGTGGTGGCCTTCTCCTGTACGCACCACGCATGTTTGGGCGCACCGCCTGCTCCCTACTGGTGGGTGCTCGGCCAATGGTCCCCTCACACGTTCTGTATGGCTTTAGCCGTCGGCCGTTCTGTACAAAACCTTGCCCGTCCTTTTCCAGCCGATAGGTATGGTTGAGGTAGGCATGTGTGACCGTGTACGGGCCCACGTAACTGGGTTGTAGCTTGGGATTGCTACCCTTTGTTCTCCGGCGGTTCTCCATCACCACCAAGTCTCCTTCCTCAAATCGGGGTGGCTCTCCCGTCTCCTCCTGCCGGATCCGGTGCTGTTGCTGCCGTACGTATTCATGAGCCAGTCGCAGGTTCTCTTGGACTTGTATGGTGTGTTCCGTCAGTCCGTAGTTATCCAGGGTGGGGGGCGTACCGGTCAACTGGTCGGGCAGCCGAACCTCCCGGCCGAGCATCATCATATTCGGCGTCTCTTTTGTCGTAGAGTTGGGGGTACCTCTACACGCTCGCATGATCTGTGGTAGTAGCTGGTCCCACTCGTCCTGGCCCTTTGTTAGGATGAGTGTTCTAAGGGCGTCTCCTAGTGTTCGATTTTGTCGTTCGACCATGGCATTTCCTTGGGGGTGGTAGGGTGTAGTCCTAGTCTTGTGAACTCCCCAGAGTGTGCACAGCTCTTCTAAGATGGTGGACTCGAACTGTGCGCCCTGATCTGTGTGTATCTGTTCAGGCAAGCCCCAGTAGCTGAAGACGCGCTCGTCCAGTGTGCTGGCCACAGTAGGGGCCGTGGCATCGGGTATGGCAATTGCATCCTGCCATCTGGTGAAGTGGTCTGTCATCACCAATATCCATCGGTTTTTTCGCTTCGTGAGTGGGAGGGGGCCAACCAGGTCCACTGCCAGTTTCTGGAATGGTCTTCCAGCGTAGAGCCTCTGGCCTTCTGGTGGAGTGGGTCTCCTACTCTTTTTAGCGACCTGACAAATCTCGCAGCTGTTTACCAGTCTGCGGGTCAGAGCGGACATGCCGGGCCAGTACCAGTCCAGCATCAATCGTGCTCGGGTCCGATGTATTCCGGCGTGTGCCATTTGGTGGGTTTCCCACACCGTTCTCTGTCTCCAGGACGGGGGACAGACCGCACAGGATTTGGTTCTGCCTTGTTGGTCGAATCTCATGACCAGCACCTTGTCGGCTCGGATACTCAGAGCTTCCTCCCTGTCGTACAGGATCCTAAGCTCCGAACTGCCTTCCTCGAGCTCTCTCCTAGTCAAGGTTCCTGGGTTCTGTATTTCTGTATACAACCGGGCCACGGGGTGGTTCCCGTCTCTCTGGGCTTGGGCCAACTCCTTTTCATTGGTAGTGGGGTTGGTGACCATAAGGTTGACTTGTTCCTTCGGGAGGTCTTGTCGCAGCTCTGTGTGGGTGGGACCACCATCTCGCTGTTCTATTGAGTTGCACTGCTTGCAGTCGAGGCACTGGTCCTTCCTGCTGAGCCCATCAGCGTTCCCGTGGCGGGATCCAGCTCGGTGCTCTAGTTGGTATTTGAATTCTGCCAAGGTCTCTAGCCACCTGGCTATTTGGTTTGATGGTTCCTTGCGCCTGCACAGCCAGCGGAGGGAGGCATGGTCTGTCCTTAGCTTGAACTCCTGTCCGTACAGATAGGGACGGAAGTGCTTGACGGCCTTTACCACCGCCAGGAGTTCTCTGCGGGTCACACAGTAGTTGCGCTCCGCTGGCGACAACGTCTTGCTGTAATAAGCAATCACCCTCTCCTTCTCGTCTTGTACTTGCGAGAGTACCGCTCCTAGGCCCACGGCGCTAGCGTCCGTGTCGAGGATGTACTGTAGTGTGGGGTCTGGATATCCCAACACTGGAGCTTGGCTGAGTCCAGCCTTAAGCTGGTTGAATGCCTGTTGCTCCGCTTCCCCCCATTGCCAAGGGATGCCTCCTCCGGTGAGTACTGTCAGCGGTTTCGCTGTCGTGGCGTAGTCTGGCAGATATTGCCGGTAGTATCCGGCAGTCCCCAAAAATGCTTGTAAGGCACGGACGTCCTTGGGCTCCTGCCATCTCTCCACTGCCGCAACCTTGTCGGGATCAGTGGCCACTCCTTCGGCGCTGACTATGTGGCCCAGGTACCTGACTCGTTGACTCAGAATCTCACACTTTGAGGGCTTTACCTTGAGGTCCGCCTGCTGGAGTCGGGAGAGTACCTCTCCTAGCCGCTCTATGTGTGTAGTGAAGTCTGGAGCGATTATAATCACGTCGTCGAGGTACAAGAGTAGTGTTTTCCAATGTAGTCCCTTCAGGACCCTTTCCATCAACCGTTGGAACGTGGCGGGAGCTGAGGTGAGGCCGAAGGGTAGCACCTTCCACCTCCAGAGGCCACTCCGGGTGATGAAGGCCGACTTGTTCTGGGCGTCTTGGTCTAGTGGGACTTGCCAGTAGCCGCTAGTTAGGTCGAGGGTGGAGAAATATTTGCTCCCAGCGAGCGCATCTAGAGAGTCGTCTATCCTGGGGATAGGGTAGGCATCTTGCCGGGTGACATCATTTAACTTCCTATAATCTACACAGAATCTCCATGATTCATCCTTCTTCCGGACAAGCACGACGGGCGAGCTCCATGCTCCGTCTGCCGGTTCGATCAAGTCTTTGGCCAGAAGTTCTTTCACTTGACGCTCTGCCTCCGCTTCTTTTTCTGGTCCCAGCCTATGTGGGGGGCAACGGATGGGTCGGGTTCCCGGCTCCGTTGGGATAGAGTGCTCGACGAGGGGCGTTCGCCCAATGTCGCTGTCATCTCGGCTGAACACGTTCTGATAGGTTAGAAGGAGGGCTCGTAGCTGTCTCTCTTCACTGGTACTCTTACACCCTTGTCGTGCCTGTTGGAACAGGGTCTGTAGGTGGTCAGGGAGGTTGCCATGTATGGGTCCGACCTGGGGTCCCCCGGTGGGAAATGGTTGCACTTCCTCTTTTCTGATGCCGGTGTAGGTGCCTATCACTTCTCCGGCGGATATGTGTAGGGCGTCTTGTGTGGGGTTGATACAGCGTACCAATACTCTCCCCCGGCTGTCCGGTGTGTTCACACTAGCAGCGAGCATGAGTCCGCCCTCGAGGCTCTCGATCATCCCTTGTTCGCAGGGATCTCTGTCGGTGAGGTGACAGGAGACGGTGGCTTCGGCTTGGGGGGGTATGCTTGTATTCTGGCGTACTTGGACCTTGGAGATCAGGTTTCTCCCGTGTCTGTCCGTGCAAGTTAGTTCTTGCTCCTGGATCCTTAGGACGGGTCTGTCGAACCCCATTTGACACTGGTGATTCGTTAGGAAGGGCATGCCTAATATGATGTCCTCATTTACTTGGCTAACGACGAAGGTCTCCCGGTACTTGACCTGGCGGATGCGGCCTGCCAGGGTGATCAGTCCATAGAACGGTAGGTGGGTTCCATCTGCCATCAGCCCATGTGAGTCATAGTCCTGTAGGCGCTCCTTTGTTCCGTTTGGTAGTTGGTCGAATACTTTCTTTGACAACAGGTTCGTATTGCAGCCCGTGTCGATCAAGTATGACACGGCTTTACCTTCTATCCGCCCTGGCAAGTAGTAGCTTGATTTATAGGGGCGCTCAATTTGATTGAGGCGGATGGTTATGGGCCGGTGGTCGACCTCTGGGTCTTCTGGCGGTGGCGGTGTTTGACTGGCTTTATGTTGTTTCCGCCTAATCTTGGCTGGAGGTTCTGTAGGTTCCTCGTCGTCTTCATCTGTGTCTCCTCCTTCGTTCGCTAGAGGCGTGTACCTGTTCTTAAGCGGAACATGGGTGGTCGGCGTAGGTAGGTATCTGGACTGTATGGTGTCCCTTCGAGCCTGGGGTCGGTGGTACTGGAGCTTTTGGTTACGTTCCGGTGCCCTGTTGCAACGAGTAGGTGGCCCTACTGTTGCGGGCTGTACCCGTTTCCCTGGGCGTTGGACCAGGGGGCCGTCCTACATTCCTTTCTCAGGTGTCCTACCCGTTGGCATCCCCAGCATCGCTTGAGTGGGGGTTCTTTGGTCTTGCCCTTTAAATCGGCTATCTCCCGGCTTAGGTCGGCTATGTTAGCCATTAACTTCCCTAGGGGGTCTTCTACCTCTTTGCAGGTGGCCGGCTGTGTCTCCTCTGGTTGGTCCTCGTGTACCATCCTGATGTTTGCGTGTGCCAGTGGCTGGTGTTGAATCTGTAAAAATTCGCTGCCGGCTTGTATGGCTTCCTCCACTGTAGCAGGCCGAATGGCCAGTAGGTGTCTTTGCAAATATGTGTGTCCCAACGTGCTTTGGAACGTTTGTAGCGTCAGCTCTGTTCGGTTCCTTTGTGGGAGGTCTTGGTATGCCGCCTCTATCAGCTGTTCGACTGTAAGGGCGTGTTCTCTTAGGGTATCTTTCTGAGGCTTCCTGTAGTGCATTAATTTATTCTGGGCCTCGGTTCGGGTGAGCCCGAAACTGGCTTGTAACGCTTGCATGATTGCCTCCTGTGTCAGGCCGCGTCCACACTGTTCGGCCTTGCCTAGTAGTGACTGGCGGAGGTGTATTGTTGCTTCATTGTCCGCCCATCTGTTGGCTCTTGCTACCTCCTGGAAACGCTGTAAAAAATAATTCACGTCGCCCTCTCCATTGAACTTGGGAGCCTGGAACTTGTCTCTACTGTTAGTAACCGTCATTCTGTCCAGAATGTCGGTCAGGGTGCCCATAATGTGCATAGGTGCTCCCTCTCTGTCGGTACTGACTGCTCTCCTTCTAGTAGCCATTCTTTCGTCACTTTCCTGTCTTTTTGTGTACTGGTGTGGGAGTTATCTTCTCTGGGAACTGTTCCTATCCCACTGCTGCCACCACTGCACAGGATTTTGGTTGTTGCAGTATTGCGCACACCTGCACAACTCCCCACAATCACAAATATAATTGGAAGTGGCTGTTCGGCCCTTTTTGTAGTCAGTCAGTGCAACAAGGGTCGACTTGTCTGTGCCGAACTATCGGGTGGAGGGGAATGCTTGGCACCGTACACCGACAAGCGGGAATACGCAGCAAGGATCGAGTTGATCGGTTGCTTTCTACCAAGTTCCTTACTACACTGATAGTCGGTAGTGCAAGCTGTAGTCTGTATTCTGTACTCCTGTTTGTGCTACTAGATTATAGTCTGAGTAGTAGTAAACAAACATCTGAGGCTCACAGTTGCTCTGACTTTATTATCGATGACAACCATATTTATGTACATGGTTATGTAATAAAAAGTGGCATACAATAGAGGCCACACCTCACACAAGCAATTGGTCAGAGTGTGCCAATAAAAATAGGTAGGTGGTACATGAATGTTCGCTCGAGTGATTGCACATGGGTTACATATTGATTTACATGCTTAAGGAAAATAATGATAATTGCATAGAACTACGTTGTGCTAAAGTGCAAGCATAGAACTAGTAAATAAGTCGTGAGTAGAATAAGGCTTACAAATGTACGTAACGATTGTTCGTTGTGGCGTCCTCTACATTATCACCCCAACTGATTCTTCATTCCTTCCTTCCTACTGCTAAATGGCTATTGATAATATATATTTCTTTATTATTACAATAATAATTAAAAGTACTAAACTGAGGAAGGCGTTTTACATTCTCTGTAACTTGATAGTAGAGAATCATTGCAAAAATGTACGTTGCTGCTCTCTTGTTTGTTTACATGGATTGTGTTCCAGAGAATGGTCCATGATTGCATAACCAATATGTTTATAACAATGAAATGTTGGTTCACAGGCTAACTAATCTTTTTGATGGGAGGTTGCAAATTATTACTTTTAAATGATGGAAGAACTTACAAGAGCACCTAACTCCCATAATTTTTTTTTGCTCAGTTCAAAGGGTGGTCGTGCGACACATGCGACACCCCCCTAGAATGGCCCCTGTACTTTCTTTTTCAAAAACAACACTCAGATCAAGGTTACTCATGTAAAAATGACTGCCATCAAAAATCTATAATAAATAATAAAATTTTCATTGTTCAATTATAAATATTGATTATTATATATTATTAATTTTCTGAGTGAAATATTGTGATATTTGATTTAATTGTATAAATATATATATTATCTTTAAATTTTTATATAATAGCAAATTAGCATATTATTATAAATTGAGATTCAAAATTTTATAATAAGTGATGGTAAAAAAATGATAATGCACCATTGAACAACAGTTAAAAATTTAATTAAAAAATCTGGAATAACATTTAATGATCATATTGTGCAGGAATTTTCTATAACTGTATTAGTTATATCGGTAGCTACCTGCACTACCTCTAGGCAAGAGAGCTACTCGTCTGTCTCGACAGTCTGTTGGTCAGGTAGGCTTACTGGCGTCCACCCATCAGCATGTCAGCTGGGGGGAGGAGCACTAGAAGTTACTGCCTGCCGAACACGGCTGTCGTCTGGCTACTGTCGTCGGATAACACTGAATGCTGCTTGGACCTGTAGGTCGTAGGAGCGGTTATCTTGTGAACAGTCTAGTCGTCTGTTAAAGTGTATCAAGTATAAGCTTGAAAGAGTGAATGCTGCTTGTATTCTGAATAGAATAAAACCAGTTGAGTCTCCCCAGGGATACTGCCTTGTGAGGAGACTAAAACGTGTTTATATACACAGGAGGCGGTGCTTAAAAATACAGCCTCGTAATAAAAGGATAACATGTGATAAAATAATAAAATGGTATCGAGACTATAACAGCGATTGTTGTATGTACACGATAGAATAGAACAAATGTAATAATTAGAATCGTTACTGTTCCTTGTTTCTGTTACAGAGTGTTCGCAGTTCTTCCCGTACACAGCCCCCTTCATTGGTCGACGTAGGGGACCAATGTGATAGTACAGGGAAGCAAGAAGGATGTACATAGTTAGATAAAAGATGTATACATGAATGATAATAATAATAAAGAAGAAATATACTATACATTTGTTGGCAAACGTACGTAGAACATGTAGTGATTGTAGCAATATATGGTATGTGGCACACAGAGTAGCATAGAGATAACATATGGTAAGTACTGTACATGGTGACTAATTGTCATAATTGTTCGCTTTACTTAGCATGGTTTTCCAGGCTCCTAATCTGCTCCTTTACATCCTGAGCCTGGCGTAGCAGTCGGTAGGCGTCCTCAGTTAGCTTGTTCAGCTCGGCTCTTTTTCTTTCCAATCGCCTTCCTCTTTCTCTCTGCTCTATGCGGTATGGGTCCTCTCTCTGTCTGGGAGCGGTATGCTCTACTGTGGAGTGTAGCCTGACTGGCGTCACGTCCCTGTGCCGTCGGGTGGCAGAGGCAGTTGATTCAGCTCGTCTGTGGGCCTCCCGACGCTTGTCTGTTTGTTTGTCCAATTGTTGGCTAAGCATTACGGTACGTCGTATCTGCTCTGCCGTAGTCTCCACTTTCTTGGGTTTGTAGTACGGCGACACTTCACGAGGCAGCTTTTTTATAGGGCTACTCGCCTGCGTCGGTACTCCTAATCTGTCCTGTATCGAGGTGGTCCGTTTGTGTGCTGGTGCTGGGTTAGCTTTCTGCTCAGATATTGGTAGTGGCCGTCCAAACGGGGGTGGTTGTGGCCACGTCATGAAACGGGCAAATTCCAAATAGGAATTGGCATCCACCTCATATAGGGGAGCTAACGGTCCTCCGTGAGCGGTTGATTTATTTTGCTTAGTAATGTGTTTGCGCAATGCATCTCTCGACGCAGACTTTTTGCCACAGGTGCAAAAATAAAACACAAAGTGTTGGTGCGTGTGATACACCACCCGCTTACGACCGTTGGTGTAGTTGCACATGTTACACCGCCATTCGTCGTCTGTATCTCCCACCTTTGTGATCATGTCCTTTAGGGCTGTGAGTGTCTTGCTTGACAGCCACGTAGTACGGGTTGCCGTACTTTCGCTCGGCTGTGTGGTTACCCTCAGCTCCTCGGCAACAGAGATTTTGTTTACCTGCACTATTTCTTGTCCTATCTGTGTCTGTCTTTTAGCATGCATTTCTTCTTTAGTAGCAACGCGGTTGGTGCAAGGAGGTTGTCTTGTTTCCAACTCGCTGGCCACCTTCATTAGGCATTCCTCTCCGACTATTTGTTCGGCAATGGCAGCATCTTCTTCCAACGATACGTCTAACTTCTCTTGCTTTCGTTGTTTCATTTTCTCTACTGCTGCTGTCGCTATTTTACTTAATTCTTCTGTAGAGAGTAGTTGTAGTTCGTGTGTGCTGCTTGAAATCTTGCTGCCAAGTGATAGCTCCTCGTTTTGCTTAGTACAAGTTTGCCGCTGTGTGGGGACAGCGTCTTGTTGATTGGATGGCTTTGTACCCTCCCCTTTTACGTCATCAGCCCACGTGGTTATTCTCCCTACGTCATCGCTCAATTCTTTAGCCGTGGGGCTTCGTGTTGCAAGTGATCTATTATACATAGAGTCATCCGTTAGTGCTCTAGTAATAGAATCATACCAGGTGTTGTTTCCCCCTGGTATTTGTTCGTCAGTGTACATCTTGGCATCGTCGTGAGAGGTGAGTTCGTTATTTAATTTTATTTCTTGTTGTGTGGCTAGCTTTCTCCAGTAGTTTTTCGCATTCTCTAGTGTGTTACGGTGTTCCGAAGGTATTAGGTATTGCTCCATTACTGTCGGTGATAGTAATGGGTTGACTTGTGGAATTGGCTCTTCGTTGGCCATCTGATAACATTGGTAGTCAGCCAACTTTGACGGTGGCCTAGTGTTTCTCTTGGGCCTGCCTGTCTCTGTTGGCCTTCCACTGATGGCTAGTTCTTCATTCATCGTTTGGTGACTCTGTGTGGCACCTTCCACTATTGGTTCTGTCTCTTGACTGTCGGCATCATTTTCTCTGGTGGTGGGAGTTTGCTGGGGAGGTGGACTGGGTGCACCATTATCTGGCAGCGCTGGCCACTCCCTATCTCTCTCCCATTGTTCGTGTCGACTCAGTCGTGTGTTGTCGTTGGGTACCATCTCCCAGCCCCTGTCTGTGGGTCGTTGGGGCTCAGCTCGTCCAACTGCTTGCTCCATCAGAGCCGGCAACTGGTTGAGCTGGCGTTCCAGCGCCTGTAGGTTTGTTTGGGTGGTCCCTCTTTCCCCTGGTATCCTCCTGATTTCGGCTGGCTGTACACCAGGGTCTGGTGGCTGTCTGATGCCAGTTGCGGGGGGACGACCTCTTCGCCTGGCTGCACCCTTCATGTTGGGGCGTAGGGCGGCCTCCCTATTTGCGGGTGCTCTTCCTGCGGGCTCGTGGCAAGGTCGGTACTCCTTCAGGCGCCGCTCATTTTGTATGGACGTCTGCCCATCCTTTTCTATCCGATAGGTGTGGTTGGGATAGGCCTCCACTACTCGATATGGTCCAACAAAGCTGGGCTGCAACTTAGGGTTGCTGCCCTTCACCCTCCTTTTGTTTTCTAACATGACCAAGTCATTGGGTACGTAGAGTGGTGGTTCTTCCGTATCGTCCTGCCTGATCTCCACCTGTTGTTCTCTGAGCAGATCGTGAGCTGCCTTCAGGTCTGCCTCCATTTGGAGGGCGTACTCAGTCACCAGCTGCTTGTCTGTGTCTGTGGGCCTACCATCCAACTGGTCGGGTAGTCTGACTTCCCGGCCTAGCATGAGGTAGTTCGGAGTCTCTCCTGTTGCGGAGTGTGGGGTGCCGCGGAATGCCCTCATTATCTGGGGCAGCAACAGATCCCATTCCTCTTGTCCGCGTCTGAGCAGGAGTGTTCGCAAAGAGTCCCCCAATGTCCGGTTCTGCCTCTCTACTACTCCGTTCCCCTGTGGGTGGTAGGGTGCGGTGCGTGTCTTATCGACATTCCACAGGACGCAGAGTTCAACCATGAGTCGCGACTCAAATTTTGCTCCCTAGTCCGTGTGGAGCTCCTCTGGTAGTCCCCAGTAGCAGAATACCCTTTCGTCAAGGGCTGTGGCGACTGTAGGGGCGGTGGCGTCCGGAATGGCAATGGCATCGTGCCACCGTGTGAAGTGGTCGGATAACACCAAGATCCACTTGTTCCTTCGCCTGGTCTCTGGGAGAGGCCCGACCAGGTCCACTGCTACCTTTTGAAAAGGCCTGCCGGCGAACAACCTCTGTCTCTCCTGGACTGGCTGTCTCCCCCCTCTCTTGGCCACTTGGCAGGTCTCGCAGGACTTGACCAGTCTTTGTACCTCGGCGGACATTCCCGGCCAGTACCAGTTGAGTTGGATCCGGCCCCTGGTGCGATTTACACCAGCATGGGACAGCCCATGCGTATCCCATATTACCTGTCGGCGTCGGGATGACGGACAGACTGCACATAGCCTAGTCCGGCCTTTGGGGGCTATTTGCATAGTTAGAGTGCCGTCTGGCTGTATCGCCATGGCCTCTCTGCGACTGTAGAGCACCCGCAGCTCTCTACTCCCCTCTTCCAACTCTCTCTTGGTCACTGGTCTGCCACCGCTGATCTCCTGGTACATCCTGGCCACCGGGTTTTGGCCGGTGCGCTGTTGTTCAACCAGTTCTGTACTGGTGACCACACACAGCTCTGGCATGTCTGCCTTTGCCCCTCGGCTTCGTAGTGGTACTGGATCTTCCTGTCGGCTTTGGGGTAGCACGTCCTCTGAGATAGGAGGCCTCGCTAACTGGAGTTCTGGTCCAGGGGCCCTGGCAAGTTCAGCATGGGTCGGCCCACCATCACGCTGCTCTATGGCACTGCACTGACGGCAGTCCATACAAGGTTCGCGCCTGCTCAACCCGTCAGCATTCCCATGCTGTTTGCCAGCCCTGTGCTCGAGTTTGTATACAAACTCGGCGAGAATCTCCAGCCACCTCGCAATCTGGTTGGACGGCTCCTTCCGCCGGCACAGCCACCTTAAGGACGCATGGTCGGTGCGAAGCTTGAACTCTCGACCGTAGAGGTACGGTCGAAAGTGTTTGACTGCCTTTACGACAGCCAGTAGCTCGCGCCGAGTCACGCAATAGTTCCGTTCGGCGGGTGCTAGGGTCTTGCTATAGTACGCAATGACCCTCTCCTGTCCGTTCTGTACCTGTGACAGCACTGCCCCTAATCCAACGGCGCTGGCGTCCGTGTCCAGGATATAGGTTTTGGCAGGGTCTGGATAGCCTAGTACTGGTGCTTGCACAAGTCCCTGCTTCAGGCGCTCAAAGGCCACTTGCTCCTCCTCTCCCCATCTCCAGGGGGTGTCCTTGCTGGTCAAAACAGTCAAGGGTTTAGCAGTGGTGGCGTACCCAGGCAGATACTGCCTGTAGTACCCTGCTGTACCGAGGAAGGCTTGCAGTCCTTTAATGTCTCGGGGAGGTGTCCATTCGGCTACGGCTTTCACCTTCTCCGGGTCAGTGGCAACGCCCTCCGCACTCACTATATGCCCCAGGTACTTGACCCGTTGCTGCAGTAGCTCGCACTTGGACGGCTTGACCTTAAGGTTGGCCTGTTGTAGCCTACTCAACACCTCTCCCAGCCTCTGCATGTGTGTCTTGAAGTCGGGTGCGATCACAATCACATCATCCAGGTAGAGCAGCAGCGTCTTCCAGTGCAGCCCTTGCAGCACTCGTTCCATCAAGCGCTGGAACGTGGCGGGGGCTGAGGTCAGCCCGAAGGGCAGCACCTTCCAACGCCATAATCCACTCCTGGTGATGAATGCCGACTTCTCCTTGGCGTCTGCATCGAGCGGCACCTGCCAGTATCCACTGGTCAGGTCCAATGTGCTAAAATACTTGCTGCCAGCTAGGGCGTCAAGGGACTCGTCTATCCTAGGTATAGGATAGGCGTCCTGCCTAGTGACATCATTTAGCCTCCGGTAGTCGATGCAGAACCGCCACGTGCTGTCCTTCTTGCGTACCAGCACTACCGGGGAACTCCAGGCCCCACCTGCGGGCTCGATCAGTCCCTTCTCTAGCAGGTCCTTTACTTGCCGCTCAGCTTCAGCCTCTTTCTCAGGCCCCAGCCTGTGAGGAGGCAACCGAACCGGTCTGGTGCCTTCGGCAACTGGAATGGCATGCTCTACAAGGTCAGTACGGCCGATGTCTCCGCTATTTTTGCTAAACACGACCTCGTACTTCCTAAGCAATCCCCTCAACTGCTCCATCTGCTGCTCGTCCTTGCACCCTCTGCTCGCCTGCTCATACAGTTCCACCAGGTGGTCAGGTACTGGTGAACCTGTCGGGTCCGACCCGGTTGGGACCCCGGGTGTGGTCTGCTGCACCTCATCGGCCGCTACCCCCGTGAACGTTCCGATAACCTCGCCGGCTGGCAGGCTTATCACATTCGAGGTAGGGTTGAGGCATCTGACCAACACCCGTCCTTGTTCGTCCGGTGAGTTTACACTTGTAGCCAAGGGTAGGCTCCCTGGTAAACTCTGGATCACGCCCTGTGGACAGTAGCTCCGTGCGGCAAGATGACACGGTATGGTAGCCTCTGTCTGAGGGGGGATCTCTGTCTTCCGAAGTACTTGGACTTTGGAGATCAGTGCCCTCCCATAACGGTCGGTGCACACCAGCTCCCGGTCCTGCATGACCAGTACTGGTTGATCAAAGCCCATACGGCACTTCTGATTAGCCAAGAACGGCATCCCGAGGATGACATCTTCGCTAATCTGCGTGACGACGAACGTCTCTGTATATGCTACAGACCGTACTCGTCCTGACACACTGAGTAGACCGTAGAATGGGAGTTTAGTCCCATCTGCCATTAAACCATGGGAGTCGTACTCTTGCAGTGTGGCTTTCCGGCTGTCTGACAGTTTGTCGTACACGCTTTTTGATAGCAGGTTGGTGTTGCAACCTGTATCTATCAGGTAGGTTACGGTCTTCCCTTCCACCTTGCCCGGCAGGTAATAGCTGGACTTATGCGGTCGTTCCATCTGGTTCATGCACGATGTGAGGGGGGTGGCCTCTGTCAGCAGCCCAGGCGTTCTTTGGGGCTCCCTCCTGTGCTGGGCAGGAGTCTGCACTTGTCTTCGCCACTGCTCGGCCAGCCTCTTTCTTCTGGGGTGTGCTCCAGTGAGAACTGGTGGTGGTCCCTCGTCATCTGAGGAGTCTCCTTCTAAGGCAGACAGGTTGGCAAACCTGTTCCGGGTCTGAACCGGTACTGGCTGTGGTATGGGTGGGGTGTAGGCCGGACACCTCACCTCCTGCCACCCATCCTGGGTCTGTCTTTCCGACCTGTCTGGCTTCTCGCTTCTAGGGGCCCATCTGCAGCCAGTAGGTTTCCCTACTGCTGCGGGCCTGTTGCGTTTCCCTGGTAGGTGTCTTGACGGCACTCCCTTTGGGTGTGTCCCAGCTTCTGGCACTTCCAGCATTTGACTACCCTTTTGGGTGGTCGAGCAGGTGCGCTGTCCGGCCGGGTTGCTTTGAGGTCGGCCACTTGCTGTGTGAGGTTGCTGAGGGCCTTGGCCAGGGTTTCTAGATGAGCCTCTATTCCAGGAGTCGTCCCTTGGGTCTTAACTTGTTGGCACTCCTCCTCTTCTATCTCTACCGTCCGAACCTTGGGTCCGGTGTAGGTCGGCTGTATCTGCAGGTATTCATTACCTGCTTTTACAGCTGCCTCCATAGAGGTCGGCTGTATAGCCAGGAGGTGCCTTTGTAGGTAGGCGTTGCCTAGCGTATTCTGAA
Source organism: Cryptosula pallasiana (assembly GCA_945261195.1). NCBI lineage: Eukaryota > Metazoa > Bryozoa > Gymnolaemata > Cheilostomatida > Cryptosulidae > Cryptosula > Cryptosula pallasiana. Next base: position 13,219,009 of record OX183130.1, on the reverse strand, counting down.
AATGCTCTAAAGCATATTCGTTCCGTTGCATGCGGGCGGAGTCGTCATGGGCGGTCTCCACTAGGGTCTCTATTGCCAGTGCGTGCTCTCTTAGTGAGTGCCGTGGCTCCTTTCGGTAGCCGGATAGCCTGGCCCTAGCCTCTCGGCGGGTGAGCCCGAAGCTTGCCTTCAGGGAGTCCACAATTGCCCACATCGTCTCTCCCCTTCCACACTGTTGCGCCTTCCCCTGTAGGGACTGCCTCAAATGTATGATGGCCGTTGCTGGTGCCCAGTTGTTCGCCTCCGACACTTCCTGGAAGCGTTGGATGAAATATTGGACGTCCCCAGTGCCATCGTACGTAGGAGCCTTGAATGAGGTCGCTGGTGGGGGTGCATCGGTCAGTTTGTCCAGGATATTCGTCAGTTGACCCATGATCCTAGTAGTAGGATCGCGGTCAACGCTCATGGCTCGTCGTCTGCTAGCCATGGTCTGTCGTCCTGCTCTGCCTTGTCCTAGAGGTCCTCGTCAGGGGATTCGCCGATCCCACTGCTGCCACCAATGTGCAGGAATTTCCTATAACTGTATTAGTTATATCGGTAGCTACCTGCACTACCTCTAGGCAAGAGAGCTACTCGTCTGTCTCGACAGTCTGTTGGTCAGGTAGGCTTACTGGCGTCCACCCATCAGCATGTCAGCTGGGGGGAGGAGCACTAGAAGTTACTGCCTGCCGAACACGGCTGTCGTCTGGCTACTGTCGTCGGATAACACTGAATGCTGCTTGGACCTGTAGGTCGTAGGAGCGGTTATCTTGTGAACAGTCTAGTCGTCTGTTAAAGTGTATCAAGTATAAGCTTGAAAGAGTGAATGCTGCTTGTATTCTGAATAGAATAAAACCAGTTGAGTCTCCCCAGGGATACTGCCTTGTGAAGAGACTAAAACGTGTTTATATACACAGGAGGCGGTGCTTAAAAATACAGCCTCGTAATAAAAGGATAACATGTGATAAAATAATAAAATGGTATCGAGACTATAACAGCGATTGTTGTATGTACACGATAGAATAGAACAAATATAATAATTAGAATCGTTACTGTTCCTTGTTTCTGTTACAGAGTGTTCGCAGTTCTTCCCGTACAATATCAGCAAAAATGTAAAATTTTTTTATAACAGTTAAAAATAATAAATTATTTGGTGTAAATTGAACAACGATAATTCATTTAGGATGTATATAGTCGTTGCTCAGTGAAGACCTGTTTTGAAATTTTATTACCTCCCAGTCAAGAGAGTGGTTGGTTATACTTCTTGCGATCGTGGGTTTGCCAAGTTTATGTGAACATGTGTCGCGGATCAGTCGCACGAGGGATCCGCGATCACTTGCGAGCCATCTACGATGTATATGAATCAGGCTTTAGTATGCTGATGATTTTGTCCGGCATTGTCTCTCTATTGGTGTACATGTCACATTGTCTCTCTATCGGTGTATATGTCACATTGTCTCTCTATTGGTGTATATGTCACATTGTCTCTCTATAAGTGTATATGTCACATTTTTTCTCTATCGGTGTATATGTCACATTGTCTCTCTATTGGTGAATATGTCACATTGTCTTTCTATTGGTATATATTGAGAGAGATTTGCGTGATAAGTCCACCCCCCCACCCCCCCCCCCCCCAACCTAAGACCCCCCCCCTTGACCCCTTATCTTGTCAACAACCAGGCTATAGACAACCCATGAGCCTTCCTCCCTACATATCTATACAAATTTCCAATAAAATTGATACCAAGGGCGTCGACCCTGTATGGACCCTGTATAGACCATATATAACATATATAACCTGCCCCGGGTCTACCCCCGGCCAGTATCCAAAGAATTTGATTCAGATAGTCTGAGACCTATAGGACTGGATGCCCACCCCAGAAAGTGAATAAGCAGAGTGCAGTAGCCTGGAGTACAGACTAAGGAGTTAGATGCGCTAATTAGGAGTTAGATGCCCTAATAAGGAGTGGAAAAGTTCCAAGTCAAAGAAAAGAGCAGCCCAGTGTACTTTGCCATGTGATCGCTACTGTTATTGGATTACCTTGTTTACCAAATTTGTATTACCTGTTTTTATTAATCCATCATTCTTATTGTATTACGTGATTGGTTAACCCTAATAAGGGGGCGAACTTTTCTCCTTTAAACGGAGCTCTTGCGCTGCCTTACAAGCAGAAGTCTTGAGGAGCTTGCTAAATGCCTTACCTTGTATTGATAAATGGATTGAGTAAATAAAGTATTATTCATAGAAACTCTGTTACTGTGTGTCTGAGTCGAGGACCCCGTGAGGTTGGCAACGTCAATTCGGAGTGGACCCCGAATCATAGCAAACAATTGAGAGTGGATACCGTTGTGTCGGTAGTAGAAAGATCAAAACTATTACAATATGTCACATTGTCTCTCTACTGGTGTATATGTCGGCAAAACGTTTTTTTCAAGTTCCAGCGTACTCTCTTGACTGCATAAAACAAAAAATGGGCTGCAGAGGGTACTAATAAAAATTAATAAATCGTGGAAACCATACACTTTTAATTTATTGTTGGTATATTTCAATTTTTACTTGAGCACTTTTTTATGCTTTCAGCGTTCAGATAAAATGTTATATTAGCTTGCAAAGGAAAACATTGAGTTACAAGAGTTTACTATGATTCATGCGTTACTCATGGCCACGACAGTGTTGAAACGCTTCTAATTAATATTACGTGTTACAGAAGTTGGCTATTTAGCCTCCAATTATATTGCCTGGAGGTTTTGCTGGTTATGCAAATAGTAATTACATAAGAAACCAATTGACTTTAACTGGCATTGATAGCATTTGAATTGAGCAAGAAACTAACGGATGTAGTGTTGCTGGCTCTTACTTTTGGAGTCCTTCTCATCCATTGCATTGGTACTGCATCAACAGATATTTGGCTCTCAGAGTCTGATTCTGTAGTTAGTTCTGCAGAATATCAAAATATTGCATAGCAGTTGATCGCTAATGAAACGGAGAGTTAAAAATTGAAACCAATTTGTAATATTCTTTGTATGATTTATTGAGGATCGATGCCAGTTAACAACAAAGTATTTATTAGATAAAAACAATAATAAAATGTTAGCAGCCATTGTCTTTGGCTGATGCAACAACTCTATAAGCAATAGCCGTTGTCTACTAAAACATGAGGACACAACTTCTAATTATTATACAAGGTAAGACAACTTATAGATGTGTATAATGTTACATCTTTTCCTCTCTAGAAAAATTGGTAATAACAGTGTTTATGATAACAACTCACAAACTAACAGTCACGGGTAGAAGCGAACAGTCCATCACTGTGCAGTTGATCGATCTATATCAGCTCTTAGCATTTAGTAGTACACATATGGATTGGCCTGACGATGAGCTGGATTTTGCACGGTTCGACCTGATCTAGTGGTATACTGTCCACTCGGGTTACAAACTTTTCTCACCTGGTCGGGTGAGCTAGTGTCAGTCGGCACATCAGAGGAACTCTCACGAGTTGCTACAACCGACTGAGGTTGTATCGGGACTTTCAACAGCCGGTCTCTGGTACGGCGGTATACCTGACCATTGGAGTTTTCTACATGATATGACGTATCAGTCAGCCCTGCACCAATAACTTTTGCCAACTTGTCATAGCCTTTCTCAGCCTCTATACGAACCATATCACCTATTTGTATTGGAGCAAGTTGCTTGCTGTGCTGACTTGCTTGTGCTGCAGACCTCTGGCGTTTCTCTGATAAGTTGTGTTGCACCACTTCTCCATCTACCAACTCTGGCCTTAGTAATGACTCAGCCATTGGTAACAGGGTACGGGTTCGTCTGTTTAGATTGCGCTGGGCAGGCGAGCCAAGGCCAGGTCTTGGAGTGTTTCTCAGATTCAGCAAGGCCAGATATATGTCTCCACCAGTCATCTGGGCCTTCTGAATAAGTCTCTTAGCAGTTTGCACTCCTTTCTCGGCTAGACCATTAGAAGAAGCCTGTTTTGGAGCACTGGTAACATGCTGTATGTCCCAGTTCTTCACAAACAACCTGAACTCTTGTGAGGTAAACTCTGGTCGGTTGTCTGAAATCAATTGCACAGGGATACTGAACCTGGAGAAATGAGTTTTCAGCTTGCCAATGACCATGCTAGATGTTGTGGTTGTTAGTGCATCAATCTCGATCCACCCTGAGAAGGAATCGACTGTTAGAAGATATGTCTTGTTAGCATGCTCAAACAGGTCGGCTGCTACAACAGCATATGGTCTCGCTGGCACTGGATAGTTTTGCACAGACTCATGTGGTTGGTGATTTCGTACCTTCTGGCATGTGGTGCATCTAGCAATGTAATTTTCTATATCAGCATTCATATTAGGCCAGAACAGTATCTCCCTTGCTCTACGCTTGGTCCCTTCCATGCCAATGTGTCCTTGGTGCAGAATTCCCATATAAGACTCACGTAATTTCTCTGGCACTATGATCCTCTGACCCCGATATAGAATGCCTCCATCTAGAGCTATCTCATCTCGGATCGGGAAATAGGCTTTGAGATCTTTAGCCAGGTATGTGTCCTTTGGCGGCCATCCAATATGGCACAGCTCGATGAGCTTAGTGAATATGGTGTCTTCAGCTAACACCTTCTGCAGTTCTTGAGTCTTGGCATCAGTAATAGAGACTGCAGAGACTATCTGGATGTCATCAGCTTCCATTTTAGACACCTCACACTCTGAGAGATAAGCTCTGGACAATGTATCAGCTATAACTAGGTCCTTCCCCTTCTTGTAATTCACATTAAGGCTGTATCGCTGTAACTGTAACAGCATCCTCTGCAATCGGGCAGGTGCATCATTCAAAGGTTTCTTAAATATAGAGACCAATGGCTGGTGATCTGTCTCCACACTAACCTTAGGATTTCCAAGTACATAGTCTCGAAGTCTGGAGCAAGCAAAAGTGACCGCTAACATCTCCTTTTCAATTTGAGAGTAACGGGTCTCTGTATCAGTCATTGCTCTACTAGCAAAATTTACAACCTTGTCATCCTGCATACAGGCTGCACCAATTCCTGACTTTGATGCATCGCAGGTGAGCACAACTGGCTTCTCAACATCAAAGTACATCAGTGCCGAGGCGTTGGCAATCTTGGCTTTGAGTTCTGCAAAAGCTTTATCATGCTGAGCCTCCCAAACCCAGTCCACATCTTTCTTGAGAAGTTGGTTGAGAGTAGATGCGGTTTCACTCAAGCCAGCTATGAACTTGGAGAGATACTTGGTCATACCGAGAAATCGGAGCAACTCCTGTGTGTCAGTAGGTGTTGAAATGTCAGTAATAGCCTTTACTTTAGTTGGGTCGGGTTTCAGGCCTTGGTCTGACAGTATGTGACCGATGTATAGTACTTCAGACTTTTTTTACACACATTTGCGTGCTGACAGTTTGAGGTTTATCTCCTGCAGCCTCTTAAACACCTTATGTAGATTGGCATCATGCTCCTTTTCTGTCTTTCCCGAAATGAGTATGTCGTCCATGATGACGTGACACGGACAACCTTCCAGCAGCTGCTCGATGGCCCGCTGATAAACTTCTGAACTTGAGCACAGGCCCATGGGCATTCCGAGATATCTATATCGCCCATATGGTGTACCGAAAGTTGTCAGGTAAGATGACCTGTTCTCGAGTGGTATGTGATAGAATGCTTCGCGCGCATCCACTACAGTGAAATACTTTGAGTTGGGAATGTCAGATGCTATCTGCTCAATGGTTTTGAGTGGATAATGTGGCCTGCGTATAGCCTTGTTCAAGTCACCTGGGTCTATACATATGCGAATGTCCTCTGTGTTCTTCTTTCTAGTCACTACCATAGCGGACACCCACTCAGTTGGCTCTACCACTGGCACGATAATTCCTCGTTTGACCATTTTGTCTAGTGCTGCTTTTACTTTTGGCTTGAGTGGTATCGGCACTGATCTGACTGGTCTTATGACAGGTTCTACATCATCATTTACAGTAATCTTGTATTTGGCTGGTAAGGTACCTAGCTCATCATCAAATAGGCTGCCATACCTTTTGATTATCTCAGGTGGAAGACTTACTGCTGTTGTCAAATCACACACTTCATATACTTCAGGTGCTAGTGAAACAAACCCCAGTCTTATACAATCACTGAGCCCTAACAATGTGTTATCGCACTTAGGCACTACTTCAAAACATACTTTATGTTGCTCAAAGCCTTCTACAAGACTCATATCGAGTGACCCAGAAGATCTGGTCTGATTACCACTAAATCCTACTAGTGTTCTAGTTTTGTTTGTATCTATGGCCACAGAATCACAGTATCTCATGGCTATATCATGTGATATGACATTGACCTTAGCACCGGTATCAACCTTTAATAACAATGGCTTAGTTTTGCTGTCTGAAACCTTTACACCTACGGTTACCAATGCACTGTTACGTTGCTCACATCCTACAGTTTCGATCGTAATATCCTCTAGGTTACCGTCCTCCTGCTCTATTTCTTCAACATTGTTTACTGCCGACCTGCAGACTACTGCAAAGTGATTGGGTTTGTTAAATTTCCTGCAGCGCTGACCTTTAGCTGGACAGGTACCTTCAACTCGATGCCCTCTGCCACATCTGTCACACCTCGAGGGTTGTGCCTTAGTCTTAAAACTATGCTTGTACTTGGCACCAACGACAGCGTCTACATTGGCAGAATTTGTAGCATTAGGCTGGAATTCATTAATATTGCTCTCTGCAGCTTTGTGTATGCGGCACATTTGTATAGCCCTGACAAGGGTGAGATCAGATGTCTTGAGCAGCTGCTTACGCAGGGAGTTGTCATGTACGCCCGCAACAATACGGTCACGTAGGAGCTCATCCGTCAACTCACCATATGTACACTGGTTGACTTTGTTACGCAAATCACTGTAAAACTGACTGAATGGCTCATTCTGGCCTTGTGCCCTAGTGTTGAATTTGTGTCTCTCCAAAATCACATTGGTTATCGGGTTACATAATTCTCTGAACTTACTTTTCAAAACATCTACTTGGTACCTGGTCTCAGCTGGCAGTCTGGCTCCCTCTGGATTGACTGGGTCCTCTCTCTGTGGTTGATATGTGAATGATCTAGCCTTCTCTATAGCCTCTGGGCCTGCCAGATTCAATAATATCATCGCTTTTGACCTCTCCGTGTTCTGAGAGAACCCAGCCTCGATGTATATGTCATATTCATCCTCAAAAATTCTCCAGTTCTCCGCTGTGTTGCCCTCAAAAACAAGTGGGTCAGGACGCCTTAGATTGCTCTCCATTGTGTCTATCAACTAGGTTCTGACTTCTGACACCATGTAATATTCTTTGTATGATTTATTGAGGATCGATGTCAGTTAACAACAAAGTATTTATTAGATTAAAACAATAATAAAATGTTAGCAGCCATTGTCTTTGGCTGATGCAACAACTCTATAAGCAATAGCCGTTGTCTACTAAAACATGAGGACACAACTTTTAATTATTATACAAGATAAGACAACTTATAGATGTGTATAATGTTACACAATTCTTACAAAATGTAAAAAAGTACCAGTATCCCAACAACGGACGACATCCTAAATAGCTAAGGGGTGTTTGATGCAGCAGTGTGTAGATATATGCATATAAATTTAAGACATAGGCTTGTAAGCACTCAATTTTTAAATGTTGGAGACAATTCAGGCCGAGTTTTTTTAGTAAAATGGCTGACGTCAAGTTACAAAGCAAAGGCAGCAATTGCTAGTTGGTACCTTTCATGGATGCTGAGTTGGTAGATTGTAGCGTAGTTGGTAAGTGGCTTGCTGAAGGTGTTGATTTACTTTCCAAACTGCTATCATCACTTTCCTCTGAAATAAATCTACGCTGATTGGGAACCAGATAAAATTGGGTCAATGTCTCACTTTGCATTACAAATAAAAACAACAGATTGAAATTGAATTTAATTTTAGCTGCAGGAGCGAATAGTTAGTCTGATGACATCATGTGAACAATTAGTTAGCTATCAATTTCCATACACAATTTCTTTATTATACATTTATATTTTCAGTTGAGATAAACACCAAAAGCGCAGAGCTGATTAGAAGAGTATGACAAGTTTTACAACTTTGATCAGCTACCTCAATCAAGATCATCAGATTAAACCTGAATCCAAAAATGGATGCTCTACAGTTTGCCAATTTCTCAGTGCCAATCTTGTTGACAAAATACAAATTAAACAGACAAAAATATTTAAGACTTTGATTTACCAGTTAGTTTGAGATCATCAATGTTGATCAAATCCATTTCGGTTGCAGTCCTTTGCTTGTTAAGGGTTCCCTGTTCAGCTGCTAACAATATTTTGGCCATTTTCGATTGCTCAATTAAATTTTGTTGTAGTCTATAAATTGACGTGTGAATATTGACAGAATGGCCCATGTGATCTGCCACAAGCTGCAGTTCGTTTTCTTTCATATCTACAATATACAAAACAACTTGTTGCGCTTTTTAAACCAGCGAGATGATATAAGTTCATGTGACCAAACATAGCAAAGAAGATGCCAATTAACTATAAAATGTTAAATAATTATAAGAAGAGCTGGCATGGGTCCATGAAGGACTACTTCAAGTCACAGATAGAAGCATATTTTGGCGCATTCCGTAAATCGTTTTTATAAAATAACGATTGTTTAGAAAACTCAGTTGATTTTGTTCACGTAATCTTCAAAAAAATTGAAGTAGCTTTCTAAGAGGCCTGCTTTCTTACAACATTGACATCTCCAGTGTGCAACTTCCAAATCAATTTATTTCATCTTTTAATACTGCCACATCAGCTACTAAAGCTTATAGAAAAACAGTTTAGTGAAAACAGACAAAATGGCGATTTGACCAAATTTCAACTGCTTTCCATTTACCTGACACGTCGTCGCTAAGTATTTCCTCAGCTTTTGAGCATGTATTAGGTCTAGCCTTTCCAAATCTGGGCACAAGGTTACAACTTCCTTCACTGCGTCAGTCCCATTAGTTGCAATTTCTAAGTTCGAATTGAAATCAACAAGGTTTCTGTAAGCGCAACAAAAAACTTTGGTAAAAGGTATTCTAAGCAAACCGCTGAGTCATTTCAACAGCTAAGTCTAAAATGGTCTCACAATGTTGAACAAAACATACTTTATAAAATGACCTATTTCTAATGATTGTTGGTAAATTATAAGGCTCAACAGAAAAGCAGTACTTCATACGTCTAACAATATTTTCTATGTGCTAAATGAAGAGTGTTCTATACAGAGAAATATGATTTACAACATAACGCTTAACTGATGGAAATTCAAATGAGTCGATTATTGAGGATTACCTTTGGAACAGATATGTTTTGTCTGCTGTAGCCAGCTTGTTCAGAGCAACTACTAAAAATTTCGGAACAATGACGATTACTTTCCTCAAACCCCTTGTATACTTTTTCCACGTAGCTTTATTGCTCGCATTTTATCCAAAATACCAAAAGGATGTGTAACCACAATATCAATTTGCAACTCATTAAGAAGTGATGGTTTTCTATATTGGACTATTTTTATCTTTATTATTTGTATTATACCCTCTACACAACTAGCAGTTGACTTTACAGCTCAGAAGTTGAACTCATAAGTTTGACCTCCCTTCACTAATGATGGCATTACCTCACAAAATTATGGTATATGCATTTTATCTTTAGACTTTGATGCTATGACTTATTTAATAGAAAATAGCTAATTGATGCTGAAAAGCGTATCACCTCCTAAAATCCATGAGTAACCAATTTTTTGGTCAGCAAGTAATTTAAGATAGGTGTATCTTTTGTGATATTGCTCGTTCTGTTTCATCCAAAGATGCTACGATCTCCTCATTGTCATGGCTATTGCGCTGATATTCAGCAAGGTAGTCACTTATGGTAAATTCAGCTACCTCCACTGGGCGCCGCTTGTTGAATAGATTGAGAAAGGTTGGGCCAAGTTTGCTTAAATGGGTGAGGTCTTCACTGTAATGACTTAGGATGGCCGCTTTCAAAAACTCTGTCAGTGTACGCAAGTCACTGGTAAGTGGTAGCTCTTGATGTTTGTTCAGTGCCTTCACCTTCCTTCTTTTTCCGGCTACTGCGGTAACATGATTTTTCCAGTAGCAATCAAACGGATAACGGAAGTTCTCACCGTTAAATCTACTGCTGTATTCACCAGACTTTATGTAGTCCGAAATAATTTGGAAGTTAACTTGCTTGATATAGCTGCCTACCGATAGACCTCTTTGTTCATTTTCAGTTAAAAGTTTTTTGGCAGCTGCTAAAAGGAAGTCAATGTTCTTTGGCAGTGAAGTGAAACTATGCTGGAATGTTGACACAAACCAAGGACAAGAACAATTCAACTCTTTAGTAATGGTTGGTGGCCCTGAAAAGGGCCGTTGTGGAAGAGGCGCTTATGCTCAGCCCCCCTCTCTTTAGTGAAGTGGTCATCGCGGGCTGCACAACGACCTCTCCTTCGGTGGACTCGCTCTCGCTTTGCCAACACCTGGAGACCTCTGTGCGAAGAGCTGCACTCGTAGCAAAAGAACATGTTGCTGCTAGGGGTAGCGGCTGAGCACTGTTGCTGCTAAGTTGTGACAGTAGCTATATAGCATAAAAGCGTACGGACTGGTAATATAAGTCATCAATAGCAAGCGCTGCATAAAATCTGTCTAATGTAATCTACCCTTTGCATTATTGTATAATGTCCCATGGTTATAACTATTTCTATTAAATGTTATTATTATTTTATTATTATTATAAGTTACAAATAATTTGTGTTGTGGATGATTAAAAATTAATATAAGTATTGTTTAAGTAATGTTTGAGCTTGGGCCAGCTCTCTATGTTTCCGTAACAAGACATCATTGTTATCCCACTTTCTTAGTGTGGACTGCCAAAACCATCAGCTGCACCTCTGGTCCATTCCTTTTGTGTACGACAATAACCAAGTTGACTCGCCCTTCAGAGAAACATCATTTGGCTCAAATTCTTCAATGGCGAAGGCGCCCGGTAAGATAAAGCCTAAAACTTCAAAAACGAGCTTGCTGACTGTTCCTTGTAGTAAATAGTTTCTTGGACCAAATATTTCTGTTTTAAGAATTACCAGAAATAGTGCCAAGTAAACTAGAAGCATAAAATTGAAAGAGGACGAACATTTCAAGCATTATTTAGTGTGGTGGAAACACTTAAGCCCCGTTTACACTGGTGCGCACCATAGCTCAAATGTACACTCCGTACATATGTGGACCCTGAAGTTCGTAGCGAAAACGCCTGCTGTTCAGACAGGTTTGCACCAAAACCGGTTTCGTATCGCCTCAAAACTGAAATGAGCCTTAGTTTTTTTCTATATGCGGGCCACACTGGCTACAGATTGGTTTGCTTTATTAAAGTAACTGGAATTGCTTGAAGAGCTAATGCGCAGTTCTACTTAATTCAATGAAATTTTGTGAGGGAGTATATCATTATATGCGATTCATAGCAACAATCAATTAATGGAGAGCAACAAAAACACTTGATAGTTGCTATTCATTTAACATATCCCAAAAACTCGCTAATTAACACTCATAGAAAAGAAAATTGCCAACGCCTAAAATCTCATTGAGGAGAAACTTTGTATTTTCCTCCAAAATATTCAACATGTACGGCTACAAAACAAGAGTTTTGTTTCACCATGAGTGGATCCATTTTAATTTGTAATAGCAATATAAAATGTCATCGCTTTTTTGTGATTTTTGAAAGATTCAAGTGAAAAACTCGAAACAGTGAACTGCGATTCCTTTGAAATTCTAATTGGCACATCAATACACTATGTTACATAACATTTCTATCAAAAACTATAGATGGAATGGCATGTTGATTATCAAAGGGAAAAAAGAAAGCGGTTTTGTGCTAAAAACTTGATTTTTTGAAAAAGGCTTTCAATCAATAATCAATAAATACATAATTTGCGTCTCCACAAAAAATTCCTTCAACTCAAAAACTGAACTTTGAGATCTTTTCAAACTTAAATAGATCTGAGTCGGAAAATTCTAGAAGTCTATTTTTTTCAAAGTTAGTCGTCTGAACTAAGTGCCATTTACAATATAAAAAACCTGTTAGCTCTGGCTGTATGATTCTTGAGGAGAAGATGTAACAAGTTTGTGAAATTGTATTAATAGTAGAAGAAATAAGCATGGTACTCTAGACAAAATATTCTCCATATACATCAACCAAAATGTAAAATGAAAACTATCACTCAGAGAGACAAGTGAAAAAGAGCCAATTGGATACAACTACAGGCAGTTTTCAGTCCTCATATTGGTATGAGGACTGAAAGGTTTGCTGCACGAAACTATTGTAGTTGGATCTATAAACCTCCGACTTACAACTTGGTAAACAGGAAATGGAAATGCTTATAAAGAGTGTAAACAACATAAGACAGAAGGGGGAGGGGGGAGCAAAGAAACAAAAATATATAAATAAAATAAGAAACAAAACAATAAATTAATCTACCTACTGAGAAGAATAATGCCTGGCAGTCCTTTGGCAGTATGAGTGAAGTCAACAACTTATTTAGTTTTAAGGAGTTATGCACTCCACGGTCCCCAGGAGCCACCATGCAGGGCCGGATTGCATCTCCTATCACCAGGGGGGTAATCAACTGGTACTGCAGTAGAATTCCACATGGCAAGTCTTTTCATTAGCAAAGCTTTTAACTCAGGCTCTGATTGGCTAAGGTCATGTCTTTCCTCCGGATCCTTGGCTATGTTAAACAAGTAGACGTTTTGTTTTTGAAAAGTACTTTCTTCAACAGGTAGAGTGTCTGAAAGTGCAAATTTTAAAACTAAAAAAGAACCAATCATATACACAGTTGTACGCGGAGCGTCAAAGAGGACAACTCCAAATTAAACTAACCCAAAACAACACAAGTGTGGTCAAGTCTGCCTTTGGATACACAGGAGTCAAGGTTGAACAACCAAACAATAACATTTGGTAACCATGTCATTGAGTGCATTGCATGGTACATTGTACTGATGGCGATGAGCCATTTTGGGTGAACGATACAAGGTGACAAGTGAGGTAGGTAGGGTTGAGAAGTAGATGTGACCATGACCCAGTGAGTAAACTTATAGGTCAAGACATCAAATAAATAGGAGTGCAGCTGTGGCTAAGTGGTTAGAGAGTAGAAAAGTCCCAAACGGGTTATGATAAGCAGTTTATAATTTCTGGTCCCAAAAGGGTCATGTGACCTTAAATCGTGCAGGCGCACCATTGAATACTGGGCCCAAGTATATGGAATGCTTTGTATTTGTCTGCATTTGTAAAATACAGTCTCATCTGTGAGTAATCATGATGACAAATAATATTATTATTTACCAAACGCCGACATTGCACACAAGAGTCTGCTTACTGACAGGTAGATGGAAACTTCTGTTCTTTAAGCAACAGACACATCGTTGTAACCAAATCTTCAACACTGAATTCCACTAAAAGACTGTTTGCATTCTTGTTAGCAGAGCAATCACTGAGGACTGGTCCTTGTAACCTCAGGCACTAGACCACTAGAGCAGGCCGACTAAAAATTTAGCATCCGCCTACTAGGAGAGTATACAGTATTACAATTCATTTAGGGCCCGCCTACTACTAGAGTAGACAGTATTACTATTCATTTACGGCCCGCCTACTACTAGAGTAGACAGTATTACAATTCATTTAGGGCCCGCCTACTACTAGAGTAGACAGTATTACAATTCATTTAGGGCCCGCCTACTACTAGAGTAGACAGTATTACAATTCATTTGGGGCCCGCCTACAACTAGAATAGGGCCCACCTTCTACTAGAGTATACATTATTACCATTCATTTAAGGCCCGCCTACTACTAGAGTATACAGTATTACAATTCATTTAGGGCCCGCCTACAACTAGAGTAGACAGTATTACCATTCATTTAAGGCCCACCTACTACTAGAATAGACAGTATCAAAGCCGTGTAAGGAAAGTTACCCGACTAATGGAGACTATATAAAGCACTCAAAGTTCCACACAAACAGGCTCTGCCTACCTTTGTACGCTTGACTTGATATATATTACAATGTAACTGACACATGCTGATCACAAAAGCTTTTCTTTACAGCCCATAATTTTTATCTACATCATCTTTAGCTAATCAGAAATCCTAACAAAAATTTCGAAAAGCTTCTGGGCTTTAATCTGATATAAGTTTTCACTCTGTGCACTGAGCACAACTCAAAATATAGGCAAATTAAACTATGATTTATCCTATCATGGAGCTTCATGCATAACAGTTGCAACGGTAACAGTCAAGGTTTGCATGTTCTAACTATTCCTCCTCAAATTTTTGACTTCTGACAACCATATATCCGAGTAGACAAACTCTGAACATAATACAAGTATATAATTATACTATAAAACAATACAGATGAAAAAATTTATGTAAAAAAAATATGAGAATTTCCACAGATTTAATACAACAAAAAGTGCTATACATGAATTGAAAGTAAACTAGGAATGTGCATGTATACAATTAGAAAAATTAACTGATACGAAATTTTGCCAAAAGCTCTCTCATAGCAGCACTGCGGCTCCCAAAACTGATGCCACTGTCAGGCTTAATTGATGCAGAGACCTTTCTGCACATAACATGCTGGTGAACCGTCATTTACTCCGTGATGAGACATTTCAGCACTGGATGTTGTACATCTTGCTAGCAGCCAATCATTTCTCCTATATTTTGTTGAATACTCTTGGTCATTTGAGTTCTGACTGAAGATGTCATAAGACTGGCTTCCATTTAAACAATTTTGCGCCAAAGAGCTAATTAGATTGAAACAATGCTTCATCCTTGACTCAAGCTTTCAACGCAGAACTTGCACAGTTGGTGAAGTTTTAGCAGTGATGGGTGCAATATCCAGTCAGATAAGGATTCTTCCTTGCCTTTAGATAGAGATGGCACATTCTCAAAAATCACTGGAGGTTATGCGACAAAAGAATCAGCATTGGGTGGCATAATGTCACCAGGTAACAAAACTTGAGCCGTCAGAACAGTTGCTGACAACATAATCTCTAAAATAATGCTAGTACACCAGTGAGATGGAAACAGTCAAATAATTGGACATGAGAGATCAAAATTATTTACCTAAAACATATATGTCATACTATTGCAAGCTCACCGTGTGACAAGACTTCTTTGCAAAGTAATTAAATTCGCTGAGAAAAAAATGTAAAAGTAAGTATATGTAACTTTGCCAAAATGAAAGCTGATTCTCTTCTGCTAGTTTTTCATCTTTCAATTGTTGAATGAGTTGTTGAAGGTGCTGTCTTTCCCTCAGATCTGCAGAAACAACATTCAGTTTCTTTTCTTTACTCTACAATACTTCTTGTCCGCTTTTATACGGCTGATTGCTCAAAATTTCGGAAATTATTTTTAAAAATCCCAATAAATTATATTTTTGAAAAAAATGGTGAGGTTTCAAGTTTCAAACAGTCCAATAATGAGGCATATGCCTAAAGGCTTGGCTACACTGCACCGATGGTCTGATACCGATGTGCCTATGTGATGATTTGTGGCTATGTGCAGGTGGCTACACCGGCCGAAGTAGCGTGACGATGTGCTCAAGCACATCGGTTAGCTGCGACTGAACTAGCCAATCATATGGCACAAAGTGTGGTTTTTTGCCTGTTTCATTTCCGACAACGAATTATTTGTTTCCCCCGATATAATTATGCAACAATAACAACAATAATTAAAGAACAATTTCATTGTGATGTATGGCTGGTCTTGTTCACCATGAAAACATTGCTTTCAATATTTTTGTTTTGGTTATGTTTATTATCAAATCTTCAAGATATTATTGTGATTATTCATTAGTTATAATAATAAAAATAATAAATAAATAAATGATGTAATAATGAATTTTATTTCAATTAAACTTGTTATTAATTTTACTTATTAATATATTTATACTAAGTAATTTTGAAATTGTCAATTACCACTGTTCTATGAGCCTTGTAAAATTAATTCACTAATCAAATTTTATTATTATAACATAATAGTTCCTTTGGAGTTGCAGTGGATGCTCGTTGTTGACAAAAATTCTAACGAAAATGGGTTGTAAATGTTTAAACTTCATGAGCTTGACAAAATATTTTGTTTCAAAAAATTAAAAGAACGCCGATGTTTGTTCGGCATCGGGCATAGACCAACATGTTGGTTATGCTCACGAACAGGCCACACGATGTGCCGAAGTGGACACGCCCATCGGGAACGCCAATCGCAAGGCCTTTCGATGCAAAACATCGGTCTGTGTAGCCACTCCTTAAGTACGTAACTATTTGACAAAAATGAGTTTAGAAAGTTTAGCTTCAATGTTGCCTCACATGACATAAGTACACATTAGTCACAGCAACGATAATATACAACCACCCTGTTTTCCAAAATAGAAGATTTTGTAACCGGATAGGTGAATCAAGAACTAATAGATGCCTAGTATTGAGGCAACTGCCAGATTTGCACTGACTCAAGATTTCACCAATAATTCCAGCCATGACTTTATGTTAATATGAAAAGTCAAGCCATTAAAGCAGCCAAGTAATACTAAGGAAATGCAATCATATAACATACAACTCAGATTTGCATAATTATGGTCACCACCAAGCACCTGAGTCTTTGCATGCTAAGTACTACAAACTTGGTTCAGTGTCTGTTCATTGTATTTCGGTCGCGGAAGATCCTCCAGTGGAAGTCACTTTCAATTGAATCACTGAGATATGAAATTTCAAAACTCGCCGGATGGTTGGTAGCTTTTTTCTAAAATATAAGCAATGCTTTATTCTCCGGGTGTGAGTTATCTCATAAGACCTTGTACACTTTTCAATAAATTAATTTTAATTTAACTGACTCAAATGTCAAAAAGTACCCGCAAATGAATGAAGTGACCATGAAAAGCTGTATAATGATAGTAATGACAGCAATCATAATATCATCAATGTGTTAGCAGTAATAGTAATAACTGAGCCAAACGATATCATATATTATACATATCAATTATTACTTGTAATATAAATTGTTATCATCATGTAAATTTTCAAGTTAATTAAATATTATCATTGTTGAACTGTACAGGATTTTGTGTCTGGGTGGTAGCCACCTGTACACTCTCCCGATATGCTCTGTTCGACCCCAAGTCAGTGTTCAATAATGTGCTTATTATTGTTTACAGTGCGTACATTGACTGGTGCAGTTTTGCGTGCGGCCGAATCTGGTGAGGAGTGAGTGCAATAATTATCTGTAATTATTTGCTGTGTTCGAACCCTTACAAGGTCCGACAATAATTGTGAATTATTGTCTAGTTTATAGTTTGTTTCGAACTGTGTTCTGACATTAATTCCTCAGGAATTACTTGTCTAGTTTATAGTTTGTTTCGAACTGTGCTCTGACAATAATTATGCTGAAGTTTTGTAGCCGAATCTGGGCTCAGCCGAGATCGACAATAACTTCCTGCAATTATTGTTTGACTAGCTTGTTGGATTCCCCGAATCCGAATTTGATATGTCGAACTATTAGTGCACTAGGCCTTGTGTTGTAATCCTTGCCTCAGGCAAGGGTATACACAGTGATAGGGCGTACCGTTCTCACTTTCCACCTTAGCGTCGTGCTTGCTAATAGTCGACTTGTCCAGCGCTGGTAGTTTTGGTGCTCCTAGCTGTGCTTGCTTCAAGAGAAAGAGATTCTTCTGAGAGTCAGGCTAACTCTGAACTTTATTGCATTAACATCCATTTAAATACAGGGAAGGCGGGTACACATTACTAACCACGCCTGAGTAAAAATACTGGTGCAAGCCACGCCTTGCCCTTACATCAACACCCACTTTGTAATAATTAAAAACGTGGAAAAATATAATAAGTGATAGTAAATAATTATTTGGTACAAGGTAGAACGCAGTAAATAGACTCTAGCAACATAGGCACAGGTAAACAATAGAACGCAGACATAGACATAGACAATGAGTACGTATTGAGGTATAATAATAGACGTTGCGTAGACAGACAGTTGCTGGTGAGTTAAAGGCTTAAATCTTGCACAATAGAAATACACAATGAGAGAATATCTCAGCCGATAATTGCGAGAGATTGTCTTAGTAAATTGTCTTGGATAAATAATAACTGCGAGAGAGTATTGGCGTCCCTCACAGAACTACTTCTCTAACTCTCCAACCCGCTCTCTGCTGCTATAAAAAAAACATTTGATATGATATACTACACATTGCTTATTATAATTAACAAAAATGAATAATAATTATCATTCTGTTATTATTACTACTACAACTACTACTCACTACTACTTACTAACTACTGACTAACTACTTACCACTCTTCACTAACTACCGACTAACTACTTACTGCTACTTATTAACTACTTACTAACTACCGACTAACTACTGACTAACTACTTACTAGTACTCACTAACTACCGACTAACTACTCACTACTACTTACTAACTATTGACTAACTACTTACTACTACTTACTAACTACCGACTAACTACTGACTAACTACTTACTAGGACTCACTAACAACCGACTAACTACTTACTAACTACCGACTAACTACTTACTAACTACCGACTAACTACTTACTAACTACCGACTAACTACTTCTTACTAACTACTTACTAACTACTTACTGCTAGTCACTCCTACTACTTATTACTATTACTTACTACTACTTGCTACTACTTACCACTGCTACTCGCTACTATTACTGACTACTACTTGTTACTACTACTTACTAATTTCTAGTACTGCTTACTGATACCACTACCTACTACTACCACTACCACTACTACTACTACTACTACTACTACTACTACTACTACTACTACTACTACTACTACTACTACTACTACTACTACTACTACTACTACTACTACTACTACTACTACTACTACTACAACAACGACTACTATAAATAATGTGGCGGACGGCGCCGACAATAACACTCACCTACTAACACTATTACTCGTTCTATGTCTGTACCGTTCGTTCTATGCTCACACTCTAGGACTATTCAATCTATGCTTATTCTGTTACCGTCGCAGCAATTCTAGTTTACACACAATTGTATATGTAGCACATGTGAGTGCATCCAGCCGTAGCTGTGAAGCCAGCCTATTTTTCTGTATACCTATTCCTATTTGTCTAAGCCTTTCTTAACAGGCGTGTCTTATAATATTCTTTTGTCATGTCTTGTTTACCAAATTATTATTATATAACCTTTTGTATAAATAGCCGTGTGAAGGCAGCAATAAAGCAGAGTCAGATTGCCCCACTCTCAGAAGTTTCTTTGTTCTCTAACAATAATAACTTCACAGCGCTAGTACATGCTCGTACACCGAATGCTCTATTACTCGAGTAGTAATATATAAGCAGATCAGCCTGAACCTCTGCTGGCCGAACCTAGCTCTGACTAGTTCGCCTTCAAAGTTCGGTCACTGAACTGCACTCTGCAGAACAGTGCGAACCTCTGCTGGCCGAACCTAGCTCCGACTAGTTCGCCTTCAAAGTTCGACCTCTGCCTTGCACATTGAAACAAGCTAACGCAGCCGGCAGCTAGACTAGTAAAATAGGAATGGTTACACACCATTCCCAAGGATACTAGTCGACCTGTGGGAGGGTTGTATTGCTCAGCGATAGACACAGTTGCCAGCTCAGTTCGGGAAGTTGTGCAGGTAGGCCGAGCTACCAACTCACATAGCGAAATCCTGCACAATAATAATGAATGAATAACAATAATTTTATTATTTTTTATAATAATAGTTTTGTTTTATTTCAACTTCTAACCTTCTCAAACAACATTACGTCTTTCTCTCCCATAACCAGAAGGTCTAGGATTTAGTAATAATAGTCACATTTATTTAATTAATTATTTAATTTAAATAAATAATAATAAATAATAATCATCATCATTATTATTATTTATTATTGTAATAATAATAATTATAACTTTTGATTATTATATTAGAAGACATTGAACACTCAGAAACTTAAAGTAAAAAGAATGCCTCAGCTGCATACACAGAGGTCAGTTCTTGTAGAGTAATAAACAATAATAAATAAAGAAAGATGATCTTCCTCGAGGAACTCTCTAACTCTCTTGCCGCGCGACGGTAGACAATTGTTAACCTTTACTTACAATCAATGTAAGTAAAGGTTGACAATTGTCTACCGTAATGTAAGTTACATTACTAAAATGGTCGTTATAAGCGTGATACTGCTATTCCAATAGTGCAGAATTTTCCACACTTCCGCTTGGTATATAGCAGTGCTATTGAAATGATCTATACCTTTCACTATTTTTAAAAGCTATATGAGATGCCTAAAGTTCCTTTATAAGTTCATTGCAGCGCTGCAATGTTTGGAACTTCGTGAATTTTATTAGGTCACAGTCACATAACTTTCCTTACGCAGCTTTGGACAGTATTGCAATTCATTTAGTGCCCGCCTACTACTAGAGCAGACAATATTACAATTTATTTAGGGCCCGCCTACTACTAGAGCAAACAATATTACAATTTATTTAGGGCCCGCCTACTACTAGAGTAGACAGTATTACAATGGGGTCGTGACTGGGGTTATCCCCCCTTATAGGGGGCACTGGTGTACGTCCAACCGGAAAATGCCGAAATTTTTATATAGAGTACAATGCAGAAATACTGAGTTGAGATGTTAAACTAGAATAAACAGGCTATTGCAATGCGATTGATATAATTGAACAAGCCACGGAGCTCACAGGGCTATAGCAGATTACACGTACATAAGTTTTTAATCACACAGGTGTAGCTATAGAGCATAATAATCATTAAATAACCACAATGCGGTCAGCGATTATATACGATCGTTGGTACAGTAGTTAATAAATACGTTGAAACACCAACGGTAATTAACTTATTTAACGCAACGTTTATGTGTAAATGGATTGTCTGGTATCTGTGCGGGAAATAATAATAATACAAGTAATTAATCATTAGCATATATCTTCACCTCTATGAAACTATTATTATAAACAACAATACCAATTTAATGTGGTGACAATTTTTTATAATAATAAAATCAATTATTCATTTTTTTATCATAATTGATTTATTAATATAATAATTATAAATAATAATATAATAATGATAAGTTGTTAGTTACTACTATAATTATTATTTATTATTATAAAATTATAAGAAACATAATTTATAATAACTATTATTATCTAATAACAATTCAATAATAACCTTAATAATTACAATAGCAATCATAAACAGTAGTGTTAGATGAAGGGTATGAAGAGACACAAGGAAACACGTCTACTCACCATCAACTAACAACTCAAGAAGAACTCCTCCAATTCAGCTCTTATCCAATTAGTCTAAGTTCCCGTAACCGTGTGTGTGTACCCGTTTTCTTTGTTAAGCCAATGCCGATAGAACCTATGTTATAACCTTGAACTTCCTATAACACACAAACTCGTTATCCAACATGCCCCCCCTTTGATAAACCCAGTGAGCGATCAAGCTGACATCATACCATGGAACCAATTACCGTTGCGTGCGATCAAGCCTAACTAATCATGGTTAGCTGAAGCACTAGCCTTAAATCATATGTCAAGCCTAAATACCAGGGGTGAAAACAAAGCCACACGCCATACATACCTGAGATGATTACCTGTAACATATACATACCTTATTAATACTTTTACCTCAATACCTGTCCCTCGTTACCTCATCAACCCCACAGCTCTCAGTCTGCCTTCTCTAAACCATTAGCAACTTCCACCAGATCGTCCTCTGGACTCTCTGGACCTCCAACACCCTGTCGAACCACATCCCTCGACTCCAACTCAACCCCAAGGGGTTCACCGTTAATTCCACTATCCCTCGGAGCAGCCGGCCCCAACTGCTCATGTACCACACTTCCTATCGGGTCAACCAGAGCAATTCTCTGCCCAGTATCTTCCCTTTGAAGTGGTGCACTAGGGTCAACCCCCACGGTATCTTCCCTATCCGCCTCCTGCTGAACCTCAACCTTGACACTGGTGTTGCCACCGGTCACCCTTTCTGCCTCCCTTTCTGCCTCCTCTACCTCGTGCACCCATCTGGCACTGCTCTGAGAGCCCGAGGGGGTCTTGGACTCCTCCCTCTATGCGCTAGAGCCTTCCACACTAGGTGCGGGCGCTGCTTTCACAGCTGAACTTGACGGGGTGTTACACACCACCGTCGATGGGACTTTGCTACCAGCCCCAGACCTCAACTGCCTCATTTTGGCCATAGCCTGCCTGATCACCAAGGTACACTCCTGCTCTTCCTCGAGCTCCCTCACACCCCTGCATCGCCATGCGATACACCCTTTCAGCCTCTCTCTTTCAGCCTCAAGACGCGCATGTCTACTAGCATAGTCCTCATCACTCAAAATACCTTCATTCACCAAGAACTCAGACAATCTTCTACCAAACGCCTCGCTCTCACCTTGTACCTGTCTACCTTTCACCACACTGCTGTATTCCCTAGCCCCAGCTGTAGCGCACCCTGAAGTGGCTCTAGCTTTTGCAGTGGTATCAGCAGCAGCTTTTTGCGCCATATGCATTGGTGAGGCATTGCCACCACCGCTAGATATGGGTGTTCCCATTTGCTCCACTGTATCATTTATAACAGCAGTACCTTTGCATTCCCATACACCTTGCATACACTCGCCTTCAACTCTTGACTCATTACCGTTTGTTAACAGTTTGAGTTTTCTGATATCCTCAATACCTAACAGGTTCACAGAGGACCCTTTTACAACATAAACTGACGTCACTATAGATCTGGGAAAGTCATTAATGCAAACATTTGACTTCCCGCTAACATTCAGCCTGGAACCATCAACCCCAATGAGATCGTTAACAGGGTTACTTAATCTCAAATTTAGAAACCTGCCAGTATCCTCAGTTACCACAGACACTTCAGCTCCAGTGTCTAATACAAACTCTACCTCTTTACTATTTACTTTGACAAAGCGTTTGATGCTACATTTGCTGCTACCAGTATCGTCAACAACATTGTTCACAAATCTCACTTTATGTGGAGAACCTTCATTACCACTACTATCCCTGTGCTGTGACCTGATATTGTCATCTTCCCACCTATTGTTGCAATCCCTAGAGGTATGGCCTCTCAGATTACACCGGAAACACCTTACATCCGGGCAATGACGGACTTGATGTCCCCTCCTACCACACTGGAAACAGTTGTCCCCGCCAGTTGGGGAGCTAAACCTTCCAGGCCTTCTACCCGATGTAGGTGAACCTCGAGGTGATCGAGGAGAGTACCTACTATCTGGGCTACGACGTCTCTGAGACGTCGCCTCATACCTAGGAGAATGCCTGCTATCCGGGCTACGGCGTCCATAGGACGTCGTTTCGTACCTAGGAGAATACCTGCCCTCCGGGCTGTGGTGTCTATAAGACTCCGCACCATACCTACTCTTATAATGCTTATCTCCCTTATGGTCATGATACCCTCTATACTCGCTACTCCTCTCCCCTGGGCTGCGGCTTCTACGGCCACGGAAATAGGAGTCCTTTTCCACACTATCATCTCCAGACCTAGTGCTGTCCCTTGAAGGTATGTAACTTTGTCATCCACCTCCTCCCGTGGACTTCCCTGTCTATACTTAGCTACCTCATATACCGAACGGCCAGTCCTAGAGGCATTGAGAATTTCTTCTGAAGCAATAGCCAACTGCCTGGCTGCCAACTTAGTACCTAAATCTCTCCAGCTAAGTGTAGTCTCTTGCATAAGCAATTTACGCACAGAGGAATCCCTTAAACCATTAACAGCTAAAGCAACGGAGAAGCGTTGTCTCAACTCATCATTGTTGTGCCCAAAATCCATTTCCCTACTTAATTTCTCAACTCTGAGCAAATATTCCCTTTCATCTTCCCCACAAGCCTGTGACACTGTCACAAACCTCATTGTCTTAACATAGACACTTTCACTACGGTCGTAGTGGCCTTTTAATAAATCTATAGCCCTATCAAACCCACCATCAGTTTGGTCATTTAAATCAAATCCCAGTGACTGCAATACCCCTATACCATCAGTACCTATAGCACTTAACAAGGCTAGTAGTTTAGTTCTACCTCTAAACACATCTACAACAACCTCATCTCCATGAAATTCCACCTTTTCGGTACCCAAAGTTAAAGCTGCTACCTCAGCAGACACCTTATACTGAGTCAACCAATTGTTGAATTCCTCAGACACACTGCTACCTGCTAACCTTAGCTTCGGAAATGACGACAAGTCAAGTCTCCTATTCATCCCTGTTCTAATTAATTAACACAGTAAACACCCAACAGTATCTGTATGATTGTATCAATACAGTAGCACCTCTCCACCACAGCAATAGCCAATGCACAACACAACAATAGCAACAATAACAACTCACAATATCCCAAAAGATATCCACTGTTCCCTTATCCACCAATGCACAATTAAATGCACCACAATAATATTCCTCAATGTCACATAATAACTCCACTGTACCCTTATCCCGGTAAATAATCAACCACAACGCCACAAATAAATACTTAACACCACGTATAAACACTGTACCTTAATCCCGGTAAATAATTAACAACAACACCAAATCACCACTTCACCAAAAATAATTAACACTGCACCAATATCCCTTTAAACACCTTAACACCAAACACGGAGAGCTCACACAGCTCTGAAACACCCGACACCTCTAATCTAGACACACCTCTAACACCACGCACACCACGGAGGACCCACGCGGCCCTAGCACCTCCACACCTCTCTCATTTAGTGCCCACACGGCACCAAAAGCCACTCACACACCTCCCTTGCACCAATAAATAATTCCAATAACACACAAATAAAAATATCACCAAGTTCTATGCCGACTGCGCCATGTTAGATGAAGGGTATGAAGAGACACAAGGAAAACACGTCTACTCACCATCAACTAACAACTCAAGAAAAACTCCTCCAATTCAGCTCTTATCCAATTAGCCTAAGTTCCCGTAACCGTGTGTGTGTACCCGTATTCCTTGTTAAGCCAATGCCGATAGAACCTATGTTATAACCTTGAACTTCCTATAACACACAAACTCGTTATCCAACAGTAGAATCATAATTATAGATGATTATAATAAATAAAAAAAGATTACACTAATAACTATATAAAAAAATAGTTAGAATAATGATAACACGGGCATCAGAGGCTTGCCGAAAAAGAGAAGGAAGACGATGCGCCCGTTACTAAATGTGTTAGTAATAACCTAGCTTTTTCGCTCAGTTTCAATATATTGGGTTTGTGATATTGAACTTTTTGCAAGCAACCGGAAATTGCTACGAATAGTTTTTATCATAGACCTATAACCCCTATAGGTCTATGGTCTATAGGTCTATGGGTCTATAGGTCTATGGTTTTTATTACAGGACGCATCGTCTCTGTCATTTTTTTTGGCAAGCCCCGGAGTTCCGTGGATAACAACTGTAATAAATAATAATTGACAAAACTGTAAAAAAATATAAATCTTTGTTGCTGCAGGTAGATTTGATGCTGCTGTCTTTAAAATAGTCTAAAGTGTTTTTAGGGACATGTCATTATAGTATACAATTGACAGCATGGAAGCTATCAGGGAAAAACTGTCACAAGTCTGCATGAAGTAACTATGTTTTATACTACGAACAATGGTAACTTCTGGTTGGATGTAGAAAGTTCAAAGAGAGATAACTCTTAATGTCACAACCCCATTCACTACCAGTCATGAATGACGGATAAAAATGCCACTAAACAACATTTTTAGCAAAAATCTTGTGTGGCAAGAGAAGGTATTATCTTATTTTTTTCCGTAATTCAAAAATGTTTTGACAATCTGATGATTCGTATATGTACTTACAGTGCGGTGATTTAGGCTCAGGTACCCATTTATCATAGCCTGGGTTTCCTGTCGATATCTGATAATCTCCATATCTAAGGGCTGCCTGAACTGACGTATCAAACACATCGGATACAGTCTTACCTTTATGCGACTGCATGGGATCTATTACTAGCTTTCCATGATCACGACTTCAATAGCGCCATGCCGTAGCGTCACGGCTCATTGGTTTGAGTAGCGATAAACCATCACGCTTTTTCATGAGCCAGCAATACAGTTTACCCAAAGGTCATAAACCCTAATTAGCGAGTCAACGGCGACTTTGAGCTAATGAGTCAATGAGCGAAACTGTATCAAGGAAAATTGTTTCAACCAACAATTAGTTTTAAATGCTTTTCTTGTGTTTGTTTCATCTAATGCTACATACTCCACCGACAAAATTTTGAAGCAGCAGTGCTTAGCTCATGTGTAATTCATTAATTAAATTTAAAATAATTATTTATTTTTATGGTGGTCAATTGATTATTTTTTATTATTATTATTATTTAATTTTTATTATTATCAAGTTCTAAAATAGGGAAAAAAAACAAATAATATAAAATAAAACATATAAATTTATTTGTGATCACTTATTCTGCATCACTTTTAATTAATATAAGTGGTCTTGAAAGGCAACTGTCTCATATCACTGAAATTTCTGTCCAAATTATTTTATTATATTGACTGCAGTGATGCTGGAAATACAATACACGCATGTGCAAACCAGTAGCGCTACAACATTCCCTATTTCCATAACGCTTCAGTGGTCTGGCGCTATTATAAGTCGCTACTTAGTAGCGACTTTCAATAGCGCCACATAATCACGATTTCAGTAGCGATGTACCCATTTCCAAGAGGAGAAAACCCGTGGCACTACGGCGTCGCGTCATGGAAAGTCAGTAATTGTATAGAATCTCCTGCAACACAATATGGAGCTGTCTTACTGCTACATGAAGTAGACAACTCCTACAAAACGATGCTATCTATCAATGAAAGGAAAAGACAAGACTTACATTACGAGGACTTTTCTTATTATTGGTTATAGATTGCCACATGTCAAAGCCATCTGGTTGTGTACCATTTAGTGAAGCATCAGCTAGATTTATAAGTGTAGGGAACCAATCACTGACATGCATCAAGTGATGGCTGACTGTTCCTTTGTTCTTTAGAACAGCACCAGAGACAAAGCCTACTCCTCGTATGCCTGCACACACACCAGCTGGCTATGATATATTATATATAGATCTATATAATATGTATTAAGTATTCAATAATGAGAGATAAATAATCGTACCTGCTTCAAAATACGATCCTTTATTTCCACGAAATGGTGCATTGCTTCCACCAGCAAAGACCTCTCCACCATTGTCTGTAGTAAACACAATCAGTGTGTTATTCCACAGACCTGAAGACCTCAGTGTGTCTGTTATATTTGATATTCCTTCATCCATTGCTACATCAAAGACACAATACTAAATATAATCTGGCAGGTAGCCAAACAACCAAAACAAACAGATAAAATATGCTCGTTGTTACTACCTGCAGTCATTCCAGCAAATGTTCGTCTTTGAGGGTTTTTAATGAAAGAGAATTTATCAGTGTAGACACTGGGCACCTGTAAACAGTTGACAGCATGTAGTGCAATACATTCCTACCTCCTAAACACAAAGATCATTGGCTAACTCACCACCTAACCAACCTGCAAGGGGGCGTGGACACTTTGGTATGGGAGGTAAAGAAATAGAGGCTGGCTAGAGTTGTGGTTCTCTATAATAGACTGAGCTCTACGTGTGAAGACTGTCGTAGAATATTCTCCAAAGGAACCATTGTACGGTTTTACTCCATCTCGGAAATCGAGTCCATAGAAGCCATCAGCTGATCTACAACAACAACTATGTGTACTTAGTTGTAGTAAAACTTATACTTTTGGAGTTGTCTGATCATGTAGATGAGCTGCAGACAAAGGCAAGTCAGCTCATGGACAAAGTAGAAAATGATTGCTAATCATCACAAAGAGAGGCTGCCTCTGTTCACTTTGAACTCCTGTTATGTATAAGGTATGATAGAGATATCTATATGTCTATGGTTATTGGCAGCCTACCATTTCTATCATGTCTGTCTATGAATGAGCTGCACAAAAGGTGAGAAAAAAAGAGAAGACAAATACTCCAACCTACAGGCTGTGAGTAAAGTAATCTTCTGCCCCCAGCAGGTATCCAAAGAAAGAATCAAATCCTCTATTTGTTGGAGTTAGCTCCTCTCTGAAATGGCCCAAGTGCCACTTACCTAAGTGGTATACAAATAGTAACTTTTATAGAGCAATCAATCTATAGATCAAATAATCTATAGAACAAACTCTCAACAACGCAAACAATCCAATCGATAATTAACCTGTCATAGAGTTAACACTAATGGAGTCGACAATTTGTGAGGATGATTGTTTAACATTCATAAAACTACCAATCCATAGAGTTACCATTAATAGAAATACGATGAAGTTATTTCTATAAAGCTACCAGTTGACACAACAAATACTGAATCTGCTCACACTTTGACCTCACCAAATTCTTGGCACACTTCCATGTTTTGTAAGTCACAGACAGACGCTTGATAGTAATTTAGAGGAGTTTGCTATATGTGTGTACTGTAACATAGCAATTATATGTGTGTACTGTAAAATACCAACTATATGTGTGTACTATAACATACCAACTACATGTGTGTACTGTAACATACCAACTATATGCGCGTACTGTAACATACCAACTATATGTGTGTACTGTAACATACCAACTATATGTGTGTACTGTAACATACCAACTATATGTGTACTGTAACCCCTGTCCTTCAGTTTATCAGCCAAAGTTTTGTCTTTCAATGGCAGTCCGGTGGGAATGCATGGTAATACTACAAAGTGCTGTAAGCCAGTATGAATTTGATATCTCCCTAGTACGCACATCAAGTACAAAGTAAATACATCAGTTATACATTGTCTATCATACACTATGCATCAGGGGCGGCTATTATCTAAACTTCAACTCTCTAACAATTTAGAAAAACAGCCTAGCTCAGCAGGAAATTTGTTTGCTGGAGGGGTGATAAAATGTTAGAGTTAAACTTGAGGTTAGAGGATAGAACGTGGAAATGTTAGAGTTCAACATGAACAAAATCAAATCTTAAAGCCTAATAACAATATTTTTGTTGTTATCATCATAATAATATAAGTTCCAGAAGTAATTAATTATTATTTAACATCAAAACTATTAAAAAATATCTCTTTTAAAATATTGACAGCAATCAGATATGATTATTATAGCAGCAATAATAATCATAACGATGAAACTTATAAATTCAAAAGTTAATAAAAATAAAAACTACTACTAACAACAATTGATAATTATCATCATTCTAATTGAAAAATTAAGCTGTCAAAATAATGATCCATGATTTGTGAAAAAAATGTTGAATTAGTTGTTATTATATAATATTTACAATAATTAGCAACAATTTAATTCTTTATTTAACAATAATAATAAACAAATTACTGGTTAATCAATAATAATTATTATTATTATTTATTATCATTATTTCTCAATCAATTCAATAAGAAGAATAAGCAGTGCAAAATTAAGTTTTAATGGAAACCATATCTGGAAAAAAAAATCATCAATCACCAACTTTGTTAACCATATACAGCAACAATGCCATCAGGTATCGAACCAAAACCAACTTTGCAATAACCTAAATGCTGAATGACCATAGCTACTGCTAATAATAATTACATCCAGACAGGAAACACACGATTTTTACTTCGGTGTGAGCAAATAGACTTAATAACATAGAACTGTGAATTTGTCTAGAGTGTTATTGAAAAGTACATGGCATATATTTTAGTCTTTCATAGAAGTAAGCCATAGAGGTACAAAGACTGCTCCACAGGATTTGTCAACTCTAACATTTCCCTAAACCATTAAACACTCTTTAACATTAACTTCAGCTACCGAACACTCCAACAAATCATTTCTCGAACGTTAGAGTGTTCGAGGATATAATGGCCGATCCTGATATGCATGTTATATACACCAATTTTTTGACAATAAGTATAATAACAATGAACAAAATGTCTACCTGACAGCAGCTGACTTCTGGAAGGGGTACAGATTGGCTGTACATAATAATTCTCTAACTTGACTCCTTCAGCTGCGAGTTTATCTAATGTTGGTGTCTTCAGCTCACTTCCATGGTAACCAATGTCATTGTAGCCGTAGTCGTCAGCAACAATCAGCTAGAACAAAAGGTCACTGTTCCATCACCTCACCAAGACATGACAGCAAACAGTGAGATAAATCCCTTCTGGATATTAATGGGAATTAGTAGAAGACAATAAAATCACCAAGAGTAATAAACTGTTGGAATCAGTTGCTCACTCTAAGATAGACACAAACCAAATTAAAATTCCACCTGCAAAAAACCTTTCGAGATCAAAAATGAAAAGTACAAGTGGAAAGGAATTTAACTCGTCATGTTTTATGTGTTTACTGTTAAAGAGTTGTTTGCTGTTAAAGAGTTGTTTTTCAATTTTAAATCAATTAAGACTTGAAAGTAAGCAAATATTAGAGTGAAGGTTAAAAAAAAAACAAGATGAGACACCCAAAAATAAGAAAAATAAATCTAGAATGAGAGCTGGCATACTTGCCTTCAATGATTACTGACTAGTAATAATGTATAATTAGACATTTGATACAGGAAGTGTCTACTATTGTAATGGGAATAGATGAACCAACGTCAAATCTAAATATACTACTTCACAGAGTTGTAAGACATTTTAGATCTGTGAATGTTTTTCGTAGGAGAGGCCATGTTTATTTCAGGCATTCATTCCTGTCTGCATTCATTCCCGCTGACACTAATTACCGTTAAAGTTATTATTTCAACATTTGTTTTATTTCCAATAAATTTTTTACCACAGGGACGGAAACCAACAACAACCTTATCCTTTACAAGTTAAGATTCAACTTGATATTTCCATGAGATAAACTATTATATACAAATTAATAGTCAATAACTTGTGAAAATAACCGAAAGCCATCAATAGACACTATTCTCAAACAAACAGTCATTTATTCATCATGATAACCTTCAAGGTCATAAACAATAAAAAGGGTATGCGGCACAGCATACCCTCATCATTATAAGCTACCACAGTATGAAATAAGATAATAGTTTTCTGTGTAGCCAGCCAAGATTTAGCAGCCCTTCTACGGCTGAAGTGCTACTTTGGCTTCTGGAATGTTTTCAACTCCGGTGCACTTCACTTATCAAATGATTCTTCTGGACTGACCCGTCACCAAACTTTTAGCAGCACCAAATATGAATTAACCGCATTTGGAAAAGTTTTTCGGGAACCATGATACAAGCTTGGGGACATTTCATTAATCTGTGGGCAAAAACTAAAGTACCGAGGTGTAACCCTACAAGTGGATCTCCACTTTGACACTCACATTACTGAGAAACTAAACAAAGCTTTAATGTACTTGGATGTATAAAAAGCATCTTACATAATGCCACACCCAAAGCCAAACAGCTTGTCTATACTGCCCTGTGTTGCCCTATCCCGGAATACGCTGATACAGACCAGGTCACCTCTGACAAAAGCATGATACACAGAATTGAAATGTTAAAAAAAGAGATGGTTGGTTTATAGCAATCCTTGAAGGACAGGCTAGTGTGACTAATGCTTGCAACAAGCTCAACCTCCATACATTGGGAAGCGGGAGAATGAACAGTATTAAAATTTAATCGTTTTAAAAAACTTATCTGCTCAAAATGAACAGTATTGAAACTAATCATGTTAAAATTCTCATTTGCTAAAGACCGAAAAAATTTCATATGCATTTCTTTACAAAGAGCTTACAAGTGACCAAAAAACCTGACAGTCATAACAAGGGCTGCGACATGAAATGAGCCTATATCTATCTACGCTTGCTCTCGTCTACAATTTTACAACAGCTCTTTACTTACCAAAACTCATTGGAGAACTGCTTGTCTCAAATAGCACAACTGAATACCTGAAACCACTACTGTAACCTAATCTTTGCAACCACTATTATAAACAAAACCTGAGGAACTCTTTCTCTCAAAGCCTGCACCATCCATAGGGTTAATCATAAGTGTACTCATAACTTTTTGAGATAAAAATTGGGCATCTAGCTGTCACCGCATGCTCGCTGTTCCAGAAAGGTTTGTTCTTCAGATTTGTAGAATACAAAAAATCATAAAAATAATTTAATTTTATGATTATCATCATTACTATTATTATAACTTACTGCTACAACTACTAACCACAAATTAATGAATAAAAATATTTTGAACTCTAACAACAATTACTAAATTAACATATAAAGAACTATTATTATTCTTATAGTATAAATAATAATAATTATGATTAAAAAAATTTCAAATTATCATTTTTATTTTTAACTAGTTATTATACTATCAATAGTTAATTATTATTAACTATTACTACTTTTTAATAATAATATTAATAGTAAATTAAATTAATAATAAATAATAATAATTATATAATGCAGTGTCCCCTCTGGTGTACCCCAGGGCTCAGTCGTATGACCCTCAATTGTCTTGATTTATATGAATGATCTGCCCAAATCAGTTAAATCAGAAGTCAGACTATTTGCTGATGATACCGTTGTGTACACAACCACGGACAAAAGAGATCAACTGCAAGACGATCTGAGAACGCTCGAAGACTGGGAGTCCCTCTGGCATATGCAGTTCAACCGCAGTAAATGCGAACTCATCACTTTTAGCAGGAAGAGGAGCAACAAATCAAACAAAGCATACTCCCTTCATGACACAACAATCCCGAAAACCGACACAATCAAATATCTCAGAGTGAAGATAGAGAGTACCCTCCGCTCCGATGGAACACAAACACCAGCTACATAACAGGAAAGGCTTCTGGTAAGGTAGGTTTCATACACAGAACCATACCATCATCTCTAAACAGACTCTGAGACAAAGCCTACTGTTCCCTAGTTAGACCAATCATGGAATACTCGTCCACGGTGTGAGACCCCTCGCTGACAACCACCCAAGCCAAACAACTGGAGTCAGTGCAGCGTAAAGCTGCTCGAATGGTGCACAACATACCAAGAACAGACCGTACCACCAGTTCCACTGCCCTTATATCAGAACTAGGGTGGGAGCATCTCCAGGAAGGAAGAGAGAGAAGAAGACTGGGTTTCTTCAGGGTGATGCACTTCGGGGAAATCGCGACCAGTGTTGAGGACTTCCTTGACAGGCACATCCCAAGTTTGGGCTACTCAAGACGCCATGACCAGCAGTACACCATCCCCCACTGCAACTCGAAATCACACCAAAAGAGCCTCTGCGTTGCTACAGCCAAAGTATGGAATTCCTTGCCCCCCAGTAGCTCCCTGCTACATGGTCCCCCGGTGGCTGGCTAGGTCCAATGACTGGCAATCCCCTGATTTCCCTTTGTAGATAGTGCAAAACCGTTGCGGTCGCTGTGTAATATGAACAAAAGCATTGTTGAAAAAAATCATGTTTTTTTTCATATCTTTCAAACTAAAGCTCACAGAGACACAAATCCAATTGCTATAGCTAGAGAAGCCTACTGTGCATAGATGTGACTATGAAAATTTTCCTCATTCCAGTCATAGACTTGGGAAAATGCCTTTAAATTTTTGACTTATCTAAAATCTACCAGGTCCCTGAAGGGCATCGACATATTGTTATAGGACTATAAAATAGACTGAGGAGTTAGGATTTGAATGGTGAATTATTATTGGAGTGTGTTCAATGTATTTTGATAATAAATTAGCCTAACCACAACCATTGCGAACGCATCGCGGGCTTATCATGTGCGCCGCGTGTTTTAAGTAAATAATGGGTTTACAGGAAACGCTACGGTTAATGATGGTTAAAAGTCGTTAGTATCGCGGCTATTTATTTGTCATCATTAGCATTTTAATTTATTCTGGTTCATAATTAATTTAATATTATATCTGTTAATCCAGAAAAAAACATCATTGAATGATAACAGCTAGTGGTAATAAATATGATATAGCAAAATGCAAGGTCATCAATAACCATTAGTTTTAATAATTATTTATTAATTAATTATTGAAATTTTATATTAAATTAATTTATTATTATTTATGATTATTATTAAATTAATTACAAGATTTCTGATGATGGCACCTGTCTATATCAACTGAGATACAGAACTTGTTGTTTTTTGTGTAGTCCAGCTACTTTTACAAAATAATGTTATACAGCCAATGCAAAGCATTTATAATTGTTACATATTGTTGTGAACAGAATTAGACAAAAGAATAATTATCAAATTATCATATTGGAGTTGTCTGCTTTTATCTAACCAAATTGCTTTGAGAACATAACTCCAACAATTCCTCCCAGTTTAAAGAATAGTAATCGATTTTTATACAGTCAGTCTACGCATAGCTATTGAACAGACAACATCTTACTCAAAACACTCTTTTCTATATATCTTGGCATTATTGAATCTGCTAGCATGTAATTCATATAGATATTCTACAGCACTGCCTGCTCCTATAGCCATCAAGGAGTCGGTGTACATACAAGAGTGGGAGATAGAGACAACGGTGTCTACAGACACACGAACTCAAGTATAGAATAACCTACCTTTGGTGTTGTCGCTTGTACCTACAGGGGCTGATACCTACCTGCAGATGTACGACTACATAGACACTTAACCAGAGACTAACATTACTCACGGCTAGACTAGACCGGAACCTAACTCTATTCGACATTCCGTAGACGTTGATCTGAGGGAATACCGCTCACAATAGGTGCACAAGGTGAGACATTAATTCCCCACATTTCCGTTCAGATCAATAATATACCACAGTGAGCCATGTATGATTGGTAACAAACAGGAATTGTATTAAAAATAATTAAAAAAAATTATAATAATAATATATATAATAATACAGTATTATTATATATATTATTATTATAATTCTTTTTAATTATTTTTAATACAATTCCTGTTTGTTACCAATAATACATGGCTCACTGTGACATATACATTGTATAATTATTGAGGCGTACGCATGATATCTATATATAACATGCGTCGCTTCATGCGTGCGTCAACAACATTAATTGCCTGGCAAAAAGACATTTACCATGCATTTTTTTTTTTACTTAAAAGTACATTTGGTAAAACTTGTTTTAACAGTTAACTATTGAGGTGACAATAGCATATTTGGTCTCATTGTATCAACAACATATTTTTCTACCCACTGAAACTATTTAAACAATTTTCAGAACAATTCAATTTGACAAAACTTTTTCAACTATCTACCCTTTGACTACACTGAACCGATTACCGAAAGACGGCTTGCCTTATTGCCGGGACCTTCAGCATTGAAGTTGGCGATCATCCTAGAAGTACGAAGAAGTAAGTAATAAATAATAATTAATAATATTAAATATTATTAATTAATCAATAATAATATATAGCAAGGACAAAAAGTATCGTATTGTACCACGTGACCGGTCAAATTCCTCAGTATATGAAAATGTCCAACGCATGGTTGACCAACCCTTTTCAGGAAAATTTGAATATTTTTTGAACTAAGGCTCCTATTACAAAAGTAAGGTCATCACCAGGTAGCAAATCATATTTCGGTAAATTTGGCCAATAGGAAAACATCCAAGTTTCACTGTGAATGTCGCTATTTGAGCTCAAACTTCTAAAACTTCATCAAAAATCTGTCAAATCCTGAAATGCCATCCTGCAATATAAATGTCATTAAGTTATTCAAAAATATGTTTTCTATGCGTTGGTATATTATTTTTGGTAATTGGTTAACTGGTGGTTACATTCTGACAGTTTTTTTCAGAAAACAACCAAAAATTTATTTTCGATCGTCAATAGGCTACAGCGTGATATTCTGTACCACAATGTAGTAACACAGTGTGGGCGGCGGAACTCCCCCTCTGATGATTATATAAAATAAGAAACTCTGGCTACGTTATTACGATAGTTGCTGGGTTCATGGCTGATCGACTAACTCTGAGCATCTACTTCTTATGTGTTTTTTCATTTGTAGTTTATAATAAAATCAGTTTGGTTAATTACACTTTTTCTAACCATATTTGAATTTGATTATTATTATTTATTATTATTATAGTAATCAATATCA
Source organism: Cryptosula pallasiana (assembly GCA_945261195.1). Taxonomy (NCBI): domain Eukaryota; kingdom Metazoa; phylum Bryozoa; class Gymnolaemata; order Cheilostomatida; family Cryptosulidae; genus Cryptosula; species Cryptosula pallasiana. The sequence goes on along the minus strand of OX183130.1, from coordinate 13,182,768 downwards.
AGTATTTTTTTTATTTTAAACAATATCATTGATTTATTCAAAAGTCACCATTGTTTTTCTTCATTTTCTTTCTTCTTGTCTTATCCGTGCATAATAATAATTTTAGTCAGAGAAATGTGAAACAAAAAACTAGCTAATAAATAGTGATAGTAGTTGACAGTCTGCTTATAACAATTATTTGTGCATTATTATTATTACCGTTAGTAGATTGTTGTAATATATATATAATAATAAGCGCTTATATATATCTATATAGGATACAGCGAACCGTGCTACGCGTAAACGAACATTGTTGTGGTTTGCGGTCGAGACAGGAATGCAATATTTTTTTAGCTAAGAGTACATTTTTTTAAAAAATAATTAAAAATTCCATAAATACTAGCTATGGCAACAAACTTGGTATCAATAGAATCACCCAAAAATCCTTTTTAATTTGATACTACTTTCAATAGTGTAAAAAATTTTTGAGTGTTTTTTTTGCTCTTGCTATAATATAAAAGAAGAAGTTTATTATTATTATTATATTATTTAATAATAACAATATAATAATAATAATAAACTTCTTCTTTTATATTATTATTTATTAATTAATAATATTATTAATTATTATTATTTATTACTTACTTATTACTACTACTTTAAGTAGTAGTAATAAGTAAGTAATAAATAATAATAATAAGTAAGTAGTACTTACTTATTATTATTATAATAATAATTATTATTATTATAATAATAAATAAATACACACAAAACCACTTACTACAATGTTGGGAGGCTGCTCAGAAAGTGCTACCCATGCAGTTATCCCTATAATTGTAGCAAAAAGGAAGACACGCAACATATTAGTTATAATTAAGCCCAAAACTTTCCTATTCTTTTAAGCAGCATGAGAAAACCAGAATTTTTTCATTGTATTGCTACCTCATCATTCGGAAAATCCTTAAATGCAGCACCGTATAGGGCGATTTGCAAAAGAGCTTTTCATTGGTCTAAAACATTTCTAGAAATATCATTGGCTCAAAATAATGAAAAATACCTAGTGGCACTTCACTGGTTGACAACACCATATCTCATAATAGCCAATAACAACAAAATTATTCATAGAACACTGCACTTGACTTATAAAACTGAAAATTTAAGAATTCTGGAAAAGTGAAGACTATGTTGCTGTTTAAAGATAGTTATGAGCCAATTTCACTCTAATTTTAAAATATTTTATAAGAATGCAAATGAAACAACTGGCTAATCACGAACACCTAATTTTACCCAATCATGTGACATTACACAAAAATCGCCGTATACGGTGCTGCATTTAAGGATTTTCCATCATTCGATTACAGCCTAGCCTAAATTCAGCAAATGGATAAGCATATGATACGTGGACGGCCCATTGTTACCTTCAAAAGTTCTATATCATATTAAACTTCATCTACGGTCAAGGAAGTAATTGCAATTCTCAAGTTCATAGAACTATAGGGGAGATAATTCTATGGTGAAGTCAACAATAATTTGGAGTAGTCCTCTTTTAAGAAAAAAATCTACAAGTCTGGTAAACCACCCAAGCAGTAAATTGATAGCACTGGATGTATTTTTGTGCAAATGGCCATATCCATATATACATAGGTGAAATATCAGGAGATATGACAGGTATGTGTAGACCTGCGCACGACTAGCAAGAGCTGCTCACAGCTTCAACGAAGTTCATCTTGGAGTTGTATCCTTTTTTGTAGAACAACCGCTTGAACTAGTGACCCTGTAGGGCATAGACCTATAACCCCCCCTATAGATCTATTCTGTAGGGTCACTAGCTCGAACTAGTCAGCAACATTCGCAGTGCGAAATCAACGATTATATATACTATATATAATCGTTGGCGAAATATTAAAAAAAATTCATGCAAGAAGTTTACTTGCTCGTTTGTAAAAGAGGATCGTATTTTGCGACTTTTCCGGAATGTAACCAATAGTGACGACCATAGAAATATAGTACCCTACCTCTATTATACTATGGTGATGACCTAAGTGATATAATCACTTATGATTATTTCACTTGAGTGATGACTGGTGATATGTAACTCAGTTGCCCAAGCCTATGGAACGAACACGCAAATTTTAGTTATCCTTGGTGATGAGCAATTGACAGTTTGGTCGACATAGATAGTACTTGTTGTTGTTTATTATTATTATTATTATTATTATAATAATTATTATTGCAGTTGCACTAAATAATTAACTAATTATAATTATTATTTAGATAATTATTTAAAAAAAAGACAGTCGCAATTGAGCTTGTTTTCAGTACTCGCTACTGCATGCATTGACAGCTTATATATATATATATAGCTTAAAATGAGAGTACAATAGTAGTAGTTAGTTAGAACAACATTTTAGCAGTAATAATAATAATAATAATAATAATAATAATAATAATAATAATAATAATAATACTCATAATTATAATAAGATTCATCATCATCATGACCAGAAATGAGCCATTATAATTATAATAATAACTTTAAGCATGATAAAATACAATGTTAGTTATTATTACTTATTATATGATATTTAATTGTATTATTATAAATTATTAAATACATTCCAGTTTTATAACAACGAAAAAGGAGGAAAGTTCTGAGCCTAGTATAATAAAAAGTGTTTAATATTGTAAGTACTATTGTTGTGATATGATGATTGTTATGATCAATGCAGTTGTTGATGTTGTGGTTATAATCATAACAGCATTATTATTGTTGATCTGTGCGGAATCGTGGGATATTATCGTCTCATCTTGTGCACTTAATGTGAGTGATATTCCCTCAGATCAACATCTACGGTATGTCGTATAAAATTAGGTTTCGGTCTAGCCTTGAATATTGTTAGTCTCTGGTTGAGTGTCTGTGAAGGTAGGTTATTCTATACATGAGTTCGTGTGTCTGTAGACACCGTTGTCTCTATCTCCCATTCTTGTATGCACTGTACAGGAAGAACTGCAAACCCTAGTGTAACAAGTATCGGTGTACTTGTAATGCAGTTACTAAGGAAACGCTCAGACTATTGTATTTAACCACTAACTTTTGTTTGTACATTGCTATTTACTCAAGATTATTACATTGGTATGTACTCGAGATTATACTGTAAACAAAGAGATGTTATGTAACAATTCATATAAATAGAGCAGAGAGCCTTTAGCTCAGGCAGTGTTATAACCTGCTGACTCTATAAAATCTTATACATTCACTGAAGTTCATACGTGATTTCTCACGCACACACACACACACACAATAACTACAAGCTCTACTACTCAGGAGGACAATAGCTATTTGACCTACTGTTCGAAATAGGTTTGCATTAACCAAACGGGTAGCCTACGATACACAAACTTGCTATCCTGGTCTACTGTCAGCCTAACCATGCTGATAGATAAGTGGTGATTCAGCTAGACTGTCAGCAAGCCTGTATGGCAAAATAGACAGCTCTGTCCGCACTAGCCTACGAGGTAGTGCAGGTAGCTACCAAAGAGACTGACAACAGTCCTAGTAAAATCCTACACAGTACACGGACTCTTTGATGGCTCTAGCAGCAGGTAGTGCTGTAGAATATCTGTATGATTTACATGCTAGCAGATTCAATAATACTAAGGTATATAGAAATGGGTGTTTTGAGTGAGATTTTGTCTGTTCAATAGCTATGCATAGACTGACTATAAAAATGTATTACTATTTTTTAAAATGGGAAGAATTGTTGGAGTTATGTTCTCAAGATAACTTATATAGCATAAAGCAGACAACTCCAACATAATAGTTTGATATTTTATTCCTTGGTCTAAATTTGTTCATAACATTGTAAATGAATGTGACTACAATTTTAATAAATTAATAGACGACAGTTACTGCTATTATTGTTATTCTTCTAGTAATAATAATTATTATTATAATTGCGTAAAGTAAGTTGTTACTAATAATTTTTACTAATTTTTTTTGGATATGCATTGAATAATTGAATAAATTGATATACACCCAATGTAGGTTAACTTAGCAAGAGTCTATAGGTTTACTGGTTGCTGTATTACATTACTAACGTGCTGACAGTTCGACACTCAAGGCTCAACTGGCTCATCAATATAACCACATGAAAGCATTATAGTGATTATGATGAAACAATGATGCAATGCAAACAGTCGGACAATTCGATGACATCAGCAACGAACACTATATGAAAAGTTATGATACTGTGAACACATGATGTGTTAATTAAAGTAAAAACGTAACAAAAAGTTAAAACTGAACTATTGTAGCAGATTTTTATGTCCGCTACCTTCTGCTAGGGGGTTGTGCTGGTAGACGCTCAGTCTGTGCAGCCACAACTATACCGTTAGCCACTTCAGGCCTGACAATCAACAGTCTACCTCAACTCAGAGGTGACCCCGTGCTGGGATGGCACAATCAAGGTGTTGTAAAGTGAGCAATTGACTTTGACAACTGTAACGAGCCCTCGGCTCAAACATACACTCTCGGTGCTTTCAAGTAGTGTATACATAAATACAACCTTTATTCATATCAGAACATAAGGTGGAACAACAATGACAAGAGAACACACTCATGCCATATCAGGTAATGCAATGCAAAGAGTATGACAGAGTCTCTGCATTTTATAGGCAGAGTTACAGGAAGCATCAATGGAAAGTTTCCAGCATGGCAAGAAGTAATATGATATATAGTAGGCAGTATTGTCCAATAAGATAACTAAGTTAAAGTGAACTGCCACCCAGAAGTAAGGGGCGGAGTCCGTGGTAAGCTTGGCCAGTGATAGGTGAATATATTCCCTGAAAGTTCTTTAGTCTTTATCAGCATTTGGTCTATGTTTCTCTACATCTAAGGGTAGTCAGCTTCGGGAGGCGGTACCTGGAGGCACTGGAGCTAGGTTTCATCTCTCAGGCTATGGCAACCGTCTTGTTACCGACCCGGGATAGCTACCCAGGGTCGGGAAAAGTAAATACCCAGGGTTGGGGTAGTAATACCCAGTGCCGGTATGATTAATTAATATCAATAATCACTCAACAGAGCAATATAATCGCTACAACAGATTCCGGTCTTTGTCTGTTGTGTTCATTGGAGGCATGCCTGTGGTAGCCGCCATCAGGGGGACCTCTGTGCAGTAGTGGTCACTGTATGTAGCCAGTAAAATCCACTACACTATAATGAAATATAATATGTAATGCAACTCTACATCCAAGATATTAAAGTGAAACAATCAGATCAATATATAATTTACCATTAAAAAGCTCTATTCTGATTCTAATGATGTTGTCAGTTTGGAGCATTGATGATACTATAAGGATTTATTTCGCATTTTATATGGGGCTCATGTGTCCTCATTACACTTTTAGCCAAAGCTAACAGTACATGGCATGAATAGGTAAATTACAGTACATCCAGCCTACACAGTCAACAACGAGCATCCCCGTGATAAGACTGGGTTATAAATAAATTATCTCTCGGTCCCCTCAGAAGGCTATCATCAGCAGATTCTGTTTATAGGCCGTAATTATTATGACATGACATGCTTGGTTTCTTCACCAGTTTTATATTTGGTTCTAAGTTAGACAAAAATCTTTTACTTGCAGCAGAGACATGTTAAAATTTAAAAAAATTGACTGAGAGTACCTAAAAAACATCTTAAGCAATGTGTATTAAGGTTTTTTGTTGAGTTGCCACATATGAAGTTTGGCATTTGCGGAAAAGCTTCTTTTTAACTTACTTACATGTTAGTTGATACAATTACAAGTTTTTTCAATTACAAGTTTTGCAATATTTTTGTTAGAAATGGATGTCTGCCAGTTTCAGTCTAAAATTTTGCAATAAAAGTTTTTAGTGCTAAACCCTAAAACCTAGAGAGGGGTTATAGTTAGTTTGCCAGTCGGCATTGAAATGTAGGAGCCCCTTATTGTAGGACATGATCAGCAATAAATGTAGTTTCAACCTAAGCTTTTATTGGCAGCCTGTTAGATGAATTGTGTTTTGATTCATTGATGATACGGTGACATCCAATGATTACAGCAAACATTTACCCACAAATAGCTGATGTTTTGCTATAGACAAGACAAGTGTGGCCCAACAGTTGAATGGTGCTTTTGTCACCTGCAGCAAATGACCAAAAAATATAGAAATGCCTTTAATTTGTTTAATTTAATTTCTTCAAATTACTGTTTTTTTTTTCAAATATCAATAAATTGTTTCATACTGTGTTACATATTATGCAAAAACATTTAAACATCGGCGTTAAAAATGCCGGCTTCAGTTTTTCATCATGGGACTATCACAATGTCTCCTTAGCAAAGTTAAGTATTTTCTTATTTGTATTTCGAAAGCATATAAGTAAGAACCATTTGCGTTCAAAACGGTGAGCATTTGTTCATTATGACATGCATGTAGTGTTTTTCTACTTCTGTAAACAAATTGTTGTTCATACTGATATTTTTGGCCTGCATGAAAGGCTAAAACTCAAGCACAACATTCCTTGCTATTCCATAAAATTAGAATATGCCGTTATTTTTAAAACCAGTTTTTGTGATGTAGCTCAAAACAAATGTTGACTACGTAGATAAACAATTGAAATATTAGTTTTCATCACAGAGTCGACATTCATTCATTCCTGGTCTGCCAACGCTCATTTTAAGAGTTGCTACAATATCTCTGGCTATTGTTTCATTTTTACACAAATAAATATAAGTAGCAAGAGCACCATGCATTTCTCAAATTTTCATACATAAACCTTTTTATTGTAATGAAAGCATGCCATCAATGCAATAGTATTCATTTACTGCTACCTAACATGTGTTGTTTTGGAAATTGGAACGAACGTAGACAGGAATGAACATCGACAGGAATGAAAGTCAGACACAGTTGGAATGAACGTAGACACATTCTGAAATGAATGTCAACATACCTGGAACGAATGTCGACTATGCAACAAACCAGAGAATTTTGACTTCCATTCTTGGATGCGTCTACGTTCGTTCTCGGCGATATATAACACATCATTTTGACTTTATTTCCAGGAGTTGTCTACTTTGGGAAAAAATGATAATTTATTTTACTCCTGGAACGAATGTTGAAACGAAATTTTGAAAGTTGCCAGGAATGAATGTCGACACTTCCTAGAATGAACGTCGAGTTTTTTTCTTTCGAACATAGTTGACTTTCATTCCAGGTCTGTCGACAGTCATTCCAGGATGTGTCTACGTTCATTCCAGCTATATCTGCATTCATTCCTGTCGATGTTCATTCCTGTCTACGTTCGTTCCAAATTCCGTTATTTTCTGTTTTAATCTGCACTGAAGAAAAAGCCAAGGTTTGAGCACAACCAGTCAAAGGCTGACTAGTTCAGAATCTAATAACCTACACAACAAGTGAGAAAAGGAAATGCTAGCTTGGCTTTGGCTACTCACTAAATGGCCATATAGCTGCCAACTACTGTAGCTTTACAATAAAACCGTAGTCATTGAAGATGGTTGCAGTTTAAATGGGAGCAGAAAACTGACACCTTGATACAACATTTTCAAGTAGCTCTTTAAGTCAGTGAGCTAATAGAAAACTTCAACTATATACACCATTAGAATCACTGTGAAAAAACCTATTTACATATATTTTATACATTGATGTGATTGTTTCGCTTTAAATAAATTTAAAGCAGCATTTAGAATAAATTATGGTAGTAATTCACTTCCCTCAATCATGTCCTCACAGACAGATATTTTTCTTTTCAATCTGCTGCAGTGGCACTACACTTTGTGGCAGGTTTCTTCAATTTTTACTCTTTACTATGGTCGCTCATGTCGTTAGACACTTCCGCTTTCAATGCATATGAACTTCTTTAAAATAGTATGACGGTTTGCAAAGTGTCTTTTACATTGAAAATAATTGGGTAATTGTTGTAAAATTGTCTAAGAAACTTTATATCTAGAAACGGGCTTGTTGATTGTAATAAGTAAACTACTAGAGAGTGTACCCAGGTTGTAACAGCTGACAACAAACGAACATTTCTCACTATTAGCAACTCCTCAACGTAGGGTAGCAGCTGTGCAGAGCTTTACTGGGTTTAGCAGAATCAACTCTTGACTAGAGAGCACCACTTCAAGTACTGTCGAGTATCTATCGACTGAATGTGTACCGAGTACACAGGGTTCTGCCGTATCCGGGAGAACTCAAGCAATGTAGCAAGGCGACCTGCCAAACTAAATACAAATAGTTTCCATTATCAATGTCTTTATTATAGTAAAGATACTCCCCGTGTATTTGTACAAGCAATCCTTCTAGCACAAACACACACCCGATACTTTAGGTACAAACAAGGCTGACAGAGCATTGCGTTATGTGCAAGAGCATTTCTGGGCTAATGTCAGCACAGTCATAGAAAAATACATGCAAATAGGGTAGTTCAAAATGAATACATGTGATTGGCTGCTAACAATCAGCCCATACTGATACAAAAATATATTACACATACGAAACACTCTAGCACATTGGTGAATAAGCACAGACAAGCTGTCACACTGGTAAATGACCCAATCAAGCTGGCCCAACAGTAACTGGCTAAGCGCCACTTTTTGAATTGTTTATACAGCCACTAGTAAGAGGGAACTCCCTTGTCTCATCTTCTCCACAGCTCCCCTGCTGTAGTCAGTAGCGCTATCAACAGGGCTTGCCCAGACAAGCCTTCTAGTGCATTCATGATTGATTTTGCATGCAGTTAAAGAATGCATCGAGTTGGATTGATGCTAACAGCAACAAGTATCACTTACATGCTACCAGCACAGTGACCACACTATGTAAAATCCATTACTGTATGAACTATTTACAAACCATGTGAACTGTTTTGAAATAGTTGCAAAGGTTTGCAAGGCGCATGGCTTTCTAATCAAAATTGATCACCATCGTTTTCTATATAGCCTCTATGAAACTTTACTAACATAGACGTAGATCAATAAAAGTGGAGCAAATTAATTGTATAAACGTTTGTTGAACGTAATCTCTAAATTTACTTTTTCGCTGACATAATTATGTTGTATTGTATCTATTATTTAAAATAAAATAAAACCACTGATATTCATTAAATAAAAACAGTTTTTCATTTACTCAAACAAAATTTGGTTGTTTGGTGTTTAGTAAAAACATCATCAATCATAAATGAACTAGAGATTTATGATCAATAGAGTGAACCAGCAAATCGGCTTGTATAAGCGTTCAGAAGGTTTATAAAAATCTGCACTCCTTCAAAAGTGTTCAAACGGTTTGGAAGCGTTCATACATTTTAAAATGCAAGAGGCAAAGCGTTCTGAGCCACCATACTGGACAATGTGTTTATAAATAAGTTTCATCGACAGTTGCCCATACAGCTGGGAAGTATTCTGAGTTGGCAAATAAGTTTCTAGTAACTTTTTTAATTTTAAAAGGCACTGTGATCGATGATTTGCTGTTGAATTTCTAGTTGCTTCTGTTTCATGAATTCCTCGGTTGTGGGCAACTGTAAGCACAATCTCTCTATCTGTCAGTCTGAGATACATGTGTTGCTACATTATTGTGAGGCTGGAGTACAGAAATTGAATTAAAGGCATTAATATCAGCACGAACCAAACGGATGAAACTTCAGTCATACCTCAAAGCATAATGATTTTAATCAAATGTTACTACAGCTGATCATTTAATAATAAGGTTAGTGATGATTAATGGTGGTAATGACCCAAAAGCTTTTTGATGTCATTGTATGATACTATATTACCATTAGCAACAAATCAATAATACCATGTTGAACTAAGTGATACTGTGAATAAATTTACCATTAACCATAGGTACATTGTATATAAATAGAAACGAAGCCCTAACTGTTACTAGTAATAATAATGCAATGGTTGATCGTCATTTACCCTGGTATTAACCGTAATCTCATTATACATTAGAGCACTCAGAGATATAAAAACCTGCACCGTATCTGCATTGCTTGTAGTAAATTTATTAAAATCATGGTGTGTTTATTATGTAAAAAAGTCTCCAATCAATAACAGCAATAAAAATAGTCTGTGCAATGAGAAGTAATTATAGTACTAATAAAATATCATAATCTAATACAAATGTTCTACAAGTTTCAGTATAAGAGATGGCTGCTATAGGAATTTGCATTAATGCGCCTGTTCTGACACTATATGGTATGGATTTGTTTGTTATCATCAATGCTGAAAATTTGTTGCTCACAGCGACATGATGCATCATTCTGAATGTAACTTCAGCTCAGAGGTCTTTGTAAGTTGGCCCAACAAGAATGTACCTACTGAAGAAAAAAAAAACAATTTCTACTTTACTTCCAAGGAGATGTAACAAGTCACGGATGCATTAATGTACAGTCGCTATACAAAGAGAAGTCACCAAAGCAGTGGCCATGTGAGCTCAGATCACAAAGTCACTCCTGCCGACATGCACAGCTGCCTTCCACTAGGCAAAAATGTTGCCAGCCATCTCCATCAGAGCAAAGTAAGGGCCGTCCCATGTGCGTTCAGCCAAGTAAGGCAAACCCTGCGCTCTCCATTTCTTCTGCCATTACTTCCACGATTAATCCAGCTGATAACTAGGCGGTTCTAGATGACACCTGCGACTTCGGCTTCTGAGGAGTCCCCTCATAACACCCTCAACCCTCTTCAGTGCCACCAATAGTGATCAAAAAGTTGTTTTTTTCCTTAGCATTGACTGTGGTGTAGATTTACTTCAGTAATAGTGGCTACTTATTATTATTGTTGAGGTACAGAACTGGTTTTGTTGTGGGAGTTTTGTTTTCAGACTGATCGATTTTATTTATTCTTTCGCGCTTGAGCAACCGTAAAAACTGTAGTCAGACAAAGCGTCAGAAAACAGTAGTATTGTAGTGGATTTTGGGGGCCCGGTCAAACATCCACCAACAACACCTCACTCTAGAGGTCACCTTCCAAAATACTTCCAACGGAGCAGTATGCCATCTCCACAACTGTAATCAGAGCCCATTGTTTCAATGAGTAAACCATATTATATTATACGACAACAACCCAGTGTGGTATAATAACTGCAATGTATCTTGATGCTTAGAACAGTATCAAGCAGAATACCAATACAAGGATAAGTTAGAAAGCTCTGCCTTTTATAGGCAGGGTAGCAGAAAACATGTGTCCAAATAAGGGGGCAACAAATCACCAGTAGCAGGAAGTCATTATACGAATGAAAAGACAAGATATAAATAGCACGGTATGATATTGGCTAGAATAAGATTAAACATATAAGGCGCCCAGAAGTAAGGGGCGGAGCTTCATAGTCAGTAGTGCTGAGTCAGGATGGTGCAATAGGTAGCACAGGTTCCTAGCTGTTATGGCTTGTGTTCCCTATCTTTCCTCTTTCCGGTGGTAGCGAGGCAGCAAACTTGAGCTTTTGCATCTTTTAGTATTACTTTAGGTCCACAGGCTATAGCCCTTCTCTTCTCCCCGACCCGTTATAGGGCCGGTAGTGCATGCTGCAGGGCCGGTAGTGCATGCTGCAGGGCCGGTAGTGACTGCTGCCGGGCCGGCAGTGGTGGCTGCAGGGCCGGTAGTGATTCTGCAGGGCAGGTAGTAATTCTACCGCCTCTCTCACTTGGGTTTCTGGCTGTGCCAGACTCAATCTAGACGTGCCTGACACTCAGCAGTTGTCAGGGGCACCTTGCACAGTCGTAGTGGCTATGAAAATCCACCACGTTATGAGGAGTTGTAATAAAACGATATAAAGGTTTCGGTGAAGCAATAATATGTGATGTTATAAAACAGATTGTGAAGCAATACGAAATGAGGGCATGTAATGACTGAGTAATACAGTTAGTAATATTAAAGAAACATACCTCGTGCTCTCACAGTGCAACCAGAACTATGTTTTATAACTTTGGTTCGAGTCAAAATTTCGTACATATAGTTTCAAGTGACAGTAGTGATGCCTTCTAAATAGAACATGGTCTGTTTATTGAATGATGTTAAATCTTCTCTATACTTTTTGGCAATCTTGCAGTTGAGATTTGTTATTCCATTACAAAATTTTTGTTGAACTATTAAAAATGGTTTGCAGATGCTAAAATTGGTAAGCATCACTGAAGCATGGCTATTATTTTATTGTGCAAGTTACACATAACACTGGGTGATTCTGGTGCGTTTGAGTCATGGTACGCCTAATTAATCATCGTATTACCTATGCAATCGTCAGCCCACACAAACAGCAGCGCATATCCCGATCAGCTGACCACAATGTTGCAAAACTGGCTGATTCTGATTTGTAACAACACTATGAATAGGCCAAACAGAACATAATTAAAAAGCAATGTAATTGTGTTCACGGTTTATAAATTATTGTAAGCGACTTTATACATTTAAATTACAAGTTTTAATACTGTAAAGCCAATGTGCATGGTAAAGTGAAACATAATGGCTCAGAACGTTTTTGTTTTGCGTTTTAGTGCGTCTAAATGCTCTCCTAACCATCTGAATGCTTTTGAAATAGTCTAAAGTTTCGCCAATCTTCTGAATGCTTTGTGAAATCGTTCTTACGATTTTAAAATCCTTACCGATTTGTTGGTTTGATTTATTTATCTTACATCTCCAGTCCATTTATGATTGGTAATGTTCTTACCAAACACCAAGCAATTTAATTCTCTACGAGCAAATGAAAATGATTTTTTTTATTAAATATTTTTTGTTTTATACTATTTCTAATAATATAAGCTACTTGATTATGTTGGTAAAATACTAATTTAAGAGCTTGTATTCAACAATCGTTTATACAGATAATTGATTTTCTCCATGTCTAAATTGATCTATGTCTATGTTGATAAATTTGCATAGAAGCTATAAAAACAATGATGGCGATCGACTTTAGTTTAAAGCCATGTTCTTTGTGAGCCTTACAAACTATTTCAAAATAGTTTAGATTATTTTCAAACATAAATGACATGCATATTTCTTATAAAGTTCACTTGTTGAACTTTAAGGCTTTAGCTGTACAAGAAGGTTGGATTTAACATAAAGTTCACTGGTTCTGGTGGTACTTATAATTTATTCATAGGAAACAGTGAAACCTGTATGAGGTTACAGAAACATTATTATAGTGACACGCAATCCTAATGTATAAAAAAATCAAATAAATTAAATGACATTAATATTTACCAACCTTAGATGCTTCTTACCAGCACTTGCTGTAAATGCAAATCTTAACTGACAACTGTCTGCTATGACACTCTGTTATGATGTAAGTAACTCTAATACAAAATTCTGTGAACTTATGATAGCACTACATAAATGAAACTATACAGTATGCCAGCCTTCCAGATATGAACCAAAAGTAAATAATAAAACCAACAGTAATACATAGCACTGGTGTTATTATCCCATGGATGAGGGCAAGGAGATGGAACATATTGTTTTTTGTACTCTTTTGTCTTTCCCATTTTGTCATGCATTCTCTCCTCTGAGCCAGATGGACATTTCAACTGTTACTGTTTGTAGGGCTATCTATTTGTGATACTAGTTGTAATTATTATGAATCCCATATTTTACTCAATTAAAATAAACAGTTGTAACAATAAAATCAACTATAGGACCAGTTGTAATATTAATGACTATTTAGTAATAATAGATAAGTGCTCTGAAAGATGGGAAACTGAAGCAAAAGTAAACAGTTGTCATTTATTAGTCAAATACCAACTGGTTAGTCCTTTTGGTGATGGTCATAACTAATTATTTTAGATAATTTATATAATACGATATGTGTGATACTGATGATGTACCCTTCACCTAATCGTTTCTAATCAGCTGTTTTGTTGTGCATGTGTAAGCGGGCCTCTGTAATTCAGAGGCAAGGGGCATCATAATTGATTTATGTTGACAAAGTTGATTTAACCTGGAATGTAAAACAATTGCTTTGATTGTAATAATTCTATGAAAGGATTTCTGGTCCATCTGGTCTATCAAACCTTCTCACCAACTTCATTATTGTTTTACAAATTACTGTAAATGTGCCAAAGTAAGATAATAAGTGAGCTAGTCTTGAGTTCTTGTTATAAACTATGTGATCAAGTAAAGTGCTTCTGGTCACATCAGTTGAGGGAGATAACTCCTATTACGTCACTATTGTACACTGTCAGCTGTAGTGGTTACTTTTTGTGGTATTTTCGATCAGATCAGCAAGAATGTAAGTTTTTTTTATCAAACATGTATCCTTTTTTTATAAATCATTTTCATGTTGTAACTTATATACATTTTTAATTTTGAATATTTATTATTATTGTTTTGTATGATTATTGTTTACTATGATTGTTGTTTCAAATAAACATTACTGTAACAACAACTAAAATTAACTAACTCGAAGGTTTTGGAATAAATACTAATCATCATGATGATGTCCATAATATTAGTCGTTGTAAAATATATCAATAGATATGTGTAGACTAACTGTATCAATAGCTATGTGCAGACTAACTGTATCAATAGCTATGTGCAGACTAACTGTATTAATAGCTATGTGCAGACTAACTGTATCAATAGCTATGTGCAGACTCACTGTATCAATAGCTATGTGCAGACTAAATGTATCAATAGCTATGTGCAGACTAACTGTATCAATAGCTATGTGCAGACTAACTGTATCAATAGCTATGTGCAGACTAACTGTATCAATAGCTATGTGCAGACTAACTGTATCAATAGCTATGTGCAGACTAACTATCAATAGCTATGTGCAGACTCACTGTATCAATAGCTATGTGCAGACTAACTGTATCAATAGCTATGTGCAGACTAACTGTATCAATAGCTATGTGCAGACTAACTGTATCAATAGCTATGTGCAGACTAACTGTATCAATAGCTATGTGCAGACTTACTGTATCAATAGCTATGTGCAGACTAACTGTATCAATAGCTATGTGCAGACTAACTGTGTCAATAGCTATGTGCAGACTAACTGTGTCACTAGCTATGTGCAGACTAGCTGTATCAATAGCTATGTGCAGACTAACTGTATCAATAGCTATGTGCAGACTAACTGTATCAATGGCTATGTGCAGACTAACTGTATCAATAGCTATGTGCAGACTAACTGTATCAGTAGCTATATGCAGACTAACTGTATCAATAGCTATGTGCAGACTAACTGTATCAATAGCTATGTGCAGACTAACTGTATTAATAGCTATGCGCAGACTAACTGTATCAATAGCTATGTGCAGACTAACTGTATCAATAGCTATGTGCAGACTAACTGTATTAATAGCTATGCGCAGACTAACTGTATCAATAGCTATGTGCAGACTAACTGTATCAATAGCTATGTGCAGACTAACTGTATCAATAGCTATGTGCAGACTAACTGTATTAATAGCTATGCGCAGACTAACTGTATCAATAGCTATGTGCAGACTAACTGTATCAATAGCTATGTGCAGACTAACTGTATCAATAGCTATGTGCAGACTAACTGTATCAATAGCTATGTGCAGACTAACTGTATCAATAGCTATGTGCAGACTAACTGTATCAATAGCTATGTGCAGACTAACTGTATCAATAGCTATGTGCAGACTAACTGTATCAATAGCTATGTGCAGACTAACTGTATCAATAGCTATGTGCAGACTAACTGTATTAATAGCTATGCGCAGACTAACTGTATCAATAGCTATGTGCAGACTAACTGTATTAATAGCTATGCGCAGACTAACTGTATCAATAGCTATGTGCAGACTAACTGTATCAATAGCTATGTGCAGACTAACTGTATCAATAGCTATGCGCAGACTAACTGTATCAATAGCTATGTGCAGACTAACTGTATCAATAGCTATGTGCAGACTAACTGTATCAATAGCTATGTGCAGACTAACTGTATCAATAGCTATGTGCAGACTAACTGTATTAATAGCTATGCGCAGACTAACTGTATCAATAGCTATGTGCAGACTAACTGTATTAATAGCTATGCGCAGACTAACTGTATCAATAGCTATGTGCAGACTAACTGTATCAATAGCTATGTGCAGACTAACTGTATCAATAGCTATGTGCAGACTAACTGTATCAATAGCTATGTGCAGACTAACTGTATCAATAGCTATGTGCAGACTAACTGTATCAATAGCTATGTGCAGACTAACTGTATCAATAGCTATGTGCAGACTAACTGTATTAATAGCTATGCGCAGACTAACTGTATCAATAGCTATGTGCAGACTAACTGTATTAATAGCTATGCGCAGACTAACTGTATCAATAGCTATGTGCAGACTAACTGTATCAATAGCTATGTGCAGACTAACTGTATCAATAGCTATGCGCAGACTAACTGTATCAATAGCTATGTGCAGACTAACTGTATCAATAGCTATGTGCAGACTAACTGTATCAATAGCTATGTGCAGACTAACTGTATCAATAGCTATGTGCAGACTAACTGTATTAATAGCTATGCGCAGACTAACTGTATCAATAGCTATGTGCAGACTAACTGTATTAATAGCTATGCGCAGACTAAC
This sequence comes from Cryptosula pallasiana, assembly GCA_945261195.1. Classification (NCBI taxonomy): domain Eukaryota; kingdom Metazoa; phylum Bryozoa; class Gymnolaemata; order Cheilostomatida; family Cryptosulidae; genus Cryptosula; species Cryptosula pallasiana. Next base: position 13,166,209 of record OX183130.1, on the reverse strand, counting down.
TGTATCAATAGCTATGTGCAGACTAACTGTATCAATAGCTATGTGCAGACTAACTGTATCAATAGCTATGTGCAGACTAACTGTATCAATAGCTATGTGCAGACTAACTGTATCAATAGCTATGTGCAGACTTACTGTATCAATAGCTATGTGCAGACTAACTGTATCAATAGCTATGTGCAGACTAACTGTATCAATAGCTATGTGCAGACTAACTGTATCAATAGCTATGTGCAGACTAACTGTATTAATAGCTATGCGCAGACTAACTGTATCAATAGCTATGTGCAGACTAACTGTATCAATAGCTATATGCAGACTAACTGTATCAATAGCTATGTGCAGACTAACTGTGTTAATAGCTATGCGCAGACTAACTGTATCAATAGCTATGTGCAGACTAACTGTATCAATAGCTATGTGCAGATTAACTGTATTAATAGCTATGCGCAGACTAACTGTATCAATAGCTATGTGCAGATTAACTGTATCAATGGCTATGTGCAGACTAACTGTATCAATAGCTATGTGCAGACTAACTGTATCAATAGCTATGTGCAGACTAACTGTATCAATAGCTATGTATATTGCTATTATTTTAACTAGAATCAATGTTGGAGTTATGTTCTCAGTATAATCTTAATCAAGATTGAAAAGACAACTCCAATTTGACACTGGGCAGCTACAACGTTTTTAGTAAACTTATTTACATCACTAGCACAGCCATCCCCATCAGGTGTAACCTTTCTGTTGCTGTCACCCAGCTCTCTCTCTCTCTACCACAGCCGGAGAGAGGAGTGAGAATTTTGTCCATTTAATGAATGGATGGCAGTATTTCAGGCTAAGCTTGCTAACAGTTGCAAAAGGGGCTCGGTTTTCTTTTCAGTTGTATAAGTCAGAATCGTTTTGTGCAAAAAATTAAAGCGATGTTTTCGCATTAGTATTATTTTTTTGTCATATCAGATGATGTAAGTATCATAAAACAGGAAAATATTTTAACTGGTTGTCACTTGTGATAAAATTCAAATGATTGGTAATGTCCTTTCTGTCAAATCAGTTGAGGAAGGTAACTCCTACCAGGTGTTGACTGCCATTTGAGTGTGATGACTTACAATTAATTAGATGGTTAAGTTTATTCAAAGATTGTCTGTTTGTAGAGAAAGTAAAGATGGGGTAGCGCTTTGGTTTGGACTCCAACTAGTAATCTCTCACCGTCTAAAGATTGGTGAGTAAAATTTTGTATATCCAAATATTTATAAATTAATGTGTGTGTAATACATAGAGTGAATTATGTGTGAGTTACGTAATATATACAACTGTAATAACCATTTATTTGTTTGTTTATATAGTTTGTACAAACAAACACACAGTAACTTTATACTCGGATATAACTAATATGTTATTGATTGTATCACAACATCCTGTAAATCATTTGGTTGAGTGATTTAACTGTGGTTTATACTCAAACAGCATCAGTTGTGTTTGTTATACAAATCTGATCTCTTTCTATGAGCTATTTATATATTTATGTTATATATTTTGTAGTCAAGGATTGAGGAAAAGATAATGGCTACCCCTTCTAAACTGATGAAGGTTATATCAGCTCCGTCATCTGATGAAGGAAGCTTGCCATTTGATCTACATTATCTTCCATTTGACGTACCAGGTATGTCAAGTAATATGCTGCGTTTACAGTATGAGATTGTCATTTACAATCAGGAAGTATTTTCTGGATTATACCCATGAGTTTTTATTTGAGATTATGGCAGCGGGCATCGCACTTGCAGCTAGTCAACACATGAACAAACAATTTGTATATTTATGTTTAATAATATTTTTGCTCATCTTGTACTACAGTGACTGCTGGTTTGTTTTAGTAAAGAACAATAAAAGAAATTATCAAAGACTTTTGATAATAAAAAATTAGATCAAAGTAAAAATAGTAAATACATTCAGCGACTAACGGATTTCAGCACCAAATAATATTTGAGCCGTTTTTGAAACATTAAACTTTGCTGTGATTCTTCTTACAATTCTATGTTATCACTTTCCCTTTATACTAAGTTTCTATCAATTAACCATACCCAATAAATAAATACTCTATGCCGGAGACTTTAGACTGAGTTTCTATCAATTAAAGCCTGGTTCACAATGATGCATCAGGAACTGTCAGTGACTAGTGTCACTGATCATCACTGATGCATAACAGAAATGATGTTCACATTATCCTAATTCAACGCCGAATGCAGCCGACTGACAATCGGGAGCAGTCAGTGATGCTATCACTGACAACACCGCATTCACAATAAGCTCGACCTATAAACCACAACAACCAATAGAACGCAGTTGAGTGGTAGCGACTAGCAGTCAGTGATTAACCGTGATATAGCAGCAATTTCAACTGGTATATTTATAAATAATAAAAAAACTATAGTACAATTTAAGCTCAATATTATTTATTGCTTATTTGGTACAGCAATAATAAAATATGTGGATAAATTATTTTAGTTTAAAGTCGCACAGTGATTGGTGATAGTCACAGGTATATTTCTGGCAAATGTGGTAAAAGCTGAATTAAGTGGAGCACACACAGAGATCATCATGATGATATATAGACTCGTTGATTAGGCCAATTCTCTTCACCACCTAAAACCAAAATAATAATTAATAACATTGACTGAAGTGAGTGTTAAACTACTTATTAATAATAATATTTATTATTATTACAATAATAATAAATAATGTTGTTTTTTGTACTTATTTTTTATTATTTTCTTAACAAGTTTCAAAGATAATGAATTTCAATATTTTAAATGTTAAAAAAATTACAATTGGGTGTCATCATTATTTATGCGCTGCACTCAGTTGATAGCACTTATTATAATTTATTATTTATCATGATAATTAATTATTATTATAATAGTAATTATTATTATTATTAATTACATCATTCATTTTATTTTTTATTAGTAGTTATAATAATTAGTACTAATTAACAATAATGATGATAATAAAAAACAGATAACAGTTACAGTCAATTCAATCAATAAATAAATCGGCAACAAAAAGAATAAAAAATGGCAAACAACAAGTAATAATTATTATTTATTAATAAAAATAATAAATAAATAAAAATTATTACTTCTTTATTATTTAGGTTTATTATTCTTTTGAATTAAGATCAATCTAATCTGACATCTCTTACCTGGCAATGGTGTGTAGATATTATCTTCATTTAGAGTCTCAACTAGTTTTCTCTTTAAATATTATAATTTGTGAAAACAAACCAATAAAAAGTCAATAACGGATTATTATTTTATTTATTATCCGTCGTTGGGTGATGAGTGGAAGGTTATGACAGTTAGAGCGGTTAAATTTTTATAGGTCAACTCAGACCTATCGCTGACAAACGGCGTTCATTGGTTCACATTGCAATAATGCATCGCCGTAATTCACCGATGTCGGAAAAGTTTGACACTGCCAACAACGATTATATATAATATATAGTATAAATAATCGTTGCTGCCAAACTTTCCCGATGGAGCGGCGTTATGGCGGCGACAACGGTATTGCATGTTCACATTATCGGCGATAAGACAATTCCCACTATCGCCGTAGCAATCGGTGACAATGTGAACCAGGCTTAACCATACCCAATAAATAAATACTCTATGCCGGAGACTTTAGACTGAGTTTCTATCAATTAACCATACCCAATAAATAAAGCGATCAATACCAATAGTAGTTGATAATAAGTAGAAATAGCCAGTAATAATGTAGTAGTGATGATGTAAATAGTACCTTATTAGTAATAAAAACTGATATCGATAATTAATTATTAAACCTCTGAGATTATTTGATCAATCGATCAATGGACATTAACAGATGCAGCTATTACAAACAGTGCAAATAAAAGAAACATATATTCTAACAGTACTTAAAAGTACCCCACCTGAAAAAGCTTTATATAAATCAACGGCAAAATCCATAATTGATGGGTTTTCCCCAATTACGAAAAGTTTTCTCCTGGCGTGTGTCTCTACCTAACATTAATAAATAAATATTAACATTTTAATGGGTTTGCATCGAATTGTCTCACATGGAGATTTGCTGACCCTCCATTCCAACATAAACACTATAACATGATGAATAGCCTTGAGTAAAATGCACCAATAACAAGCTCAGTGAGAAGCATAGAGGTAGGGATGGAGGCTTAAATCAACAAATGGGGTCTAATTCTGTTTCCTGTTCGTCAGGTTGGCGGTGGTGTATATAATACACACATTAGCAGTCTAGCGACTATCAGTTTTATTGTTGTTAGTATAGAAGTGTAGTCTCATTGTTTTTTGCTAAATGACTGTTTCCACACTTGATCGGCGCTCAATGAAAACAATGGAAAGAACAAATCGTGCTCATAAACCACTTTTTGATATGGTAAAATCATATTGACTAAAATTATAGTGCTGTACTATGAATGAGTTATTAAATTATAAATACAAAAACTAATCGGAAAAAAGTGGTATTGTTTTAAAAACTTTATTACCGTATTTTTGTTCTGCAGAGTAAACAAGATGACCAGAAGAAATTGTTTAGTTTTATTTGTAATCGAAAAATTAAAAATTTGATAAAATCTTTCTTGAAATATTTTTGAAATTTTTCTTAAAATTAATAATCCATTATACGGCAATCATTGTAAAGGCCAAACTGGGACCTTGAGCGGGTGAGTTTTACCGTACCGTCGCTGCACAAAACTGCTGTCCAACCCATGTATCTGCCTCTACCAAGAGCTTGTCGGTTTGAAAAATATGACATGTGATTCGATTTGAAACATTTTCTCCATGATTCGATTTTTCACAGTCATATTTATTAAACTGATTATTTTTAGTTATAACATTTGATTGCTCAAAAATAGTACAATAAGGGGAATCAGCATCAACACAGTTTTGGAGTTGCCTGCTCTACTTGTTAGAGGTGAGATAATTACAAAGTAAAGCATCCTTAATAAAATATCTAGTCAAAGAAGGAGTTGTAATTTTGTTCTACTTTATTTCACGATGATTAAAAGAAAATGACAAGCTATGGATGTTGTAACACAAAAGCACAAACATAATACAGCACAAGCAAATAGATTTCTGCAAACTTTTCTCTAAAATTTGTATTTGATTAATAATAATTGATAATTTTAATAATTGATAAAAATAATATTGGCCATCTTTGTTCATTGTCACTTTACAACTAACAACTTATTTGTTTATATCGCTGTCAACTGCTAATCCTTCTCATTTCTTTCTTTTGCAATCACTTTGCTCAGTTATAGAAGTATCTTCTGCTTCATCTCCAGTCACAGCAATTATGAAATTTCCCTTTGTGGGAGATATGCATGGTAATTAAGTGGTGTCGTACTTCCTCCCCACCCTTCCCCACCCTAAAAACCCCCCTACACCCCTTGTGCCCTCTGATAACGGTATTACAGTACCGCCAGAACTCTTCCCCCCTTGGTAGCTACCTAAATAGTTTAACATTAGAACTTTAGGAATTACTTTGTTTTTTTCCCCAAAAATATTGGGTCAAATTTGTTTGGAAAAGCATTTCATAAATCTTTGAAAAGTTTATGAATATCCCCAAGTTATTTTTATATACGAGCAATTTTTAGATTTGCTGTGAGTGGTGGCAGTTTGCTGATCGTCAAAGAATAAAATTAACACTGTGGATATAAATCTGAAATCGGGGAGCTCTACCTCTATGGTGAGAAGTTAGTCATCTGTGAATATTTGACTGCCCAGTGCCTAGTAGCCAAAGTGTAACTAATTTATCGTCAAATGGAAATCCCAGCATTCCTTAGTAAATAATAACATAATAATCTGCCAGAGGAAGTCTATGACATTACGTTGCAGAAGAGAGACCATCACAAAATGAAAACCTCACTGGAAGAAAGTACGATTCAATATTTTTATATATGTTATTATTGAACAATTTCGTTTACTTTTAATAATTTCATAGAAAAAGTCGGCTATCCATTCACAAACATCATGTTATGTTATTTACATATTTTTGTTTGGCTTCAGCACTTGTAGCATTGTTGTAATTCACCCATAGAGGTCAAGGCCCAGGTTTTGCTGAAATTTGGAGTGGCGACGATACACCTGCTCTAGGTTCTGGTTTGGCATTTATCACGATTATCATGTAAAAGATTATTAGTTTTAAAAATACTTTAAAACTTATTTTTCAGGCAAATGTGATCAAATTTATATTTTTCTTAGCTAGAAATAGAATTCTTCTATTTGTTTGGCTGCCTATCTACTCTGCAGAACAAAAGTATAATAGTAATGATTTTAAAACAGTATTATCATGTTAGAGTATTGACCTCAAATTAATGCAAGTAACCGTCATCAGCACAGCTGTGAAGGACAATGTTGTAGGTAACCTACCTCTCATTTGTAACATACACCGGGATCCATCGTTGTCTCATCATGTATAATTTGGTCTACAAACCCCATTGAAGAAATGTGATTCATAAAAATCAGTAATGTGTTTTCTTTTTATGGTTATCGTCAAATTTTTTCAGGTGAGCTAAGGAGTAAAAACTTTTACTAAATAAAATAATCACAGAAATACGCTAAATACTATTTGTACAAATTAATATTCCAAACAATAACATGAGAATAATAATAAGATAAACAATATAATGTACGCACCAAGTGGAGTCGTTGTGGGTAAATCACTGGCCGTAGAGGTTTGACCATAAAATGGAGGAGACGATGCGTTCTATATACGAATCATACCTAGTAAGGAACCCAGCGTTGTGTGAAACGGATCATCGTGTAAAGCAACAGTTTGTTATGAAAAACCACATTCGGATCGTATAGTTTGGTAACTTCTTTTATAAAAGCCCCGGTGAGCAATGCGTCATCGCATGGAGGCAGAAAATAGTTGAGTTTTGATATTTTAAAATTGCCAAAAGTACAAAAATCTTGGATTTGAGAACAAATAACAAGTTTAAACCCTGCTCATACATCTGAATGGCACAAAAGACTGAAACAGTTTTCATTTCTCTGACAAAGTGTTCTTGGCATGTATAAGGGTAGCAATACAGATCACCCTCTATTGGATCACTTGAATGTACAAACAGAGTCCAAATTTGTGGTCTGGTGAAGTGTTGTGTTGAACTAAGACTTGGTGACATTTGGTATATACTAGCATGTGGTCCAACCTATATCAATAGCTTAGTCTTCTCTCAGCTTTAGCTTTGTTTGATTAATTGTATGTACATTATGTGCGTGTGTGTGCGTGCGAGCGTGAGTGTATGTATGCGCGTGTGTGTGGTATTATACTAGTCAGAATGTATTACTAAGTTAGTTATACTGTATGTAAATAGAGATGTATATATTGTATTAGTCTATCATTGTGTAGCTTTATATTAAATATGTTTGTATTAAATATGTGACTGTTGAAGTTGGTACAACTCTACTAGTTGACTTTTACATTGTCTACTCCTGTTGTAGAGTATAAAGTCTAGTATAGACACAGTGGACAGCCTGAAGTGGATGAAATGCCTTCTTTTGCTTACTCTCATCCGCTGAAGAGGGTAAAGGTGTGGAAGATAACTGCAGATGTCGGACACAACCACATCACCCACATGTGGTGTGATGGGCACATTCCACCATTAGATGTAGTTGTTCCAAAGTCAACTCACCTCAGGTTATCTCAACTGGATGACCATTCAGAACTACAGAGGTACAGCTACTACTAAATACTACTACTTATATACCATAGTATGTATCAATGACTAACTGTACACTTATTGTACATTGTCGTATACTGTTATCTACATATAACATATACTATATGAGAGATTTATATATCTAACCATAAGACAAAGTAAACACATAGATAGTATATGAGAGATTTATATATCTAACCATAAGACAAAGTAAACACATAGATAGTATATGAGAGATTTATATATCTAACCATAAGACAAAGTAAACACATATATAGTATATGAGAGATTTATATATCTAACCATAAGACAAAGTAAACACATATATAGTATATGAGAGATTTATATATCTAACCATAAGACAAAGTAAACACAGATAGTATATGAGAGATTTATATATCTAACCATAAGACAAAGTAAACACATAGATAGTATATGAGAGATTTATATATCTAACCATAAGACAAAGTAAGCACATAGATAGTATATGAGAGATTTATATATCTAACCATAAGACAAAGTAAATGCATAGATAATCCAAGGTGTTTGATTAGAAGCAGGTTTGTCATGTGGTAATAAGCGGTAGATGTCCTGAATGGTTGCTTTCAAACTTAGTGACAAGAGAGGATAACTTCTAACTTTGATGCATGGATTCCTGCTATGTAAAGTGTTTCTCTTGTGGATATAAAATATCACAGCGTGTTGAAATAATTATTATTACTTTTGTTTTTATATATATAATACTTATACTCATATGACAATATATATCATAACACAATGCACCTTATATGTCCTACATAGCAGATATGTATACTCAACTCATTTATGCTATATTGTGGTGTAATTTCTTTTTGCTTCCACGTAATTGAAGGGCCAATAAAGTACTTTTGTTATCAGGTGTTATGAATTTTAAACACTTCAAGCAAGTACTTGTATGCATGTAGTGATTATTGAATAGAAATTTCTTCAGTGTGTAATTTGAATAATTTGCGCCAATCAGCAGATGTACTGATCTTGCTCAACCAATCATTGCACAAACGATGAACTCTTTATATAGAAAATTCTGACTGAAGCAAGGCTTGGACTAAATATTAACCTGTGCTCGTAAATAAGTTACTTCATATAGTCTGTGTGCGGTCAGATCATAAACAAGAAGAATGCCGCCATTTTTTGAATGAATAAAACTCAACATGGCGCAGAATTAAGTCGATTTATATAGAAATCTGCTGGAACAGGTAAAACAGAAACTATTACCAGTATGATTTCAAGTCCAGTATGATTGTGGGAAAACTATTTTCAGCAGGCTTAGGTCCCAAATAAAGCTGTTTACCTTTCATCACGGTGACAGCTTTTTTGTGGTCAAAATTTTTCGACTTTAGGATACTTACAGTTTTTCATTCCTGCCAACTCTAACATCACTTTATATGTTTTACTACACTATTGATAAAACTCCCAGCACTTTGTGTAAAATAGTTACGTTTAGAGTTTTTATTTTTTTTATTAAAATAATTTAGTAATAACACATAGCGTCATGTGACAGCTTGTTACAGGTGTGTTTGCCAGCTGGATCGATGAACAGCTGTCAATATATATACTTGGGGACCACATCAACGGGCGGCGAATGCATCGATCAGACTTTTTCATTTTTTTTATAGAATAATAGAAGATAATAATCTTCGTTTTGGATCAGTTTGTGAAGTCTTAAAAGTCCCGTGTGCATTGTAGCGAGCATAATTAATTTCACGTGTGTAAGAATTTTCTCAGTGGTGCTGATTATGTCATTAATTCCTTACTGGTACTCATATCATGGTGCTACAGGAAGTAGCAGATAGTGGTAGCGAGTAAAGAAATAAACAACTTTACATCTGTCTGATTGACAACATTTAGTTTAAAAAAATTCAATCTTGATTAGTTATTTTGGTGTTTAACAATAACATTTATCTTTATTGTTTTAACAAACTGACTCTGCTTTTTATGATGGCTCATAAGGTTAGACGATTTCGTTTTCAAAATGTGCGAACGAATTTGAAATAGTCTAGACGGTTTGCAAAGCGTGTTTTACATTTGAAAATAATTGGGTAAGGGTAGTAAAACAGTCCAAGAAACTATGTTTAAAAACGCGCTTGTTGATTACAATAAATAACTTGTCGGCCTTAGCAGTTGCGAGATTCGTGCAATGAAAGTGCATTTCCTGTCCAACAATTGTAACTTTTGCAAAACGTATCATTGTTTTGCAAATAATCCAAACGGTTTAGAAATGATTCAGATTGTTCAGAAAATTACAAACCGTATGAACGCTTTAGAAAAGTTATGAATTATTTACAAGCTGTATGAACTATTTTTAAATAATCTGAACTGTTTTAAAATAATCTAAACTGTTTTGAAATAGTTGCGAAGGTTCGCAAAGCGCATGGCTTTCGAGCCGAAGCTACCGCCATCATTTTGTTTATAGCCTCTATGCAACTTTACCAACAGAGGCGTAGATCAACTGACGTAGAGCAAATTAATTAACTGTATAAAACTGTTGGTAAACATAAAATTAATTTTTTACATTTATAATTTGGTTGTACATATTATTTAAAATATTATAAAACAAAGAATTTTTAATAAATAAATACAGCTTTTCATATATTCAAAGAAAATTCAATTGTTCGGTGCTTAGTAAAACATAATCAATCGTGAATGGACTGGAGATCTATGATCAATAGAGCGAACCAGCAAATCGGCTCGGAATTTTCAAAGCGTATGAACAATTTCACAAAGCGCTCAGAAGATTTCCAAAACTTCAGACTATTTCAAAAGCGTTCAAGCCTTTCGGAAATCATTCAGACGTTTTAAAGCACAAAATATTCTGAGCCACCATAATTTCTTTACAATATATCATTATTGTACACGATAATCATAATATTTGACAATACTTAACAACACATATAATTTTTATTTTCGATAAATAATTATAAAATATTATAACCGGTAATGAACTGCTTTGAAATAGATGTCACCAACAAGGGTATACATTAATTCTGTGTGATGGTTCGGTAGAGTAAATTGCAAAAATTAGTATTTATTTAATTAATTGTAGCCTATGGATACATCCAGCCAGCAAATACACCTTGTAACCACCGCAACCTTATCTCAGAAAATTAGCAACTTGCAAGTTTTTTTTAACATTTAAATTAAGCTGATCGTATTTTCATCTGATGAAGGTAATTATTAGGTTGTTTAAGATCAGTATGGTATAAATAGGCTTCATTCACAATAATCAGTAAGTAATCAACATGAGTGCCAGCCATTTTTATTGTTAACTGTTAGTAACGAACCGCATATATAAAGCAATTGTATTAATCACTTGATCAACGTCCTTCTAATCAAACTCCTTGGATAGTAACATTGTATGTACTTTGTATAACTGTATATTATGTATTTATTGTAGTCTAACCTCTCTCTCACAACTCACAGATCTATATTTTATCTATTATATACTTTGTACAACTGTATATTATGTATTTATTCTAGTCTAACTTCTCTCTCACAACTCACAGATCTATATATTATCTATTATATACTTTGTCTAACTGTATATTATGTATTTATTGTAGTCTAACTCCTCTCTCACAACTCACAGATCTATATATTATCTATTATATACTTTGTATAACTGTGTGTTATGTATTTATTGTAGTCTAATTTCTCTCTCACAACTCACAGATCTATATATTATCTATTATGTACTTTGTATAACTGTATATTATGTATTTATTGTAGTCTAGTTTCTCTCTCACAACTCACAAATATATATATTATCTATTATATACTTTGTATAACTGTATTTTATGTATTTATTGTAGTCTAACTTCTCTCTCACAACTCACAGACCTCGATCTCTCAGACAATCACTTCACCGATGGACTACCCAACGCTATAACAGGACTCACCACATTAACTAAACTCTCTCTGCAGTACTGCCATCTCAACAAGCTACCAGATGAGTAAGTTTAAGTAGTTATTATCTCACTACTAAGGATTGACCAGTCCTAGGGAGTTGTCTGCTCACATGATTACATAAATATGCAATCTACCTACTGACTGATCAACCAGAGCTGAGTATGATACTAGACCAAGTCAGCGGGTCTACTACAACTCTACTAATTCAAGTGAACAATGTACAGTTTACTGATACAATTGATACAGTTGTTACTAATTGGTGACTTTCTTACATCAGTCACTGCTGTAGTACCACCTCTATCTGCTTGTTCAGCCAATCAGCTTGTGTGTTACATAACAGCCTGTCAACTTCTTATTTATTTTATAACTTTTGTTTATTGTTTATTCTCAGTTCTGCTCTTAATTATTCACTAATATCCTTATAGTTTGTTGTCATCAATATTTTTTTTGGTAATTGATGTCAACATTTTGCTCTCATGTATGTGCTGCCAAACATAGCCGATTAACGTTCTAGACTTAAAATACTTGAATAACATAAATGAATAATAATCAGGCTGATGTACAGGTAGTATTTAGTAATTGTTGCATACATACTTAAGCTACAGTCTATAACCTCAATACTAAAAAGACTTCACATCAACTAAAGTGCAGCAATGGATTTCTGTAATCCAGCTTTGACTAAACATTTCTTAGAATGTACCAGAAGTATTGAGATAATGTATTTATTATTAATTATTGTAGTTTTGTCTTGCTTCGGTGGTTCGTTGTTGGGTGAATTGCTGCTTTTAGACCATGAATCAATTTATACTGATGGTGTGGGTGGTCCAACCATCTCTCCTCACAGCTCAAGTATGAAAGTTGTCAATTAACAACTATTATAAATGCCAGAGTGCATTAATACATTATGTATTGGAGCACTCTGATAAATACGTCTTACTATTCTCCTAGTCTGAAGGCCTAATGCTGCGCACAATAAGACCTATATATTTTCATCACTTTTGTAGTAATATTATAGACTCTGTAGTAATCAGTGTCTATATCAATCTTTATCCAGAAAAGTTTTGTTGTTTTAAGTAAAATCCAACAAGATTATTAGTGCCATGAAAATCTGAAGTGTGTAATACAAAACAATCGAGTTTTTCAACAGGTAAATAGAAATCCTTCTGGAACAAGAAATTGAAACAAAAATCAGTGTTGACCCGAGTTTAATCTGATTACTTGGACCCTTCTATTCCATCCATTCATTTACTGGTTAGTGTTCATTTCTTATTTGACAAACTTTTACTTTTTTGCTAACTGTTCTAACCACTACTACTCTTGTTGCTGTTATTTTTTTGTTATTGCCAATAATAATCGATTATAATCAGTAATTGACGATAATAGTTAAATTGTTATTATTGATATTGTAATGGACTCCGGTCTGGTTCCACGGATATCCACTATGCTCAAGTATTATACCTCTCTCCAGAGGAGACACTGTGCCCCTCGACAGTGACTACTGTGTAATAATGCAACTGAATTATCCGATATAGTTAGAGCCCATGGCTCACACAAACAACATTGAGTGCAGTTTGAATACTGGATTTATTCTCAATAGGCGAAGTCCTAGGGTGGCAATCCACTAGGGTTAGCGGAAAAGACATGAGAATTAATGTAATGAATAGAGGTTAAGTCAACCCTTCTATAGGTGAACTGACAGGAAGTAATTAGCATATTGTATATAAGAGTAATAGCACAGGAAGTTGATCAGCCAATACAAAAAGATATTTAAATAGTCAACGAATCAGCTAAGGTAAATATCTAAAGATAAAGAGAGCCAAGTGGCTAAAGGGCGGAGTCCTGTCTCCATGGTCCAATCATATGTCCTAAAGGGCTCCAAGGCTATATCTAGCTTATGGTCTACTTGTCACAGGAAGGGTACTGAGGAAGGGTACTTTCGGTTCTCTGCGTTGGCAAAGATCCTAGGTAAGTTTGAGGTTCCTCCTCTATGGCGGCCATCTTGTGCCGGCCCAGTATGGTTATCCCGGGTTGGGAAGAGGTCAACACCGGCCCTGCAGGGGTCAACACCGGCCCTGCATACTATGCCACCGGCACAGTACAACTTCCCACCTATCCAACAGTCTGCCGAAAGCTGTAGGTAGAAGTCTAGCGCATTATCCTCAAAAGGTGAAGAGTAAACTACCTGTTTACTAAGAACTTTCACCAAAATCTACCACAATATTTGTACGACTAACTATCCTTGAATAATTATTAGAAAATAACCTCATATACTTGTGATTGTAATCAATATAACTATTATTGTTACTGTTTGTTTGTATTTGTTTATCATCCAGTTCAACATTCTATATCGTTATTACCTGATTTTATTACCAATGGTAAAAGTTGCGAAGCAGTTTTTTTGGTGTTAAATTTCAAAGTGATAAATCAACCATTACTTCAGTTATAATGTGCACTATATTAACAAGCTTGTGCTCATTCCATGAATGTCGGTTTTGTAATAGCAAAAGTGTAAATGAATTAATGCCTTTACACAAATGGAGATTGCACTACTACATTAAAACTTAATCAATAGATGTACATAGATAGAGATTGTGTAACTCTATTTAACACGAGTCAATAGATGTACATAAATAGAGATTGTGTTACTTTATTAAACACGAATCAATAGATGCACATAAATAGAGATTGCACTACTCTATTAAAGATAGCTCAATAGATGTACATAAATAGAGATTACACTACTCTATTAGAGATAAATCAAAAGACGTACATAAATAGAGATTTTACTACTCTATTAGAGATAAATCAATAGATGTACATATATAGAGATTGCACTACTGTACAGGATTTTAGTATTTTGTGGTAGTTAACTACCTGTAAAGTTCCCACTGTTTGCAAGTACCAATAATTAGTGCAACGTATATGTAGTTTGTTCATTTTTTTCTGCTCGCTGTTGCTCTCTACTATTTGACTTCTCTAGTTGGACCTAGTTCAACGAGGGCAAACTGACTAGGACCGACTTGCCCGTGGAAGCAAGAGATTTGATTGCAGACAGTGGCGGCGGCCATATGTGTTGAGGGCCAAGTTGACCAACCACTTTTTTGCCGAAGTTCTGCCTGCGCTGGTAGTAGGGTGAGACCAAGTCGTGGCAGTTATTCCTGCTGCTTGTGTCTGTCCCTCTGATTAGTGGAGTGTAAGATTGTTCTGAGAGATAGGGTAACTCTGCTTTATTATCGATGATGCATAAGATTTTATACAACTGTAGAACAAAAGATCCATAAAACACGCCTTGTTGGTTACATAAATGATAATTGTTAGTAGTAATATATGAGCAGATCTCCCTACCAAGTGTTTTTTTGTGGGGTTTAGGCCCGGAGTGGACGCAATGGGTTACGGCATTGATTAGAGTCGCCGAGTTAATATTTTATGGCATTTAAGTTTTGATAACTTTTTACATAATTTTATCTCTGATGGCATCTAGATTTTGAACACTCATGTACATATACATAGCTATATGCATATTTATGTTCATATTCATGTCTACATTGAATAAAAATGAAACATTGTATGATTGTATATATTTATTACATATTGAGTATATATTAAAAATTATATACTTGATAAACTTCTAACATAGTTTCAAACGAAAAAATAGATGAAGCTATACATTCATCTGTTTGAATATACCTTAATAAGTCTGTCTTAAAATCATATAGTAACTCTTCACTCCATTGAACTTTAATTAAACTTTGAGTGAGGGCTTTATCCCATGCCTTTGTTTTAATTTTTTTCAAAACATCATTGATGTTTACAGACTTCGAAATTTTTAAAACTGTCTTAAAATTGTTTTGAATCGTGAGACTTAATATTCTTTCATCATTGTCAGTATATTTATGCGTTGTACGTGGTCGGTATTGTATCGGTGAAAGTTCTCCATATAATGAGGCTAGAGTTAGCAGATGCTGTGTCATACATAATGTTACAGCTTGTAATGTCATCCGATATCTGACCTTTTCCTGAACAATGACATTTTCTTTTATGTGCTTATGATATATCTCCGGGAGGAAGTCCTTTACTCTGTATGTTTTTGAACTCATAATGAACTAAAATAAAAAAAATTATGTATTAGTATAGGATGATTAAACAGTGTTGTAAAATAATTACAAAGTTTATATTTTTTTTTAACTTCTATTAAATAGTGTTTTTGTTAATTCTTACCTTATCACCAAGAAATCAGCTGTACTAGTTGATGCTCCGGAGGTTATTGCTGGCGAGAATGATTTCTATGCAGAGAGAGCTGTTCTTATATACTATAAGCCACACCTACTCATTTAACTTACAGCCATTAGTAACTCTCACGCAAAAACCCTATCATAATAGTGTTATTCAGGTGAAATATTCCTGTTATATTTGCATGAAAATAATTATTTTATTCCCGCGAATGAATTATTTGTCTTTTCGCTTGAAAATATGTTTTTTTAGTATTTTTTTGATTCGCGTGAAAAATTGTTGCATTCGCGTGAGAAAAGAGACTTTTATTTACTGTTATTTGCGTGAAAAATTGAATTGTTTTTCATGTTTTATTCGCGAGAAAATAATTATTTTACTCTTGCGAAAACATTGGTTTTTATTTGTGTGAAAATAAATTTGTTATTCCCGTGAAAACATTGTTTTTTACTCGCGTGAAAATAAACTTTTTATTCCCGCGAAAACATTGTTTTTTATTCGCGTGAAAATAAATTTTTTACTCCCGCGAAAGCATTGTTTTTTATTCGCGTGAAAATAAATTTTTTTATTCTCGTGAAAACATCGGTTTTTACTCGCGTGAAAATAAATTTTTCATTCCCGCAAAAGCATTGTTTTTTATTCACGCAGAAATAAATTTTTGGTTTCCGCAAAAACATTGGTTTTTATTCGCTTGAAAATAAATTTTTTATTTCCGCGAAAGCATTGGTTTTTAGTCACGCGGAAATAATTTTTTATTCTCGCGAAAACATTGGTTTTTACTCGCGTGACTACAATTTTTTGATTCCCGCAAAAACATTGGTTTTTACTCACATTTTTTATTCCCGCGAAAACATGGTTTTTTATTCGCGTGAAAATAAATTTGTTATTCCTGTGAAAACATTGTTTTTTACTCGCGTGAAAATAAATTTTTTATTCCCGCGAAAACATTGTTTTTTATTCGCGTGAAAATAAATTTTTTATTCCCGCGAAAGCATTGTTTTTTATTCGCGTGAAAACAAACTTTTTATTCCCGCGAAAAACATTGGTTTTTACTCGCGTGAAAATACATTTTTTACTCCCGCGAAAGCATTGGTTTTTATTCGCGTGAAATTAAATGTTTTATTCCTCCGAAAACATTGGTTTGTATCCGAGTGAAAATAAATTTTTTATTCCCGCAAAACCATTGTTTTTGTGTTTGCGTGAAAAACATGTTTTTTCATTGAACTCAATCCGTGTCAATCGGTGCAAGTTTATCTATTTAAGAGATAAGGGTTTCAGACAGAAAGCATCCAGTTCAACAACAGTGAGCGAAGGAGCAACATCTACTAATCCTTCCATTGCAACTACTAGGAGATCTCCCTCTTCATAAAGATAAGAATAAAAAATAATTATTTTCTGTTAGCTAACACAACTAGCTGAAGGTTTATGACCTATCTATTTTTAAAAATAATTACAAATGATTAAACAAAATTTTCGTTTTTTTCAGAATGAATACTCAAGATGAAGGAAGCCAACCGATGAATGCAGAAGCGGAATCCCAGCAAACCCTTTCCCCACCACCTCCTATCTTCCATACGCCAGAAAGTCAATTGGTGATGAATGAACCGGAATCCCAACAAGATTTTACTCCAGTCACATCTCCTACTAACAAGCTGTCTTCAAAAAGAACACCTGTGATGAAACGCACTTTCATTGATTTAACAAAAGATGATGTTGAAAATGACTCAAACTGCAAAAAACGAGTTTTGATGGGTGTTGGAGACGATACACTTTTTCGTCACACCAGAATACCCTTTCAAGATGCCAGAAAAAATGAACTAACCACTCTCACCTACAAGAGCGCCGGGTTGTTAAACTCTCTCTCTCCAGATAATCTAGAAAAACTTGAAGAATCCATGGAGATCTGCGAACTACCAATACCAACAGCTATGGAGGCGTTATCCATTGAATTTCGTGATGAATCAAAGTGTACCATCGTTTACAACTATCGAAAGGATAAAAAGAGAACTCGAGTGAAGAGCGATGTTTCAACCGAAATAGGTCAGATCGTTAACCAAGCTAAGCAAACACGTCCAATTGTTTTAATTTATATGGGAGAAGGAAAGACAGGAGATGCGATTTTTCGTACCGCTGAATCTCAAGGATGTAATCGAAAGATCAACGATCCATTCAACTGTTTATACGGCAAGAGTATGAGACAAATACAGGCTTATTTCAGCGTTGCTCACCTACATGATTTTCCATCAGGAAGTGTTATAGCTTATGAGAATCCTGGAATGCTAAGAAAATGTGATACTCGTTGGAACAAGACTGCCAATATTCTAGTGGCTAATTACAGATGTATGGTAAATGGAGAGCTAATGATTGGAGATATTAACATCCCTGCTCAAATAGCTTCAGCTGTGGTGTCGGAAAAAAGCGGTGTTATCGTATTCAAAGGAATAAGACAAACTACGAATAACACAATTTTCTACGATGTCATTCTACTCACGGCTCTCCAAGCTTTCATTCAAGCCTCCGAACCGTTTGATACTTTGCTACAACACAACTTCCTCTCCTACTTTGATGAGAATGAAAAAGAGGATTGTCCAGAACAGCACATCGAAACCTTAATCGATAACACAAGGGATGTATCTCATCCTCTATGATGGTAAGTTTCATTTCAATTTACAGTAGGTTCCAAAGTATTTTTTAAATTAGTTCATATTGCTATGTATGATAGAGTCATTAGTAACTATGTCTTTTAGATATAACTAAAGAGTGCTCCTGAGGAAGAAAATGAGAAGATCTTATTTACATCTTGCAAGAGATGAGCTCCTCAACACTAGCTTTGAACATTACAAAAAAAGAGTTTTTGTAGATTCTGTAGTATTTAGCAAAATACTGAGATAAGTTGTATTTTATTCATTTTATTTGTTATAACAAATAAAATTCGATTATAATAACTTGTTTTAACAACTTACTTAGTAAATTAGTTCCTTGTATATGCACTCCATCTATTCCTTCTACTGTATTGTCTTGTATGAACTCGAAGTTAGGATAAGTCTATATGATAAATCTTCGTATTGAGTGATCTCTCATCTCACTATCTCCTATATCTCGTAAACCTCTAACAATTTCATTCATACTCCAACCTCTACTTTTCAGTAAACAAAAGTATAGACAATAATCGCCACATACAGTTGACAAAAAATTTTGTAGTTGTGTTTCATTACTTTGTATTGTTTCATATCCTCCGTGAATACTTAGTATTTCATTTACGTCTGGGTCCAAATGAGTCGAAAAAATCCATCTCTGAATCATTAGCATACACAGCCAACCAATGCTCTCCAGGTTAGTGAGAAAAATGGGTGTTGAATACGAAACATCCTGTTGGAAAATTGCAAGTTTGCTTCCAAAACTGATCTCTAGCTTCAACGTGAATCCCTACACTTTGACATAAATCGTCTGAAGATAAGATCGAACGAATCTGTATGGTATTCATCTCTAGCTTTCTGTTTAGAGCACTGCGTCTCCCGCGATAGCTAATTGAAGAATGCTATCCATCTCCAACACACCATCTTTTACAAAGTATGCTACCAGGGATAAGCCATCAGACGTGTTAGTGCTAAAACAAATTTTCACACTTGTGACATTTTTCATAGAGTCAAATCCTTCTTTAAGAAAATCGCCAGTCAAGTCAAATCCATAAAGCGTAGTGCCATCAAAGTATTGTTCTTTCGTAATACCAAGACTATCACCATCGAGCAAAAAGCCGGTAGCATGTAGAAACTGATGATATTCTCTTCCAAAAACCCCTCTAGCATAATCTGGCTCAAATCTCCTTCCGATTGGACAATCACCAACTCTCAATACAATACTGTCAACATTAGCGTGTTGCATCCTGTACGGATTCAAGGCAAAACGTCCGTTCATAGCGTTGTGATCAATTAAACCTAAATAAATTTGTTTAGGTTTTTGTTTGTTTTCTTCCAAAGTGATGTCAATCTGCGCAACACCGGCACGGATTCCATATAGCTCTATCCGTTCTCGATCAACTGAATAGATGTAGTTGTGACCTTCCGATGCCAAACTGAGTTGGGAGTTTTGTATTGTAGGATTCACCTTGACTTTACAAAGATGAAGTTCAAACTTTTCAATTCTAATCTTCGCTCCTCCTGCGGCTGCCTCATCTGCAGCAAACAAGGCTAGTTTGCTGGAGGCACGCTCAAACTCCAGCTGCATACTAGGACCAGGGATTATTAGTTTTTTTTGCTGAAATTACACGAGATGAGGTTTTCCAGTTAATTCTATTACCTTCCCACCTTTGATTAGAGCTCTCCTCTTTTTCTTATCTGCAGTTTTGTGATTACTAGCGTCTTTGCTAGTCGAATCGTCATACAACCATCCTTCCATCTTACCTTGATATTTCTCTCTGTCTGCACTGTTTTCGAGTAGTTGTGAAAAGTAGGAGCGTAAACCGTAATTGTTAGCGTATTCAACAGTAGATCTTTCTATCGACATTTTCAACTCGCTGAATAATGTGTGCATTGAATCCCCCATCCACACAACTGCATTATCATCAGTACCAGCAATATTGGTTCTATCATTTTGAAAAACTGTGGCTTCAACTTGCAGAAACGAGTTGTAGAGATCTGTGTAATGTTCAGTGCTCCCTGACAAGGTTAACTCAATACTACCATAAGGATCTAACCTATCAGGTCTGAAGACAACGTATTCCGATCTCTCTACCGATATGTTTGTTGGTTCCGTAGCAAATACATCCAACGATGGATTTATGTTGTAGGAAGAACCTTCCAACTTAGTACTCGTTGTTTCATTTAGACTAGCCATCTTTTGCGAGTGATGATTGCTTGAAGCGTTATCACTTAATGAACATAAATATCGAGCGCTGGTGTCTTTATACCGGATTCTGTCGGTATTAAAATATGGAACGTTTACCAACACCTCTCCTTTTCTTTCCACCTCTTGTTTGTCTCCTTTTCACACGATCCGGGCAAAATACACTGAGCACATCTCCCCCAAGAACATTTAATTCTTCCGATCCCCTCTTCTTTGCCGATGCTGCAAAGCTATGTCTATCGATGACATCTCGCGCTACATTACCACCTACAGAGCGCCCCTCTTTCCCAGACTAATTGCTCCTCTTTTCAGCAATGGTGTTGCGGATTTGAGTATACTTGAAAAAATACTACCAAGTCCATTTCCTCCCATCACCCGTCATCCGCTATACACTCCAATTCCATTTCCAGCTTACATCTTGTAGTACTCATCAAAAAAATCTTTCGAGTCCTCAGGGTTGTATCGTACCAAACTCATTATAATTGTTTTTCTCTAAAGTGAACCGTCAACACGGCCTTTCCACCATCAAATGGTATTCGCTCACCATTGTCACTCGTTATAAGAACTTGGATCAGATCACTATTTAGTGATGAAGCGTTGACATAGTGAGGATTTTTAAATTCTTCATACACAACACTATTCTTCTTTCCTTGAACCGGAACTACTCTCAGTAAAGGTACATTCGTATCTCCTACCATTCTATTATCAACAATGTTGGAATAGACATACAGGGAGGTTAGTCCAAAATTTATATCAGGAGGTGAAACATTGTATCTACCGCGAGGATACATAGTTTTTGGTTCAAATCCGAAAATATATGCCAGATCTCTGGAAAAGCTTATGGTTGTATCAGGTTTGCTGTTAGTTAGTAAACTGGTGTTAGGGACCTTGTTGTAGGAGATGGTGAATTTTTTGTCTAAATCCATTTCACTCATCTCTTTCGTATAATCTCCTCCAACTTCTCCAAACTATCATATCTTCCATTACCGATGAAGATGAAGGACTTTTCGCTTCTACCAGAGACATTAGTCTTTTCTAGATGTATTTTCCCTTCGGTAACGTTCTTGCAATTATTAGAATAACATATATCTAGCAGACCTACCTCCCATTTACCACTGTTGATAACCAAATAATTATACAGTCTCACTGTAAAATCGGAATTGCTGTTATCAGGATACTCTTCAGCGCTAAAGTTCGAGGGTAAAGTTATCAGCATCAACACTTTACCAACGTATGATGATTACATCAAACGTTCTTTCCTTATAAACTATTCATATACCCACTCGTTGAACTTTTCTCCGTACCCTAACCACTTGACCAGAATCTGTCTTTTACCTCTTCTCGTTTTTCTTTCCAATATCTTTTCAATTCTAAAACTCGTGGGTTTTTTACTTTTTGCAACTCTTTTTTCGTAAAAGGTGCCATCGATCATCTCCTCAGCCAAATCTTTTACCCTATATACAACAGGGTTTTTCATCGGTAAGTACATCGGTGATTATAAAAATTTCAATCGTCCAAGTCGAGGTGTATCCTCTTTCAAACGCTCCTCTTGCCTTACTTATTCTCACATAATCCCCAATCTTTAATTTTGCTTCTTGAGTTAAACTGTGTTCACCTCCTTCATACACACGATTCCATGCAAATTCCTGATCCTGAAAATTCACATCATTTGGTCTCATACCTATAACACTGTGAACAGTGTTGTTGTATGCGTTAACCATTTCTGGTGAAACATCAACGTATTTGTCATCTTTATACGTCAGATATCTGTATATGTTCTCTTTTAAAGTTCTGTTAAAACGTTCCACCATTGATGCCTTTATCGTCTCATTTTCGGTTGTAAAGCGTTTGATTTTCTTTTCCGCCAGGAGACTCTTGACATTGAGATTGTCAAACTCTTGACCTTTATCGGATTGTAAAGCTTTATAGTTTTCCCCTTCTAGTATTCTTCTCAATCCTCTGGCTACAACCTGTCCTGATTTGGAGATGAGTGGTACGGCCCATCTTTTTCTAGATAGAGAATCAACAGCAGTTACTAAAAATGCTGTATTATCGTTTTCTTCTTTTCGAGATCGAACATCCATCAAATCTTCCTGAATCTGTTACCCTATTCCAGCTACAATTGTAGGACGACGCTTAAACTTGGTTACAGCTCTTTTATGTAACGTGTAGGCATCCTCTCCACTCAACTATTCACGAATTATTTTTTCCCCCTCTTGTTTTCTACGAGCTTTCAGTAAAGCTATAGCTCCTTGTAGAGATGTATGTAATGGAGGATTGTATTACAGCTCTCTTAGCGTGTTGATGTCCATGAATCAGTCCCGCGAATGACCAACTTTTTCTTCTGGTACTGACGTGTTTGGTGTGGGGATTTTCTGACAGTTGTGATTCCTTGATCAGCTAGCAAGCTTTTAAATTTACTGTAATTGGTATTTCCCGATTGTATTTTACCTCCTTTGGTTAGAACATCTCGTAGTAAAGTTTTGAAAGCCTTAGGATTCAACAAACGTTCTCCGATTTTCAGCCTGTTCTTCTCCAACCCAAATCTACCAATTTTACTCAGATTATTCAACATTCTGACACCAATCGTTTGATCACCCTTTTTTGTTGTTAAACCAGCCACCTTTTTTTCAAACTCTTCTAAACGATCGCTTTCACTATCATGTTCATCTTCTCCATCAGTGACAAAAGTATTTCCAAGTAGGGTTGAGTCTTCACTATCAAACAGCTTTGTTCTTACTGATTCTAACCCGATGTTATCATCAACATTTGCTGAGTGGACGTTAGGTTTATCATCAATAACTGTGCTATTGGCCAAAGGAGAAGTAGGTTCTATCTTTTTTTTTTAATGGGACTCAAACCAACCACTTGTGCCTGATTTCGATTTTCGATTTTTGATTTTTTCATTTTCATCTAACTTTTCGTGTGAGGATAATTCAGAATCATGAGCTGTTTCCAGTAGAGCATTTCGCTTTCTCTTCATATCTCTCACTGTTATAGCTTCCATAGGATTATAATACAATGGAGGTGTGGTCTTCTCTTCCTTTACCAATGTTTTATTCTCAATCTTTTCCATTAATCTATAGTATTTGTTTTCAGAGAGTATAAAAATACGTCTGGAGAATGTTAAAGGTTGACGATTCATCTTTTTATGGATGATAAAACAGATACAATAGGAGTTATAATAGCGTCCAAAAGATTGCCTCTACCAGTCTGAGTCAAAATTTTACGCTTATCATTAACTGTTCCTCTAGCACTTAGTTTATGTAGTTCCTTCTTGTAACGCTGCAACTCAATAAACTGCTCAGAATCAAAAGGAACATTACCTAATATAATATTTTTAACACTTTCTATCAATGATTGAAACAGATCCGAGTTGGCCTTTTCGACTATAGCAACTTTCCCTCTCCTAATCAGATCATCCAGAGCTAAAATCGCCATTCTGTTATGCATCATTCGTGTTGAGACTTTCATCTTTATCTTCTCGCTCCTCCTATTCCTCCTATCACACTTTTCAATATCCCAGGAACTACAGTGCTGATAATAGGTCCTAGTAGAGCAGATAAAAATCCTCCTTTTTGCAATACAAATTTCTTATCATCTAACGTTGATTTTTTTACTAAAGCGCTAATATCCTCCGTGTTCCGCTGCAACTGATTAGACTGAGATGTTGTCAATGGCATCGTTCCATTTATAATAGCTTTAGCGCATTCCATTAGAGTCATAATAAGCTCCTTTTTGGCTTTGGCTATAACAGACTTTTGAATAGCAAAGGTTGCATTGTTGAGCGATAACAACACAGCAGCATTTCTTTTTAATTTTTTCTCCAAAACTGAAGTCATTATACCGCTTTCGTGCTGCGTTGTTGAATAACAAAATACGTATGATGTGAAATCAATAGTAATTGCTTGTATATCTTTTTACTTGGGTACATATAATATCATATGGAGATCTGATGTAAAGTTTCCCAATAGTCTGTGTTGATCATTCGTTTGCTGAGTCATGACTATTCGTAGATAAGAGTATGGTTTCTTTGTTGCGTCTTCAAAAGCCTGTTGTACATATTTTACTCTTGAGGGAAAACATTGTCGAGCCAAATAGGAAATAGAAGAAGCATCTCTAGGGTTTTTAAAAAGAAAAAAATAATGACTATTCAAGGAAATTGTACGATTCCCTTTTAAAAACAGATTCTGAACATCAAAAAATACTCTTATGTTCAAATGATGACTATGTTTTGTATACAGAGCATTGGCATCGGCTTTACCAGAAACTTCATCCATAAGATCATCAATTATCAACCATCGGTTTTGTCCATCTCTGGGAAAACTCACTGTTATATCTATCATGCCTTTATGAAAAATCACTCCTGTTACATCATCACAGGCTTTTTGTTGGTGGAGGGTGAGCTATAGTCTGGCTAGCTTCAATCATTCGTAAAATCGCTTGTGTCTTTCCCGATCCAGTTGGTTCTGCAATCATTGCCGTAAAAGGAGAAAGCACCCTTTGGGTCATAATCTTCAGGTTTCCCATTCATCATAAAAAGATGTTCATCAACCAACAGTAGTTTCATTTATGATTCCAACGGGAGAGTTTCTCGCTTTTTGTATTTCTTGCATAGCATCTTCATACATACTAAACTCAGTAACACCTCCAAAAGTAGAAAGTCAACGCTTTACGCTTCATACTTGGTAAAACATCTAGCATATCGCTCGTAGTACCATCAACAGTATCAACTTCAATCATCGGTCTCATCTCAACATCATCCTCTGTCGACATCTTAGCTTCCAATAACAATTTAATCATACAACGATTCAATTTTATACAATGTAAAAAACTATCAAAAAATAAATGCCATACAATATTACCTCGGCGATTCTAATCAACGCCGTAACCCATTGCATCCACTCCGGGATGAGACCCCACAAAAAAACACTTGGTAGGGAGATCTGCTCATATTGTTTATAATAATACTTAAGTGGAAAAAAGGCAAAAAACCTATAAATAATAATTATAACATAATTTTTATATGTACTTGTGTACTGTAGGACTGTTCACGGTAAAACATATGTATGTTGCTATGGCAATGAGTGTTTGCGTTGTTGATGTTCCTCACACACTCCACCCCATTGTCCACTGTGGGACCAATACAAAAAAATGGGACTCTCACTCCAAGTTAGCACAATATAGTATTACAAATATAACTTGGTAATGTCTACACAGAGGAAGTCCCTCTCTCCCTCGATGTGCGCCTTCAATTCCTCCGCCTTCTGTAGGTACTTGTAGGCCTCTGGTGACTTGATACAATTCTTCTTCACATCTTTTAGTCTTCTCATATCTTTCTTCCCTTCTCTCTTCTCCGATTCTTCTCATTACTTCTCGTCTATCACTTCTTTTCTTCTCCTCCTGCCACCGTGCTTCTCTTCTCCACCCAGTAGTTATCCTGTCCTTGGTTTCTCCTATGGGTTCGTTTCCTGCCTCTCTTTCGGGCACCATGCTTTCTTTTGTTTCTTTTTGCATGGTTGCCTGTTTTTTCTCTGGTACTGGCGCTAGTTTAGCCCTTTTCAGTGGCACCTCTTCAGTTTTTGGTCATAATCCATTTTTCATTGGTACCTTGCTGATTTGGTCTTTGATTGGTGATAGCGACCCATATGCTGACGGACCGTTCCAGTTAATGAAGGTACAGACTTCGGGATATATAGCTGCATCTACTTCGAACGACGGCTGCCTGTCTCCTCTATGAGCTGTCATGCTATTGTGGTGGCGAATGTGCTTCAGTATGGTGTTTCAGGAGTTGCTTTTCTTCCCACAAGTGCAAAAGCAAAATGTATAGTGCTGATGCATGTAGTAAGCAATTCTTTTTTTGTGTACGTCAGTTGGCAGACTGTACACTACCGTCGATCTTTACCTTCTTTTTTCTTCACAGCTTGTTTCACCGCTTGCAGCGTCTTCATTGACATTCAGGTTTCTCTAGGCTTAGTCGTGGGAGGTGGAGGTGCTGCTGGTTGGTCTTTCCTTGCTTGACACGGGGATACCCTGGTTCTTGTTTTATGACAAATATGTTCTGTATTCTTACAGGTAATAATGAGTGCCTCCGCACTACATATTTTTGGGAAATTCTGCTGCGGCTGGGTTGTTCCTTCCTGTCCAGTTCCTGTATGGTGTTATCTAGTGGAAAGTTTTCTATCGTCTTGCTTAGTATACTTTCTTTTATCGCTGGCTCCTCTTGCATTGAGAGGTGTGCATCATCCTTGTTGTTCGCCATTCTTCCTTTTAGTAGTTCTGCTAGTTGCTGTAGGAGGTTGAGATGTACTTCTAGTGGGTAAGGAGGTGTTGAGGCAAAAGGCTGGGTTGTCGTTTCATTCGTATCTTTGCAGTTGTGGCTGTTGGCTTTTTACTCATCGGTTACTACTTTTTTTCTTTTTTTGTTTCTTGTGGCCACGTGCTATCCGGGCAGGGACGATGGTTGGCAGTTAGGTTTTTTCCTGCGTTGCTTTTACCGCAGCACTGGTTTGTTCCCGTTGGTGATCTCTTTTCGGGAGTTACTTGCTCTTGCTGTATTATTAGTGTTGCTCATGTTGGCTCTAGTTTTGTTGTGTCCCCTGGATTTTTGGATAGATTTTTCCAAAGGAGTTTATTTCTATGCAGTTTCTGACATCTGCAGCGTTAGTGCATGGTTTATACTTAATTTTTTCTCTCTTTTTCATTGTTGTGATTCCTGTTGTCAATTCTCTACTCTCTTCCGGATTACTTGCTTTCTTCCTCTGGGTATTGTAGCAGTGATAGTCTGTGAAATTTTGTGGTGGTTTTCTAGCCCGTTGTGGCCTTTCATTTTCACTGGGTCGGGTGACTGTGCTAGGTAGAGGTCGCCAATCTGTTTTATGCAGAAGGTGGTTTCCATCCTCTTTCTTGCAGTGGGGTGTGTCAGAGGGTTGGGTAACTCTCCCTCTGGAGTTGTCTCTCTCTGTGTTTCAGGCTCGCTCAGCCGGCTTTTTATTTCAGTTGTAGAGTTATCCATGGGCTCCTCCTCCTGAGGGGTCTCTGCAATATTCGCCAGGCTCTCATCTACCAGTGCTTGGAGTTGGTGTGTGGGCTGTTTCTTCCTAACTGGTGACTGGTTTGCTACGGGTTGGCTCCCCGTACGATTGGCTGGTGCCTCATTTCTATAGGCTCCTCACATGTTAGGACTTACTGCCTGCTCCCTGCTCACTGGTGCCCGCCCAACTGCCTCTTGAAATGTCATGTATTAGCCGGCGGCCTTTTTGTGTGAACCCTTATCCATCCTTTTCCAAGCAATATGCGTGGTTCGGGTATGCCGTGGTAGTGGTGTAAGACCCCACGTAGCTGAGTTAGAGTTTGGGGTTGCTTCCCTTGGTCTGCCGTTTGTTCTCTATCACTACTAGCTCTCCTTCGAATCGGGGAGGTCCACCCGTTTCTTCTTGACTCATCTGTTGCTGTCTTTGCCTGAGGTATTAATGTGCTATCTTTAGACTTCCTTGTACTCCGATGGTATGTTCTGTCAGATCCTGCTGATTTATAGTGAGTAGGGTACCAGACAACTGATCTGGGAGTTGTACCTCCCGTCCCAGCATGAGTATATTTGAAGTCTCTCTCGTTGTGGAGTTAAGAGTTCCGTGGCAAGCGCACATGATTTGGGGAAGTAATCCATCCCATTCATCCAGTCCCTTTGTCAGTATGAGGAACCATAATGCATCACTTAGGGTCCGATTCTGCTGCTCCACTATGTCTTTCTCTTGCGGGTGGTACTGTGTTTTGTGGGTCTTACGGATGGTCCATAAGGTGCATAGTTTTTCCAGGAGAGTGTACTCAAATTGAGCTCCCTGATCGGTGTGCAGTTGCTCTGGTAATCCCAATAGGTGAAAACACTCTCATCCAGGGCTGTGGCTAATGTTTGGGCAGTAGCATCTGGTAGAGCGATAGCTTCTTGTCAACAGTTAAAGTTGCCATGAGGACTAATATTCACTAATTCTTCCTCGTTATTAAGGAGAGGGGAGAGGAGGGGACCCACCAGGTCAACTACCAGCTTTTGTGTCCATCTGGAGTGCCTGGCAGTTGTCTGTTGTTGGCTACCTTCCAGACCTCACAACTTTTTACTAGCTGCTGCACCATGCTGGACATTCCTGGCCAGTACGAGTCCAAGAGTAAGCGTTTCCTTGCATCGTGAGCCCCTGCATGTGCTATGCGATAGGTGCCCCACGTTACCGTCTGTCTCGAGGAGTGAGGGCAAATGGCACAGTATTTGGTTCTTTCTCGGTGCTCGAGCTTCAGCATCAGAATCCCATCTGGTTGGAGGCTGATGGTTTAGCGCCAATCATATAGCACCCATGCATGCGATGAAACCAAGGCATGATTAGTGAGCGAATGGAATTTTGTGGGAGAAAGAACTGAAGTTTTTGTTTACGCTTTATTCATACATTATAGATAAAATATTCCAGTCTTCAGGATATAAACATGAAAATCAGTAATTGCCACATGTACAATGTACACATACCCGACACATAGGTTGAACTTGACGTTTTACACATGGAGACTAGATCACCATATGAGCATTCTACTTGCTCACGAGTTGTCATGTCTTCCGACTACCAAAAGCAGTCTTTTGATAGTAAACGGCATGACAGCTCCTGAGCAAGTAAAATGATCATTGGCTGGTATACTTAGTAGCGTGTGCGTAAGACAGGCAGTGAGCATATATGTTTGTGATCAATAGGTTAAATGTTGTTACATACATAGTTGGTTACTCTAATCAATAAGTCACTGTCTGGTTGACCAACAAACTCTCCTGTAAAGAAATCGCTATTGACTGCCATCGGTTTAGTTGTTCTTGCTGCTCTAGAATTGTGTGCCAAACTTGATATGCTGTCCTTGAGTTCTAGTAAAGTCATTTGTCATTTCTTTGGGCTCGAAGCAGTCACATGAATACCAGATCGTTGCTTGAGCAGTTGCTTTTAGAGGTAACATTATTGCTGATTTGACAGAATTGATGATGGAGCCTTTAGGTTTCAACGAGTAACAATTCATAAATAAGTTTAATTTACATTACACTGCACTATTTATTGTGCTTTGGTGTCAGCAGTTACACTTTGTGTTTTTTGGTTAAACCAACATGGCTGAACACCCGCTCGACATCTACTTTTCCATGTGGCAAAACTATAAGACCCTTGGCTATATTTACCGAAGTAGGGTACCTTGGCTCACCATTACTGTCAGTTGAGGCTGCCGATTTCACTCCAATAATTCCCATCGTTGTCAGTGGACGACAGCAACTTGGGGTTTATGTCATACTCCCCAACCCGCGCATGCATACCATTCAGTTCTTCTTTTATCAGCTGAGGAACTCACTTTGCTAGCACCAGGGCTAAATGTAATAGAGAATTAGTTGTTATTCAAAACGAACTTTACATTGAAATTTTTCATGTAATACTGCATTTCTCTGCAACACTGATTTATCCAGATAAGTGGCCTTTCCTGAACATATAAACCATAAAACTGTCTGGTTATATCGGTGGTGTATGACTACTAACCTTCATCTTGGGTACGTGAACAGGGTGAGAGCAAGATCACATTCTTTAGCACTGAGCACATAATACTGGGCATTTACTTCACAAAACTGTTGTATCCAGTAGAGTAGAAAGAGGAGATAACCCTAATAAAAAGTGTATGACATGCATTAGAAATGGACGCAATGAATAAGGGCTACAAAACTGACTATCGTTCTTCGCTTGTTTGATCCCTTTAAACGCATGTATTATTTACAACGATGGGCTGTTTACCTACACACCAAACAATTAGTATAACCTTTGTATGCTTGCACTCACACACTTACGTAATGTACATCAGGTACTTTGTATAACTGTATATTATGTATTTATTGTAGTCTAACCTCTCTCTCACAACTCACAGACCTCTATCTCTCAGACAATGATTTCACCAATGGACTACCCAACGCTATAACAGGACTCACCACATTAACTAAACTCTCTCTGAGGTTCTGTCGTCTCACTAAGCTACCAGATAAGTAAGTATAAGTAGTTATTATCTCACTACTAAGGATTGACCAGTCCTAGGGAGTTGTCTGCTCACATGATTGCATAAATATACAATCTACCTGCTGACTGATCAACCAAAGCTGAGTATGATACTAAACCAAGTCAGCTGGTCTACTACATCTCTACTAATTCAAGTGAACAATGTACAATTTACTGATACAATTGTTACTAATTGCTGACTTTATTACATCAGCCACTGCTGTAGTACCACATTTTCTGCTTGTTCAGCCAATCAGCTTGGGTGTTACATAACAGCCTGTCAACTTCTTATTTATTTTATAACTTTTGTTTATTGTTTATTCTCAGTTCTGCTTTTAATTATTCACTAATATCCTTATAGTTTGTTGTCATCAATATTTTGTTTTGATAATTGATGTCAACATTTCGCTGCCATGTAAGTGCTGCCAAACATAGCAATTAACATCCTAGACTTAAAATACTTGAATAACATAAATGAATAATAATCAGTTTGATGTACAGGTAGTATTTAGTAACTGTTACATACATACTTGAGCTACAGTCTTTATCCTCAATACTAAAAAGAATTCACATCAACAAAAGTGCAGCAATGGATTTCTGCAATCCAGCTTTGACTAAATCTTTCATAGAATGTACCAGAAGTATTGAGATAATGTATTTGTTATTAATTATTGTAGTTTGGTCTTGTTTCTGTTGTTCGTTGTTGGGTGAATTGCTGCTTTTAGACTATGAATCCATTTATCCTGACAGTGTGGGTGGTACAACCATCTTCCCTCACAGTACAAGTATGAAAGTTGTCAATTAACAACTATTATAAATGCCAGAGTGCATTAATACATTATGTAATAGAGCACCCTGATAAATGCGTCATATTATTCTCCTAGTCTGAAGGCATAAAGCTGCGCTCAATGAGACCTAGATATTTT
The DNA here is from genome assembly GCA_945261195.1 of Cryptosula pallasiana. NCBI lineage: Eukaryota > Metazoa > Bryozoa > Gymnolaemata > Cheilostomatida > Cryptosulidae > Cryptosula > Cryptosula pallasiana. Next base: position 13,134,503 of record OX183130.1, on the reverse strand, counting down.
CATCACTTTTGTAGTAATCTTATAGACTCTGTAGTAATCAGTGTCTATATCAATCTTTATCCAGAAAAGTTGTGTTGTTTTAAGTAAAATCCAACAAGATTATTAGTGCCATGAAAATCTGAAGAGTGTAATACAAGACAATCGAGTTTTTCAACAGGTAGATAAAAATCCTCCTGGAACCTGAAATTGAAACAAAAATCAGTGTTGACCCGAGTTTAATCTGATTCCTTGGACCCTTCTATTCCATCCATTCATTTACTGGTTAGTGTTCATTTGTTATTTGACAAATTTTTACTTTTTTTGCTAACTGTTCTAACCACTACTACTCTTGTTGCTGTTATTTTTTTGTTATTGCCAATAATAATCGATTTTATTCAGTAATTGACGATAATAGTTAAATTTTTGTTATTGATATTGTAATGGTTCCACGGATATCCACTATGCTCAAGTATTATACCTCTCTCCAGAGGAGACACTGTGCCCCTCGACAGTGACTACTGTGTAATAATGCAACTGAATTATCCGATATAGTTAGAGCCCATGGCTCACACAAACAACATTGAGTGCAGTTTGAATACTGGATTTATTCTCAATAGGCGAAGTCCTAGGGTGGCAATCCACTAGGGTTAGCGGAAAAGACATGAGAATTAATGTAATGAATAGAGGTTAAGTCAACCCTTCTATAGGTGAACTGACAGGAAGTAGTTAGCATATTGTATATAGGAGTAATAGCACAGGAAGTTGATCAGCCAATACAAACAGATATCTAAATAGTCAACAAATCAGGTAAGGTAAATATCTAAAGGTAAAGAGAGCCTAGTGGCTGAAGGGCGGAGTCCTGTCTCCATGGTCCAATCATATGTCCTAAAGGGCTCCAAGGCTATATCTAGCTTATGGTCTACTTGTCACAGGAAGGGTACTGAGGAAGGGTACTTCCGGTTCTCTCCGTTGGCAAAGACCCTAGGTAAGTTTGAGGTTCCTCCTCTATGGTGGCCATCTTGTGCCGGCCCAGTATAGTTATCCCGGGTTGGCAAGAGGTCGTCACCGGCCCTGCAGGGGTCAACACCGACCCTGCATACTATGCCACCGGCACAGTACAACTTCCCACCTATCCAACAGTCTGCCGAAAGCTGTAGGTAGAAGTCTAGCGCATTATCCTCAAAGGGTGAAGAGTAAACTACCTGTTTACTATGAACTTTCACCAAAATCTACCACAATATTTGTACGACTAACTATCCTTGAATAATTATTAGAGAATAACCTCATATACCTGTGATTGTAATCAATATAGCTATTATTGTTACTGTTTGTTTGTATTTGTTTATCATCCAGTTCAGCATTCTATATCGTTATTACCTGATTTTATTACCAATGGTAAAAGTTGCGAAGTAGTTTTTTTGGTGTTAAATTTCAAAGTGATTATTCGACCATTTCTTCAGTTATAATGTGTGTTATATTAACAAGCTTGTGCTCATTCCATGAATGTCGGTTTTGTAATAGCAAAAGTGTAAATGAATTAATGCCTTTACACAAATAGAGATTGCACTACTACATTAAAGATAAATCAATAGATGTACATAGATAGAGATTGTGTAACTCTATTAAACACGAATCAATAGATGTACATAGATAGAGATTGCGTTACTCTATTAAACACGGATCAATAGATGTACATAAATAGATATTGCACTTCTCTATTAAAGATAGCTCAATAGATGTACATGAATAGAGATTACACTACTCTATTAAAGATAAATCAATAGGTGTACATAAATGCAGATTGCACTACACCATTAGAGATAAATCAATAGACGTACATATATAGAGATTTTACTACTCTATTAGAGATAAATCAATAGATGTACATATATAGAAATTGCACTACTGTACAGGAGTTTCGTATTGTGTGGTAGTTAACTATCTGTAGAGTTCCCACTGTTTGCAAGTACCATTAATTAGTGCAACGTATATGTAGTTTGTTCGTTTTTTTCTACTCGCTGTTGTTCTCTACTATTTGACTTTTCTAGTTGGACCCAGTTCAACGAGGGCAAACTGACTAGGACCGAATTGCCCGTGGAAGCAAAATTTTTGATTGCCGACAGTGGCGGCGGCCATATGTGTTGAAGGCCAAGTTGACCGAACACTTTTTTGACGGAGTTTTGCCTGCGCTGTTAGTCGGGTGAGACCAAGTCGTGGCAGTTATTCCTGCTGCTTGTGTCTGTCCCTCTGATTAGTGGAGTGTAAGATTGTTCTGAGAGATAGGGTAACTCTGCTTTATTATCGATGATGCATAAGATTTTATACAATTGTAGAACAAAAGATCCATAAAACACGCCTTGTTGGTTACATAAATGATAAGTGTTTATAATAATACTTAAGTGGAAAAAAAACAAAAAACTTATAAATAATAATTATAACATAATTTATATATGCACTTTTGTACTGTAAGATTGTTCACGGTAAAATATATGTATGTTGCTTTGGCAATGAGTGTTTGCGTTGCTGATGTTCCTCACACACTCCGCCCCATTGGCCACTGTGGGACCAATACAAAAAAATAGGACACTCACTCCAAATTAGCACAATATAGTATGACAAATATAACTTGGTAATGGCTACACAGAGGAAGTCCCTCTCTCCCTTGATGTGCATCTTCAATTCCTCCGCCTTTTGTAGGTACTTGTAGGCCTCTGGTGACTTGATACAATTCTTCTTCACATCTTTTAATCTTCTCATGCCTTTCTTCCCTTCTCTCTTCTCCGATTCTTCTCATTTCTTCTCAACTATCATTTCTTTTCTTCTCCTTCTGCCACCGTGCTTCTGTTCTCCACCCAGTAGTTATCCTGCCTTTGGATTCTCCTATGGGTCCGTATCCTGCCTTTCCTTTGGTCACGATGCTTTCTTTTGTTTCTTTTTGCATGGTCGCCTGCTTCACTTCTGGTACTGGCTCAAGTTTAGCCCTTTTCAGTGGCACCTCTTCAGTTTTTGGTCCTGATCGATTTTTTATTGGTACCTTGCTGATCCGGTCTTTAATTGGTGATAGCGACCCATATGCTGACGGACCGTTCCAGTTCATGAAGGTACTGACTTCGGGATATGTAGCTGCGTCTAGTTCGAACAATGGCTGCCCTTCTCCTCTATGAGCTGTCATGCTATTGTGGTGGCGAATGTGCTTCAGTATGGTGTCTCGAGAGACGTTTTTCTTCCCACAAGTGCAAAAGCAAAATGTATAGTGCTGATGCATGTAGTAAGCAATTCTTTTTTTGTGTACGTCAGTTGGCAGACTGTACACTACCGTCGATCTTTACCTTCTTTTTCTTTACAGCTTGTTTCAGCATTTGCAGCGTCTTCATTGACATCCAGGTTTCTCTAGGCTTACTCGTGGGAGGTGGAAGTGCTGCTGGTTGGTCTTTCCTTGCTTGACACGGGGTGACCCTGGTTCTTGTTTTATGACAAAGGTGTTCTGTACTCTTACAGGTAATAATGAGTGCCTCCGCACTACATATTGTTCGGGAATTTCTGCTGTAGCTTGGTTGTTCCTTCCTGTCCAGTTCCTGTATGGTGTTATATTGTGGAAAGTTTTCTATCCTCTCGCCTAGTATACTTCCTGTTAACGCTGGCTCCTCTTGCATTGAGAGGTGTGCATCATCCTTGTTGTTTGCCATTCTTCCTTTTAGTAGTTCTGCTAGCTGCTGTAGGAGGTTGAGATGTACTTTTGGTGGGTAAGGAGGTGTTGATGCAAAAGGCTGGGTTGTCGTTTCATTTGTATCTCCGCAGTTGTGGCTGTTGGCGTTTTACTCATCGGTTACTATATTTTTTTTTTTGTTTTTTGTGGCCACGTGCTATCCGGGCAGTAACGACGGTTGGCAGTTAGGTTTTTTCCTGCGTTAATTTTACCGCAGCACTGGTTTGTTCCCGTTGGCGATCTCTCTTGGGGAGTTACTTGCTCTTGCTGTATTATTAGTGTTGCTCGTGTTGGCTCTAGTTTTGTTGTTTCCCCTGGTTTTTTGGATAGATTTTTCCAAAGGAGTTTATTTCTATGCGGTTTCTGAGATCTGCAGCGTTAGTGCATGGTTTATAATTAATTCTTTGTCTCTTTTTCGTTATTGTGGTTCCTGTGGTCAATTCTCTACTCTCTTCCGGGTTACTTGCTTTCTTCCTCTGGGTATTGAAGCAATGATAATCTGTGAAATTTTGTGGTGTTTTTCTAGCCCGTTGCGGCCTTTCATTTCTACTGGGTCGGGTGGCTGTGCTAGGTAGAGGTCGCCACTCTGTTTTTTGCAGAAGGTAGTTTCCATCCTCTTTCTTGCAGTGGGGTGTGTCAGAGGGTTGGGTAACTCTCCCTCTGGAGTTGTCTCTCTTTGTGGTTCAGGCTCGCGCTGCCGGCTTTTTATTTCAGTTGTAGAACTATCCATGGGCTCCTCCTCCTGAGGGGTCTCTGCAATATTTGTCAGGCTCTCATCTACCGGTGCTTGGAGTCGGTTTGTGGGTTGTTCCTTTCTAACTGGTGACTGGTTTGCTACGGGTTGGCTCCCCGTACGATTGGCTTGTGTCTCATTCCTATAGGCTCCTCACATGTTAGGACTTACTGCCTGCTCCCTGCTCACTGGTGCCCACCCAGCTGCATCTTGACATGTCATGTATTGTATTAGCCGGTGGCCATTTTGCGTTAACCCTTATCCATCCTTTTCCAAGTGATATGCGTGGTTCGGGTATGCTCTGGTAGTGGTGTAAGGCCCCACATAGCTGGATTAGAGTTTGGGGTTGCTTCCCTTAGTCCGCCGTGTGTTCTCTATCACTACTAGCTCTCCTTCGAATCGAGGAGGTCCACCCGTTTCTTCTTGACACATCTGTTGCTGTCTTTGCCTGAGGTATTTATGTGCTCTCTTTAGACTTCCTTGTACTCCGATGGTATGTTCTGTCAGATCCTGTCAATTTATAGTGAGTAGGGTACCAGACAACTGATCTGGGATTCGTACCTCCCGTCCCAGCATGAGTAGATTTGAAGTCTCTCTCGTTGTGGAGTTAAGAGTTCCGCGGCAAGCGCACTTGATTGGGGGAAGTAATCCATCCCATTCATCCAGTCCCTTTGTTAGTATGAGGAACCATAATGCATGACTTAGTGTCCGATTATGCTGCTCCACTATGTCTTTCTCTTGCGGGTGGTACTGGGTTTTGTGG